>OZ005654.1:273811981-274156172 GCA_963930645.1 Salticus scenicus | reverse complement strand
GAAGCCCCTATTAGAATTCTAAAGCGTTTGCTTATATTCTCGAGAGCAAAGTTATTTAAAAATCTCTGCAAATAAATGAGACTACAAGAGGCGGGTTTCTGCAACTATAATCTTGGTTCATTACCAAATTCTAGAAAATCAAGCGAGAATTTCTTGCAACATAAATGATTCAGAATATTTAGAGTATTCAGAATATTGTTTCACCATCTAGAAATATGTACACTAGAAATTCTTGATAATTTCGTCTATTCAGTTTATTGGCGTGCCTTATGCGCGTAGCTCTGAAATCTATATTTCTAGTTAAGGGATTTAGAAAATGGTCACTTATTCAATCTAGAGGAAGGCGGTACATATATTTTTTTTTTCTCAGTGTATTACTATATAGACTGTATATATATTTTTTCATATCTTATTCTTTTTTGTGCAATTATGTTATTCTTATATATATATATATTTTTTTTTTACTATCTAAATTGTTATTTTCAATGGACTCTTATGGATTCTTATATTATATTTTAATTTAAATATAACATAACTTATTTTTTTCTTTTTTTCTTTTAAAATTTTAAAACAAAAACAAAAACATTTAGTTTTTTTTTTTTTTTTTTTTTTCTTCTGTCACAATTTAATCACGTATTATTAAAAATTAATCCTCCAATAAAGATCAACAAACAAAAAGCATGTATTAAAAAGATGCATGTCTTTAAAAGAAAAAGTCTTTGTAAGTTATTTATTTTATTATGTCTTTAAAAGCAAAAGATTAGAAGACATGTTCATTTTCTGAAATATTCCAGTTCATTAATTCTTTTAAATAACAATGAGACGAAAGAAAATCTATAATACCCTTAGATAATTTAATTTGAAACATTTAAATAGTAATTTTTCAGGTTTAAAATGCACTAAATTTATCATTTTTTATCAAAACTTTTGTCAGAATTTTAAACTTCAAAAAAGAAGTAGTTGTATAGAAATATATTACAGAATTTTTCAGTTTAAAAAAACAGTAAATTTATCACCAGGTTAAAAAAAAAAAAAAAAAAAGAAAGAAAGAAAGAAAGAAAGAAAGTAGTACATAAATGTATTACATAGTGTATTCTGTCAAAAAAGAAGTTGAATATTTATAATTCAAAATAATTATCACACGTATCAGAATAATTATCACGTGTTCAAAATAATTACCACATAGTAAATTTTAAAAGTTTATAAAATTTGTGTAATTGAAAAAAAAAGGGGGGGGGAGAGAATATGATACACGATATAAATTTAATTAACAATTAGTTAGCAAATTTTATTTTAAATCATCTTCAATATATAAACTACGTAATTTACTACAATTTTTAAATTTCAATAAAGTAGGATCAGGATTAGAGGTATCTGTGCTAATCTGGTTAAACACTTAAGACTCTCTATCAAGAGACTCGGCAGAGTCTCAAGTGACGCAAGCGCAATAAATATACAATAGATGAAGTCTTAAACTTGATTGGGTATATTCAACAGCTTAAAATTAAACTTCTGCGTTACAATCATAACTCTTGATGTCTTTTAAAAGTGTTTTAGGGAATACACTACGAAATACATGGAATCTTGAAACAGAAAAAATACTTTTCTGATAGACATGCTGAACTACAGTCGGTAACAAAAGTGTCCGAACACTAACAAAAATTCCTATTTAAAAAAAGTACACTTAATACGGTTTTGTTAAATAAATCCTTATCGAATGATGTTCTTAGACTGACTAAGAACAGGATTTGACAAGGATTTATTTAACAAAACCATATGAAGTGTACTTTTTTTGCATAGGAATTTTTGCTAGTGTTCGGACACTTTTGTTACCAACTGTACCTTCCAGAAATAGTGAGATACATCCTAAGGAGGTTACAGAGAGAAAAAAAAATCACATTCGTCTAGAACGAATACAGATATTTTCTGAATCCCTAACCAGAAATACGGATTTCGAGTTGTATGTATACGGTAAGCAAATAACCGAGATAGACGAAATGATCGAGAATTTCTAGTCCATACTTTTCTTGTCGGTGAAACAATCTTATGAATTTTATGGAGATTATGAATCCTTTGTATTTCAATAATTCCTCGCTTGATTTCCTAGAATTTTGTCATAAATCAAAATTATAGTTACTAAAACTCACCTCTTGTGTTCTCATTTATTTAAAAGACATTTAAATAAGATCGACCACGATAATATATATGAAAATCTCTAGAATCATAATATGGGTTTTTAGAATACACTAGCAAAGGGAACAAAAGAATTTATAAATGTGACAGCGAACTATCTTTACTAGAGCTACAATTTAGTTTCAAGATGTCATATAGAAAGGGTTTTATATATATATATATATAGCGTACTTCTCGTTTATAGGCGATTCCGGTAGTCAAATCCTTTCTACAAAGACACAGTTAACTTTTTTTATTGACGGTTCCAAGCCAGATACTGTAGTAATGAAGCCCCCTACACATGGAATCCCTAATTCTAGAGACATAATGAGTCCAACTGTTATGTATCAATATTTAATGTAAAAAGTTGTTTCTTAGCACTAATTTAATTTTTATAACTGAGTTAAAGTTAATAAGTGAAATTTACTCTGATTTCTCAATTAATTTTGCTTACGATAGCAAATTGCACACACATATATATATATATATATATAAATAAAGATGATTTATTAAGCATAGTAGAAGCCAAGCAACAGATACAAGATCACTGAAACACCAATGACCAATAAGATTTTTAAAAATTTATCAGTGGATGAAATACACTAATGTAAAGAAACCAGATCCACTAATCAACAGCCTGCAAATCAAACGAATCAATAAAGTAACACAGCAAATCCCAACTCAAAACCATAAACTTATCAAAATTAATGAAAAAATAACCTAAGAAGCACAAGATAGGAAGAAAGGAGGCAGGCGGCAAGACTTGTGACTTGCCTGTGGGGTTAAACTAGTTTCACGCCGGCAACACTCACCCAGCCTGCCACGACCAGACAGAACAAGAACCATATGGATTTAAAAAAGTAAAATTTCACAGCAGATGAATAACAATGAAACCACGAAGCAACAATGAAATTCACCGATTGATTAGAATTTTAAATATAGTTGACAACTCAAAAAGGAAGAAACTGAAATTTTAGTGGGAAAAAAAAGTTTGCATAGTAATACAAAGTAAATACAACAAGCCTTCTGCTTTTTTTTTTTTTTTTTACAAACTCACCCAACCATCCAGACTTACAACACCACCCCACCTCCGTAATCAAACATCTGCCCACCCAACTGCCAGATATATATATATATATATATATATATATATATATATATATATATATATATATATATATATATATATATATATATATTGAAAACCTTTTCAAACATTGAATAGATGAAAACAAGAAACAGTGAAAAAGATGAAACAGAAAAATTCAAAAAAAGTTTGCGACTATGAAGCATCCATAAATTGAAACATGCAAATTCATTACGTTTTCAAGGGTATAGAATGAATGTTTCATTTCAAATAGGTGTTATTTCTGTTTTGTTGTATGCAAATTGCTAAACATTTACAACAAGCTATACCCTAGAACACCCCAAAAAAAGAGAAAATTTAAACTGAAAGGATATGTGAAAAGCCAAATGAGAGTCAAACATATTTAAATTCATGCAGCATATTCAATATTATTAATTTAAATACTAATAATAAAAGTTAAATGAAATACTAGTAATAATTAATAAAACTAAAGTATAACATACATTACACATGAAAAACTTGTATAAGTAGCTTGCATATATATATATATATATATATACACTGCATAAAAAAAGTAGACGGCACTTACTTGTAATACTTTAAAGCCGTTTATTTCTTTAATTAGAGATATGAGGTTCATTTCTCTAATATAATTATATTCTTGAGACATCATATATTATTATTTTTTGGATATAGACTCAATCCTTTTGAATTATGTAGTAGAAAAAGTCAGGAAACAAAAATGTTGCATATTTGCACTTTAATTTTTCTTAAAAAAAGTAGACGGACACATCTTGTATCTCTAAAATAAAACATTTTCAGTAAGGGATTTGTCTCCCATTTGCATTAATAAGTTCGTATATTCAGTTAGGCATCGAATCAATCAGATTCTGAATCTTTTTTTGACAGAAAATTTCCCAAACGTTTGTAAGAGCTTCTTTGAGCTGGTGAATAGATTCATACTGGCGTCCACCCTCATAAATTTTATGAACAAGTATAGCCCAAATGTTTTCTGCAGGATTCATATCCGGACTCTTGGCTGGCCAGGGTAAAATATTGAAGTTGATCTCATGAAACCATTTTTTAACGTTGTTAGCGGTGTGTATTGGCGCTCCATCTTGTTGGAAAATCCAGTTTTCTCCTCAAAGGTCACACGTAAATGGCAAAAGCTCACTGCTTAGTGTTTCAATATAATATTTGTGAGTCTACTTCTTACTTAGGAACACTAAATTTGTCCTTCCACCATAGCCAACAGCTAGCCACACCATCACGCCACCACCACCAACTTGCCGAGTAGAGTACACTTCGTCTTCTTTCTCCAAACTGTGCCAATAATATTGATATCCATCTGGGCCGTCTAAATTAAATTTTTTCTCATCTGAAAAAACTACAGATATCCATTCTGTAGTCCAAGACATATGGTTTTGAGCCCACTGTAGGCGTTCTGTCACTTGGTGATCCTTCCAGAATGGATGATGTTTTCTCTTCTTATATTGAAAGAGCTCTGGGTGCTTAATGTAGTTATCAATTGTCTGAGAAGTTACGTTAGTAATTCTTGTGCTTATTGGAACTCTGGGAATCGATGCTCCAGTTTTTTTCAGCTCAGTAAAAATGTTTCTTTGGTCTCTAAGCGAAAGTTTCTTTGGCCGGCCACTCTTTTTCCTTACGCCATGGGCTTCAGGAACACGTATAAAATCGCTGATTCTATTTTTCCTTATTAGTAGTAGCCTACGAATTTCTCTGACTCCTTTATTAAAATTTTTCAGCGCTATAATTTTGTCCTTTCTGGTAATCAGTTAGAGGAATTCCTCGTGGCATGGCGCATTCATCTCTAAGAAATTTAATTACGTAAAACCATCTTGCCAAGCACGTTAACAATTGGCAAAATGCCAAATGCAAATACAGATGCAAAACTGGTATTCTGCAAGAAACACCCACTTAGATAATTGCAGTTTTTGACCAGTGTCCGTCTATTTTTTTGAAAAAAAATTATTGCGCAAATGTATATATTTTCTCTTTTCTGCATTTCCTTACATTCAAATTATAAATAATTGAATATTTTTATTTGTCTGTCAAAAATATGAAGACTGATAAGTATAAACATGTTAAAGAATTTTTGTTGACATTTCCTATTAAACAAAGACGGGGTTTTAAAAAATTGTAAAGAAGTGTCCGTCTACTTTTTTTATGCAGTGTATATATTTCATTAGTGTAAAAATACTAAACAAACCTATAACTAGATAAAATCATAGTAGGTTATCTTACATTCTCTTACATTCTATTAGAAGTACAATTGTAATACTTTGTGTAAGTTTTAAGCACTCAGCTCCTTAATAATATCTTTAAAATTAGTCATTTATGTTATGTTTTAATTTTCCTAACAACAACAAAATTCTGGCGGATACTAGAGTATTTGGCATTTCTATTTTCACCCCTGGTTACGAAATTCACTTAGAATATTCTGCGGCGTATATATATATTTAAAATGATATAAGTTTTACACAAATGGAAAATAATAATTAGAGGAAAAACAATTATTGGGAATCCTCCAAAATTTAAAACTCTTATTTCAATAACTACATTAAAACTGCTCTCTAGAACGAGTGCTTTGCGACAAGTATTGATCACGAGGCAATTAAAATCAAATAAGTAATCACTTATCCTAAGCTAATCAATCAAGCACAAAGGAGTAAGTTAACAACGTACTTGAATGTGGCCTCTATCATAAACTCACTAATCATTCATGGTCAGTTTGAGACTAAAGCTTACAGTTTTCATAGAAAGAAGAGATTGGGAGTGTCTAGTGTGTTTATTTGCTGAAAAAGCCTAGAGCAATACTAAAATTTAATTTGCAAATAAATAAATTAATTAATAAATACACAAATAATAATAATAATATACTCTACTATTACATCAATATATATGTATTTATTATATTAGATTAGATTAGATTATATTACTAGATTATTAGATTTTCAAAAAGAAAAAAAAAAAAGTTAAGGGGAGAACGCGCATAGTTAATGAGGTAATAATGCATTTTTTCTTTCCTTTTTTTTTTTTTTTTTCTTTTTTTGAGTGCATATAACTGTATAACATACCGTGATTGATAAAATAAATTTTCTTAATACATTTTTTTTTTTTTTTTTTTTTTTTTTTTTTTTATGATTACTTAGGTACAGTCGGTAACAAAAGTGTCCGAACACTAGCAAAAATTCCTATATAAAAAAGTAGAGTTTTTGTTAAATAAATCCTTGTTGAATCATGTTCTTAGTCAGTATATAGGAACATGATTCGACAAGGATTTATTTAACAAAAACTGTATTTTTTTATATAGGAATTTTTGCTAGTGTTCGGACACTTTTGTTACCGACTGTATAGCACATTCATTCAAAATATATATTGTACGCATGCTGAACTATACAATAAAAAACTCTCTTTTACATTTCTTTTTAAATCAAAAACAGCTTCTTTCACAGCTCAGTAAAAATAATTTGGTTTTTTGTATAATATAGATTAAAGAAGATGCCGTAGTTTTTATTTTTAATTTCCGTAAAATTCCTATTAGTTATGTTTGTTATTTATTAACGTCTTGTGAAAATTTATTCCTTTGTGTACATATTAAAAATATATCTAACTTAAAAAATATTATACACATATTCGTATATACATACCGGGTGAACCATCAAAACTACTCATACTCTGCACAGGAAGATTCCACATTTTTAGTACATATGAAAATGTCCAAAAGACAGTACCTCTATGCTGCATATTTCTCGAAAATATAAAATATGACAGAAATATATGACGCCATATCCGCTGCAAGGAAAAAAAAATGTTAGTTTTAAATTTTACGCATCTGTTTATATAAAAAGATGTTCAAAATGTCCATTGCCTTTATTGGGTCATACAGTCGTCAGCAAAATTACTGAGGCACACATCCACACTTTTGATATATATATATATATTACTTTGATTAATTTTTATCATCCACTTACTTTTTTAAAAACAGTGTAAGATTATGATCATAACTCGACAGATATTTACATAGCACAACAGTATTAGACGACCATCTTTTAAGTAGGAATTATTGCTAGTGCTTCAACAATCTTGTTGCCGACTGTACATGCAGTCGCTGAGAATTGTCTCACTGCACACAATGCAGCAGAATAGTGAGCATTAAATCATGAAAAAAACATGAAGAGGCGCAATGAAGTTATTTTTTATAGTAAGTAGGTATGGATAGACTAATTCTTTCGTGGTACTCTATAGAAATAAATCAAAAGTTGTCAGATCTGACGAGCATGGGGGCCATGAAACCTGGCCCCTACATCCAATACAGCAGCTTAAACATTCTGTATTTAGCCCTACCTCTCAAAAACTATGGATTGAAGATGTCATGACCCATAGTGTTGACCACGACTTTAGACATGATATTTTTTAAGTATACCAAGCAAGAAAGAAAACTGTATAGAGTTTAGGCAGTCTTGAAGGGACATACAAAGTAAAGGATAAGAATATTATTTATATATATATTCTATCTGAAGTTATTTTGTTAAATTATTTTACTGCACTCTTGCTTCCGAGATAAAATAATAATGTGCAATTTATTTTATCTTACATTTTCACCACAATATTTGAGAGACTATCCGAAGATTTGAAGCATGTGATTTCCTTTTTAAAATGATATACTGCACTTTAGAATTTTTAACGATATCAAATACATAATAGTTTTAATATTTCTATGCAAAAAGAACTCAATATAAAAAGGAAAGAAATGTTTCAGTTACAGAGAAAGAGTAATAGAAAATGCTATCTTTTCGAAGGTACACTTCTTCATAATACACTTAAAGTCCCATTTCATCCCACCAACCTACCCAAATCCAACATACCTAAAGTATTAACATAAAATTTTTAATTTGCTGTACAAGTGTTGTAAGGGAAATTTAAGATCTACATAAAATAAATAATAATAGTATTTATATTAATAATAATAATTATAATAATAATTTTTACATCAGTATTTTAAAGCATAATTCTTATCGTAAAACTGTAGAGAAGATTCGAAGAATAAAAACTTGTTATTTGAAGTGGTTTCCAGTTATAGAGGTAGAACGTCGAGTGAGCAATTTTAACTTCGAAAATATTTCAGCCAGTGTAATCACTGTTATTTTTATTGGAATAAAATTATAAAATATTTGTACATTAGAGAATGTTCTTACGCAAAAAGTAAAGAACTTGCAGACAATTTATCGTGTTTTTTGCGAGAAATTCACCAAATAATATCTACTTTAAGAGTTTTAATTTCAGTGATTTATAACAACTGAAATTCCGAATTACTGTGGTACTTACTGTAGGGTTATTCTGAAGTTTCTGGAATGTCGATGTTTTTTAATTTATTTCTTCTTATTTCTTTTTTTTCCTTCATAAATTTCAGATTTTTGATAGTGGTGTAATTAGGGAATAACCGAAACCGTATTTGGTTTCCATTCAATTTTAAATTGCTGTATTGTTTCAGCGGCTGTAATTTACAACCAATTTCAGATATGCTTATCTAAATCATGTCATCGTAGAATATTTTCTTCTTTTACCAAATATGTGTTTATTTATCATGTTGATATATCGTTAAAAGAAAAAGTAAACGCTTAATTTTTTCTATCTTCAATAATTCGGAAACAGTAGGAGATAGGGCCAGGTTGCAAAGTTGTTTTACTCTACACACAGGTCCTTCTGTCGCCCCTTTCTATTTGACAATTTTGGTGCAGTTCACCTGTTTATGTGAAAATATAGCCTTAGTAGATGCATAGTACATTAAATGAGTGTAGTCTAAAGAGGGTAGTATGTGTTTAGTTTTACTTATGATAGATTTAAGTTTAAATTGTAGTCTAATGGCTATATGTATATCATAAAGTTTTAAGATATAAGCTACGTATAAGCTCGTATTTACCCAGATAGAGTTCTGTAAGATACAGCAGAAATATAAAGAGTCTTTTTCTTTTAAGAATTACATAGAGAAGGTGTATGAGCTCATTCAAATAAATTATTTCTGGATAAACTTTTATGATAAAGTCATTAAATCTGTGTTTAATAAATGTATGGTCTGGGATCTGATGGTAAGTAGATGTGTTTTATAATGCAATGAAATAGTGATAAATGTACAGAATATTATCGTCCATTTGTTGAAAAATGAGCTATTTTTTTCTATCTGAAAAATAGTTTGTTTCAAATGTTAATGTAGCAAAACATATAACATGGTCTTTCTTTTAAGTATTCTTGGTTGGTTTCTATAGGCTTAAAAAACTCTTTTAAAACTAATATTTCATATATTTTATTAACATAATTTATACACCATTCACTTACAAGAGGTTCTGAAGTAGATATTTTTAAAAACAGATCAGAAATATTTATAATGTTCTACATATAAAATAATAATCTTCTACGGTGGAGGAAAATAGTTATGAATTAAATTTAGCAATTTATTCTAAGTTTTAAAATGGTTATTATTTAAAATTATTTATAAACAATATAATATTTTTTTTTTATCTACATCTAAACACATCTCATTCTATGAAACCTCTGGATATTGGAGTTTTGTCCCAGAAGATCGTTCTTGCAGATTAATTAGAAAAAACAATGTGTAAAAAGAGTCGGCATCAGAGACTATCAAGAGCTCCATTTCCTTACCAGCTTAAAAAATTCAGAGTTGATACATCACGAAACTTTATATTGACGCGATTTTATTCTGTAAAAAGAAAAAAAAATTCTTAAAAACATAATTACGATAACAAAGAAAGACTTAAGAAAAACTGTAAAGAGTGAAATTGAATTTTCACTCAGAATCGTAGCAGGAAATCATGATTTCACTGTGCAATATCTAAAGATGTTATTATTTAGTGAGTTATGTTTTCCTATAAAATGATGACACAGGTTTAATTATGAGCTCTCATATTAAAATTTTAAGGAAACCACGGCATAATGGTAAAGATTACATTTAAGGTCGATTATACCTTTTTGATGTAATATATAACTTTTGCAATTTAAATTCTATCTTGTTTCAAAGGAAAATATTTTTCATTTCTTTTGGGATAGTGATAATCATTTTTAATCACCCATTTTACTCCCTTCCTGAGATAAAATTGGTATTAAAAAGCCTTAAATGTTTATCTATTTAAATATTATAAAGTACGAATGAAAATACTTTAATGGTGATAAGAATAAGCAGATTGCATAAATGCATAAATAAATTTATATATATAATTTTTTAAGTTAAAATAAGTGATGATTGGCTAAACAGTGCAGTTTCTACCCATTTTACCCCACCAGACTCTGTAAAACAATTTGTTTCAGCTATTAATACTTGTTCTTTAATGCATTATATTTTAAGATGATGCAGGGAAAACTGCAGCAGCTTTTTGGGTATAAAAGATTGTGAATGAAATTTAAGCTACTGATCTGAAAAAAGTAGTTTTACGGTACGCAGTAGTTCGAAAATAAGTTGTAATATTTTCATCAATACGTTTAATTAAATATTCAAAAGAAAATACCATTAAAACACCTCATTTTCAAAGTACTATGTACCGTTAAACTACTTTTTTCTCGTGAACATTTCAGTTTTTACTCAAATAATTCTGAGAATCACCGAAGCGGGGGAGCCATCCCCTCTATCGAAGATCAGAATTCTAATGATATATCTGCAGGCCATCTTTAGGGGTGCGTCCCAGATCGTCGCCAATTACCTATTGAGGAGTACTAGTGCGACGTTAAAACAACCAACCAATCTCAGATTTAGTGAAATTTTCTTCTATCCCAGGAAACATGAAAATACCATTCCATAGTGCTAAAATGTACTGTAATAATAATACGTACTTGTTACTTTTTACTGCTTATTACAATTTCGATTATCTTATAATTTTTAAAATTCAGTATTCGGATATTAAAAAAGGAAGAACAGTTAATATAACTTCCCTTTCAAGTACTGTGTATCATAAACGGATTTTTAGTGGGGAGTATTTGAATTTTTTTAATTTTTTTTATTCACCTCTATCCTTCAAAACTCTTCTAATTTGCATTCCAGATTACCATACTAAAATGTATTGTTATAATAATGATTATGAATAGTTAAAGCTTATTACTATTTTGATGGATTTGTACATTATTTTAATACAAAATAAAGTAAATAATTAAACAAAACACTTGAAAATAAAATAAAATTAGGGATTTTTCAACTAATGGAAAAAAAAATTAAATTTATTTCCTAAGCCCTAATTTATTTCTTAACACTTAATTTTTTTACAAGTTTTGAAAATCTATTTTCAATGTTTTGCCACATAACAATTTTATAATTATTTTAATAATTATATATGAACTAAAAAACTTCTGTTTAGATAGATTTATTTATACACTTTTTTTTCTGAAAAAAAATATTAATTAAAAAATTATCTTATTTATATGGAATTATAAAACATTTTAATGAAGAAAAGTGCTGCATTTTTTTAATACATTTTTACAACCATTTTTTTTTTTCTTATTTTGGACAATTACATTACTTTTAAATGCAAGTTTGAACAGCACGTTGTTAAAAAAAAAAAAAAAAAAAAAAAAAGTGTTTTTTATGTTAACTCGAGATAGAAATAAGAAAATTTGTTAGCTGGACGAAAGAAAGATAATTAAAATAAAGTCGGACTCAGTGTATTAAAAAAAGAATCTTAGATTATAATTATTTACATTTTTACGAGAGTAAATTTGATTTAAACGAGTTTTTTTTTACAGAATTTGTTGCATTTAATCATATCAAAATACAATAAAATTGTTTTATCTATCGTGTATTCGGAATAATAATATGTACAATCGTTATATTAATATTTTAGTTATGAATAATCTATACTAATTCAAATTTACTAGAAATTCATTTCAAAGAACTCTGTGCAGAATCTACTGTAAAATCGTGCTATGGAATAATATATTATCAATACTTATGCTATAATTAATAATAAAATATCAAATAGATTTATAAATATATTATTGTGGTTGTTTGGTTGTTTGGTGTTTTAATGTTGCATTAGTACTGAGCTATATACTATTGTGATATGTAAACAAATATATCATTTTTATTAAATTCTTGAATAGTGATAAATATATTACAGAAAGACAATATCTAAAACATTTTTATTCAATGCATAATAAGTTAATGAATATACAAATATGCATTACCCTTTTTAATTGCTTACATATTGCCGCATTATTTTTATACATGACACATTTACAATAATTTTCTATTTCTGTTTAATCATATTGTATATTTACATATTTCTGTACAAGGTGATTTAGAACTATTGTTCAAAAATTTGCATAGAGGTCAGGAACATAATATCAAGCAAGAATGATGACCATATGAACGCATGTGCAACCCAGATGTGCCAGAGGGCACTAGAGGTCTCGGGAAAGCTGGAAAAACTAATGTCACGAAAAGCTTAAATTTGGTGTATGAGCAAAAGAATTGGTATATGCATAAATTTCATGTATGTATGAATATCTACATAAATAGAGGAATTGCGGATATGCACCTCGTTCGGACAGCTAACAGACAGCAGAGCACCTACTAGGGAACTAAAATAATCGCCTAACTTGCTTCTATTGGCATTGAGGAGACAAACTTAACACTTTTCTGTCTCAAGTTGTGCCAAAATTGCTGAGCGATGTACTGCTCCGTATACAACAGTGGATGTAGTTTGAAATTGACAGAGTTCCAGCGTCTTTTTCTCACATTGTCCGCCAATATATGGAAGCTATATTTCCAGGACGGTGGATTGGCAGCGCTGGAATCATCCTGTAGTCACCTCGTTCACCATATTTGTCAACTGTTAATATTTTTTTTTTCTTTCGGGTTATATGAAAGTCTTAGAATGTAAAACCCCCTGTGGATTTGGAAATGGATTTGTTTGCAAACATCGCTGATCCAAATGAAAGTACATACACCAAGCATTCTATTGAACGTTCAACAATCAATGCGTCGTCGTTGTGAGGCATGTATTACAGATGTTGGCCGTTCTTTTAAACAAAAATGATCTGTAAACTCGTCTTTTAGTAATAATTTATCATTATTTGTCACCTGTCTCACCGAATCTTTGTGTTTCTGTGCATCTAGCGTACCTCAACTGCTTTTGTGACCATATATTCCTATATAATTCTTACTTGTTATCATGTTTCTTATCTACATGTAGATTTTTGAACAATAGTTTTAAACCACAATGTATATATCTGTAAAATCTTTTAATCCAAAATGTCGCGTAAATTTGGAAAATTACTTATCACACACATTTATTAAATTATATCAAAAAGTGGGAAAGCTATATTTTAACATGATTTTGATTTTGGTATGACCTGACTCAGTTCATGAAAAATAATTTATGTTATTGCAAGAAATTTTCAAGTCTTTTAAGGTATTTTTTACTACTTTCACTATTTTAATGCTTGATTTCATAAGTGTATGTGTGTGTGTTTTATTAAGTCAATTAAAATTTATTGAATTTAATTTAATTTTCTTAACAAAAAAAAAAGAGGGGGGGGGGACTAATGTGCAAGTTGTACCTGACGGGACTACAGTGAAAGTTGTACCTCAAGGGACTAATGTGAAAGGTGTACCTCACGGGACTAATGTGCAAGTTGCACCGAACGAAAAAACTATTTCTTTCAACGAAAATGCCTACTAACCCTGGACGATAGGTCTAATATATCGTATCATATTATATATCGTATTTATCGTAATATAACTCAATACTTATTTCGCTTCCTTCTTCGACTCGTTTTAATACGCAGCCCCCGAAAAACAAAAACATTAAATCATTAAATTCATTTTTCTACTTATTTTTATTTCATATTATTTCACGCGCACTTTTTATTTCCTAATTCAAAATTATTAAAAAAAAACTTTTTCAATATCGCTTGTAACGATACTGATTATTATTAATTTTCTTTTCTTTTTCTTTCAATAATAATTAAAAAAAAAAAATTGATGAAATTCTGGCGAAAGCAGAATTTAGTTTAGGACGGAGGACTATTAATTTTTTTTTTTTTTTTTTTTTTCTTTTTTCAAATTATAACATCGCTTTCAAATTATTCAATTATATTTTCGATAAATTTTAGATTTCGACAAATGTCCAGCTATCGAAAACGACAACGCAAAAATCCCAGATTAAGACTAATAGGCCCTCAGTCCCTAAAAAGAAAGAAAGAAAAGAAAAGAAAATTTACGAAAAGTTTTTTTTTTTTTTTTTAGAAACTCTTTCTTTCAAAAGAACATCAATAATCTACTTTAACATTATATAAATATATCTGTTTTAAGTTGTTCTAGTCACAATCATTAATCAATTTGATCGTTGAATATACGGTTATTTAAAAACTGTATGCCAGATATTTAGAAATTTCGACGTTTTATTTTAAGAATACAGCGAGTATTCTTAAGAATACTCACTTACAGTGAATTACTTAAAATGACTTCACTTACTTAAAATGAGTATTCTTAAGAATACTCATTTTAAGAATACAGTGAGTATTCTTAGTAATAAATTATTAGATTTATTATTATTACTGTTATTACTATTACTATTATAATTATCTAAAAATGTATGTACTCGACGAAATGGCCTGAAACTTCACACATGCAAAGAACATTTAAAAATCTATTATCCATTATCAATTTAGTCCGATTTTAGGAAATTGTTTGACATTTTTTTTTTTTTTTTTTGTAATTAGAACAGATTTCCATAAAATTTTACAAAACTTAATGGAAAATTGACTGAAAGTTAGAGAAACATTATTCTGAAATGTAAAATTCACACGTGTGATATTCGCTGAGATATGAGCATTTTTAATAAATATAATTTTACTGCGCATGCGGTAAAGATAGAAAACATTTTGTTGCATAGGCTTAAAGCTAGATATATTGAGCAACTTTTATAAAAAGTTCGTTTTAATAGAGTAAAAAATTAATCAAATGGTCGGCAAAAGAACGAGCTAGGTTTTAGTTATTTTTGAGAGTTAGACATCTATAGGTTTTTTTTTTTTTTTTTTTTTACATACTGCGTAATTAATTTGATAATACAATTATTTCACCCACATCGCAAAAGTTTTTTTTTTTTTTTTTTTTTTTTTTTTTTTTTTTTTTGTGAAAAACCCCTTATAGACTTGTAACTTGCACATATTTTTATTAATTTATTAAGATTTGTGAGTTCATGAGGGATTTTTCACAAAAAAGAGCTTTTGCAACGTGATTGAAATAACTGGTTCTTTAAATTAAATACGCAGCATGTGAAAAAAAAAATAAATAAAACCCGAATAAACTACTACGTCAGAAACTCAGAGAAAAATATTTGAGATGCATACAGCTGTTTCTGTAGCCTTAAGCGTACCGTCTTCAGGACAAAAAGTTTCTTTTTGCACTGCTTTTTGGTTTTAATGTTCCAACGCCAAGTCTCCTGTTATTATCATTATGTGAAAAAAAAAAAACCTTCCGAAATTTCAACTCTGGAAAATACCTAAAATCTAGCTCGTTCTTTAGTTCTTTCCATTTCAATAATTTTTACAAATCAAATGAGCTATTTATCAAATGAGGTTTTCACAAAAAGTTGCTCAATATATCCAGCTTTAAAACTATGCAATAAATTTTTGCCTATTTTTGGCACATGCGCAGTAAAATGTTATTCACTAAAAATGCTCATATCCCGACGAATATATAAAGTGTGAATTTTATGTTTCAGAATAATGTTTATCTAATATTTTGTCAGTTTTCCAGCAAGTTTTGTAAAATTTTACGGAAATCCGTTCTAGTTATAAGTAAAGAGTTTGTCAAAAAATGTAGTAATTTTTGAAAAAAAAAAAAAGTTTATTAAATAATTGCGCAATTTCCGCACCACAAGTCATTTATAGCTTTTCATTATGCAGAGTGATCCAAAGTATTTTTGCTCTTCTTCAATTTGGTGTTTGTTCCCCAGTTGCACTCTGGACGAAAACGATAATAGAAAATATGAGTTTTTAAATGTTCTTAGCATGTATTAAGTTTCAGGTCATTTCGTTAAGTAATTTTTTTTTTTTTTTTAAGATAACCGAAACAATGTCAATATATATACATAATAGTTTGACTACTCACTGTAATATAGGCGAGATAAACAATATTAAATGTTATAAAAAATAGTTATTTTTCAAGTATATTTGCTTTAAAAAATTATTTTTTTGTTTTAATATTCAATATTATGATATAAATCATCAGTTTCTAGTTTCTTTCTTTCTTTCTTTCTTTCTTTTTCTTTTTCTTTTTTTTAATAAGTCACCTATAAACTTTATAAAAATAAAAATAATAATAATAATAAAAAAAACATTAATTTGTCTAGATGAGTTAAATACTTTAAACAGATGAAACAATTCTTAGGAAAATTATACAATTTAGTCTAACCTATTTTAATTTGAAAAATTTAAAATTGTAATGATATCTCTCTCTCTCTTCTTTTCTTCTTTCTTTCTTTTCTTTTTTTTTCTTTTTTTTCAAAGACGTCAAACTTTTTAGATAGTTTAAATAGTGCTAAATTGAAAAATATTGTGAATTTTTACGACTAAACACTTATAAAATATTCTTTAATTGAATAATTTTATCTTTAAATAAGTTAAGAAGACATTCGTACTTTTTCATAAAATAAAATTATATTTACAACTTGGAACGGAAAATTCACAATATTATCTTCTCAAAGAATTATATTGCATGGAAAATCCCTTTCAAAAAACGATGATTTGACGTTTTTATTGGAATATATCTTTGAAATTAAAATGAATATAAAATATATGGAAGTATGTCAGCCATGCAAGCATTGAATATCAAGTTCTCTCAGATTGAAATTCAAATCTTTACGGTGATCTTGAAAACGGGAAGGCTATCATGATATTCCTTTATTTATTCTATTATTCGGAATAAGAATAAATGTAAGCTTTGCATGTTTATTAAATTTCGATAGAAATACAGTAAATTTTTTTAATTAAAGTCAGATCAGTATTTTATTAGAAAGAAATATTTTAATAAAGTATGTTTGATACATATAAGAACTTTGGTTTATTAAAATTTTATTGTTGTACTTATCTATTTTTTTATTAATCTGAAATATTACTGTTATTATGATTGGTTTAGCGATTTCTAGTGAGTAAGAAAAATACCAAAAATTTTTAAAGATATTTCTGATAATGCTATTATTTCTGATAATGCTTTACTTCTATAATTTAATTCGAATTTTTTAATTTATTGTTTTTATATACGAAATTTAAATACAAGTAACATTGATTATCTAATTATTTTATTCAAAAATTTAAAAAAAAAATGCGTTAAAAAAACCTTTTAGAAAATTAAAAATAAAACCTGCCAAACATTTACATTTTTAAAAAATAGAGTATTTCTAAAAAAGTATTAAAAAAAAATAGAAGAAGATCTCAATTTTTTTAATTAAATTAAGTATAGATCATACAAAGTGAGACATTTTGAATTATAGTGGCCATATTAATCCAAATACCATATGATATGATTGATCTTGCAAGTAAATATACAATAAATTTCAAAAATAAAAGGAAAAATTGAAAGAATAACAAACATGAAATTACAAGGTAATTACATACATACATGAATAGTTATTTTTAATTAATAATACTAAATTTCATTAAAAATAAAAAAATAAAAACAACTTTACAAATGTTATTATGAAAAATTACAGAATGTTATAATAAAAAAGTTATAAAATTAATACATAATAGTCATGATGAATAATTTGCCTTTTATAACTCACTTGAGCATTTAGTTTAAAATGATTTGTTTGTAAAATATTGCTAGAAATTTCTAACATTTATCTTTTAACAAATATTTTTATTCTACTTAAAAACTTTAAGATTTAAACTTCATAAAAGAAATTTTATATTGTTTATAGTTTGTATTTTCGGCACAGTTAATTTATCTCAAAAAATCATATTTATTTCTATCTTAGCAACTTTACCTTCAATAATAGTGTTTATATTACGTTTCATTATTTGTTTTTTAATATTTGATTTTGTGTGTGCGTGTGTGTGTTTATTGTTTAATCTTAACCTTTTCTTTGAATTTGTTCCTAGTCATTTTTTCTTTGAAAATAATATATTTTGTAACAATAATCGAATTTATAGCTTATTTTTTAAGCAATTTATTTTATAATGCTAATGTTAATTGCGCTTGCAGAAAATATTTCTGTTAACATTTAATTTTAATTATTTGATACATTTAAAATATTTAAATGTTTTAATTATATGAAATATTTTATCTTTCCATTTCATTTTATTATTATTATTTACTTTGGTCTTATATATAATGTTTATGGATAGAGTCAGTTTCCTCTTTTCCGTTTTTAACTTTCTTAAAAAAATAGAGTATTCCGCCTTTTAAAATTACAATCATTTTTGTAATAATTATTACTTGCAAAACTATAAACTTTATATATACAGTGAAACTTGAATAATTCGAACTTGTTTAATTCGAAATTCTGGATAATTCGACTTTTTTAGTCGGTCCCTTGAATTTTGTACTAAAATAATGCTAAAAAATCATGGAAAATTCGAATTCTATTTTGAATAATTCGAATTTTTCACGCGATTACCTTTAAAAATTACAGTAAAATTTCTTCCCGAGATTTTTCTCAGCTAAAGGTGCATTATTTTCTTTAACAGTCTTTCAAAAAAAGGATAAGGAAATACAAGAGTATCTAGTGTGTGCAGAAGATATGGTCCATATGCATGAAATTTGAGGGTTTTTTTCATTGAAAGTCATGTCTAATGTACAAGATTCTATTTTTGTATCAATTGATAGGTCAAATCTTATGCTATGAGACAAAGATTGCACTTAAAGAAGCAATTAAAAATATCTGAATATGTTTTGAATAATTAAACTCGTAGAAAAATATTATTTATTTATTTATTTATTTTTTATTTATTTTTTTTTTTTTTGGGGGGGGGGGATGTAGCAGTGTTCTTAGATATAAAGTTTATGTGTTAAACATTTGATCGTAGAGTTTTATTTTTTGAATTTATCTCTTCTTTTTGACAAAATAGTATATGTAATTCGAATTTTTGGATATTTCGAATTTTTCTCTGGTCCCTTCAACTTCGAATTATCCAAGTTCTACTGTATATATATATATATATATATATATATATATATATATATATGTGTGTGTATTTTACAGATGTTTTCCATTCAATTTAATTATGAATGCAACCACACATCTTTTGAAACGATACTGAAAGAAGAAATGAAAATAGAAAATAAATTAAAAATAAATTAATTATATAAAAACAAATCGTACGGATTTTAACACATTTCAATATGTTTAAATTTACCATTGTTAGAGAAATATTTACTAAATCTTAATCTAAATACCTTGCACACCTCTTAGAAAACTTTTCTATAAGCAAATACACACACACACACACACACATATATATATATATATATATATATATATATATATATATATATATATATTCCTGTAGATTTTCAAGCTTAAAATAAATAAATAAATAAATAAATAAAATAAATTGCACATCGTAATCAATGTTACTTTCTTCCATCTCCTCTTCTAATACTTAAATACAGGTATATTCTTATTTGAGTTCATCTTATAGTAACATCTATAAAAGCTCCTGTAGGAATAACTGCTCACTTTGTTTCAAACTCCTCAATTCTAAAATTCAAATGTAAACTGAAAAAATTGGGAAAAAAAATTAAATTTTGGAATTCAAAGCAGTAATTTTTAAGATTATAAATTTTAAATTTGTAATGTAAAATATTTATATCCTGAAATAAGCCTATTTAAAATTTAATTTATACATGATTATCTCAGAATAATTTGCTATTTAGCTTTCAAGGATTTTTTATATCCATATATTTTATCTTAAATTACTTGATATACAAATACAACATCAACTTTTTTTTTAAATCTTCAAGTTGTTCACTTTAACTTCCCTCCCATTCAGAAAATGAGATTAAGAAACACGTTCTTATTCTTTTACTTCAATCTTATATTTCATTAATGGCATTTCATTCACTTTATCTCTAGAGAAGTAAGTCAAAAAGATATAAAATCTTCTTTAACATATTGAAATATCTTTCAAAAAATTTTAACATCTCTGATCAAAATAATGGAAAATACACTGCCACTCTTTCAAGAAGTTTCAGTACCTCTATTCATGTAGCGAATCAAAACTTGTAGATTTCCTTTTCTTCTTTCAGTCTAAATACATTCTTATTTACATAATGTGCGGGAAGACTGAAATCTTATATTTTTCCTTTGAATTCTGCTTTAATCTCGTGTGCGTCGTCATGAATAAGTAAGTTTGTCGTGTGGAGTGTTGGCAAAAGATTTCATTCTTACTTTCTCTTTGTATGATTATTTTGCCCGTTTTACAAAATATAATGTTGCATTAAAAGTTTGAATTATAATATCCCTTTCTGTACATTTCGAAATAATGCGTTTATATTCTAATTAGAAATGCAAGGTAACAACAACTAGAATATAAGTATTATTTTATTATTTATTTATTTATTTTTTAGTTGTAAATATTACATTTTTATGGTTTTAAAGATGTTACTCAAAGAACACATTTTAAATATTTTGGCTCATCAGACCTGGATCTCAGGTTTAAGGTGAATTCCAAACATCCTTACCTGACCCAGTATTTGCTACCATTACCTATGAAATCCTATGAAATGTATTATAAAAGAAATAAACGTTTATTCCTTACTACCTGTTGTGCCCGTTCTTTGCAAGGAAATTTAATTATTATTATTCACAGTATGTTATTTAAAACAATATTTGTCTTTGTTCAAACTTACTATTCTAATGAAGGTAGGGAATAGATTATTGAAGTTTAAAAATGTAAATTTTAAGTCATATATATATATAGATAGATATAGATAGATAGTTAGATAGATAGATAGATAGATTTAAATTGCATAACTGTCTGTGCACTGTTTTGAACATAAATTATTATCTCAACGGCCAAAACCATAATATCTAGTACTATTTACGTTCCAAAAAATGGGTACAATAGATAGTAAATAAAAAGTCGACAAGGAGGTTCTATACTAAAGCTCTACCTTTTCTTCAACATTGAACTACCTCGAAAATATATTAGTTTTTTCTGCATTGAATTTTCATGAAATGCTGAATTAGACGATTTTTAAACCCTGTATCGATAACATGGAATCACTTAATTTTAAAATAGAGAAAATAATTATTTTTTTTTTTTTTGAACAGATTTCCCCACTTGACGAAATTTATAGCTGGGTCGTTTCTCGCCAAGGTCTTTTCTAACGTAACTGCGATAGCCATTTTAATTCATCGCCAAAAATGGGACAAAAATTTAAACGCCAGCAACAGGGACTGTACTAAAACTGTGCCCAAGTAATTTGAAGAACTCAGTTCTTTCTGATAAATTAATGTTACTTTACATACAAATTACTTTTAAATTAGCAAAATTACGATTTTTTTAAAAATTTGTTTTGCAATGTGGAAAATAATGTATAATAACATAACTTTTATTCATAACCCTATTAATACAGTGGACGGAGCATTGTTTTAATACGCGGATATAAGAAAGAATGTTGAAAATGAGTCCGCTGATTGCGAGGAACTTTTATTGGGAATTATAGTGTTATTAGATACTTGTTTTGAATGCTTCTTTTTTTCTTTTTCTTTATTTAAAAGATAAAGCAGCCAAAACCTGTGAAAAAAATTACACTTTCAGCTTTTTTTTTTTTTTTGTGCATTCAATACAATAACTTAGACATAAGTATGATTCCATCAATTATTGTGAAATAAACATTAATCTCTCTCTCTTTTTATTTACTATTACTATTTTTTTTTTTTCAGTTCAACAGTACTGTTTCTTTCAATAAGCGATTTTGCGTTGTCTCAATTTATAGTGGTCCACCATCAATTTCATATTTCCTTTTATGCGGAAAAAAAGCATACATATCATTACTCAAAATAACATTTCTAAAATAACGATGGCAATTTCTAAGAAATTAATATAAAATTAATACAAATGGAAAAGACTAAAAAATGCTTAAATTTCATAAAAGAAATATAATTTCTGGAAGTAAACAAACTTTTGGCATAAATTTCACTTTAAAAAATTCTTTAAATCTATAAAAACTATATATCGAAAGATTCTATTATTCATCAGCCAAAAATAAATTTAAAAGAAGTAAATAAATATCTTTCTTTTTATGTCGAAAAAATAAAAAATAAAAGTGCAAACATTTTTTTTTTTTTTAAACAATTTAAATAAAATTGAGAACAGATTAGTATAGAAACCCTTGGCGAAATTTGAAATTTAACAGCGAATTAGCACGGAGGTTTCTCGCCAAAAAACTAAATACAGCAATTATAACCACTTTATATAAATAATTACTTAAAAAGCACGAAATAATAAAATATGTAAAATCTTATCCGTAGCGTCATTGCCTGCAATAAAATATGTTTAATGTATAAAATGATCTAATGATTAAAGGGAAAAATAAATTTTAAAAAGAACTTTCAAAAATAAGGTAAGATATCGCCTACGTAAAAGAACGCAGAGTTAACATAAAAAAAACAAAACATTAACAAATAAAATATCGATTTTTTTTTTTTTTTTTTTTTTGTAATATCTAGACACCTACGTATCTAGACACTTACGTATAATTTTTAATTGGTTTCAAAAGCGTTTTGGCTCACATATCTGTAAACATAATGAAAATTTAAAAAGAAAAAAAATCGATGGACATAATTTTAAGCTGGGTACAAACCTAAACCTGAGCCAAGTGTCATTGAATTCCATCAGTTATTTTCTAATGACACCTGGTCTAATAAAAAAGTTCTATATACCTCCATCCCTCCCATGCACATAGAGAAACTCATTTTGGGGCTATCTGATGTCTAAAACGTATAAAGACAACACAATTTATTACCCATTTAATGCGTTTAACTGATAAAAGCTTTATGCCGCATGAGCAGATGTTTTTTTACCCATATCTCCAAATTTAATCTTTTTTTTTTTTTTTTTTTTAATATATAAAACTTTAAGTTGGTTACAGACCTAAACTGCAGCCAAGATTTTTTTTTTTTTAATTCCGTCTTGCCGTTGTCGCATGATACCCGAACGAAAATAGAGTTACACACGTACAGACACAACGACACACAGACACACAGAAAATTTTCTGAAGGCATCTTTGGATTTCATGCCATGTGACGTTAAGATATTGCAAAATTTTTTGAGTCTCACAAATTTGCAGAAAAAAGTCTAATTTTATTAATATAGATTCATAGCTACAAAGTTTTACACTATTTATATAGCACTGTTTTGATAGTTAGTGTAATATTATTATTAAATTGCATAAATAGAATTTTAGATAAACCAAATATTTTTATAAACTTATGAGGGTATGTAAAACGCAAGAAACTTGGTATCTATGCTTCATAATATTTTAGTTTATTAACGTATAATGGATATTTTAATTTGACATTTAAAGCAAAATGTCTGAATTCAAAAAACCTTAAAAACTCTAAAGCATAAAAAATGTTACATAAATTTAAATACATAAGATGTATACATAAAATTTTCATCAAAAAACATACATGTATAGCACATTCATTCAAAATATATATTGTACGCATGCTGAACTATTCAATAAAAAACAACTCTTTTACATTTCTTTTTAAATCGAAAACAGCTACTTTCATAGCTCAGTTTAAATAATTTGGTTTTTTGTATAATATAGATTAAAGAAGATGCCGTAGTTTTTATTTTTAATTTCCGTAAAAGTCCTATTGGTTATGTTTGTTATATATTAACGTCTTGTGAAAATTTATTCCTTTGTGTACATATTAAAAATATATCTAACTTAAAAAATAGTATACAATTTTGAAATAACAGTTTTCATTAACGCTTTCGTGCTCGTATCTTATCCCAATATTTTGGTAAAGATAGCCGATTGTTTAGGGGAAGGATTTCAATATAAAATACGCATTTTGCTTAAAACTACAAATTGGTTTTTTAAACTAAACATTAAATATCTTAAAATATTATATTATTAGCATTATATATTGCCCGTTTATACATTTGCTAAAATTAATTCCCAGATGTAACTTAAAACAACAAAGAGGACAATAAAACACATTTTGTCAACCTAAAACTACCGGCATTTTACTCCAAAACATCTTCATCTTCTTACGCTAAAACATTCAACAAATCATAATTTCCCATATTATCTTATTAGCAGGTGTTGCTAATTTTTTTATTTATTTATTTATTTATATATTTATTTTCTGTTATTGAGTCTAGTCTCTCGATGTGTGATTTCTTCACCATGAAAGTTATGCTCTCAAACGTGTTTTTGTTGTCCACCCGGGGATTTTATAAAACCCCATCTTAGTGTGTATCAGGACTCTAGAATGGAACTTCACACCAAAATTCGTGACCCAGTTCCCCAAAAAATCACCAGAGCAGTGTTGACTCAGTTGTGGATGTACTCTTTTATATGTATAGAGGATGGGTTATGTGAAATCACGTTCTGTTCCCTCCCCACGCTTGTGGGACGAATTTCTAAAATTTCAGAAATTTCTTTTTGTATTGGTATTAGCTATGTTTAAAAGCAAAATGGCACTAAAGAGGGAGCAGTATCTTTCTTTGAGATATGAAAGATTATGTACAATCACATTTTGGCCCATATGTAGAAACGTGTAGTTACTTATATTTCAAAGTAAAAATAATACGAATCTTTTTTTTTTTTTTTTAAGATATAAAGGATTACGTGAAATCACGTTTTGCGCATGTGAAATCATGTTTTTCCACCTTCCTTTCCTTCAGGACCTAATTTGTAAAATTTCAGAAAAGGGTTTTTTTAGATATTTGTGCTAGCTATATTTTAAAGTGAAAATCTCGCGTATATCTGATTTGTTGTTGTTGTTGTTGTTTGAGACATAAAGGATTATGTGAAATCACGTTTTGCGCATGTGAAATCATGTTTTCGTCCCTTCCTTCCTTGGGGACCTAATTAGTAAAATTTCAGAAACGGATTTTTAGATATTTGTGTTAGCTATATTTTAAAACAAAAATTTTACCGTTATCTGTTTTCTTTTTCTGTTTTTTTTTTCTTTGAGATATAAGGGATTATGTAAAATCACATTTTGCACATGTGAAATGACTTTTTGCCCCCCTCTCTCTCTTTGGGAGCCGAATTTCTAAAATTCTAGAAGCTAGTTTTTAGGCATTAGTATTAGCTTTATTTTAATGCAAAGATTTGACGGATATCTTTTTTTTTTCTTTAAGGTATAAAAGTTTGTGAGAATCCCTGTTTTGTACATGCGAAATCACGTTTTGTCCCCCCCCCCTTCTGGCGCTGAATTTCTAAAATTTCAGAAACCGGTTTTTAAGTATTTGTATTAGCTATATCAGTGGTTCCCAAAATGTGGGTCGTAAGCTAATTTTTGGTGGGTCGCGGAACAATTTTGTACGTATATTTAAATACTCACAATTTTCACAAACGTGACTACTAGTTAGCATTAAAGTTTTCATGGTATAAAATGAAGATATCCTCATTAAGGTAACCTTCTTATCTCATTAATTATCGATAAACGAAAAATTTTAAACCGCACATAATTGGCGAAACTTTATTGCTGACAGCGATAAAGAATGCAGTTCAAGTTATGTTAATCCGAAAGAAAATTGAGACAATATCACTTTCATGTAACAAAGTTGATCACAAAATCGGTGAAAATTCCCAGTGGGAAAAATAAATTTTTCCAAAGAGTTACTCAGAGAACGTTTTTCTCGCTACAACCTGTCGAATCAAGGTTTGCCCCAACTCTCTCTCTCTCTCTCTCTCTCTCTCTCTCTCTCTCTTTTTTTTTTTGTGTGTGTATGTGTGTGTGTGTGTTACAGGTGAAACAACGAACCCTTTGACGACATATTATTTTGTGATCCCCATATTCGAGGAACTAATGGCAAAAAGCAATACAATTTTCTAAATTAAATGGAATATGTCAGGATAAGTACATATGGCGCGCGATATACAGGTATGTCCGGAAAAAAAAAAAGAGATTTATGTATTTGAAGTTAATTGAAATATATCTTTGAAGTAATGCGTAAAAACGTATTTCGTAAAATAGCTTCTTAGTGGATGTCTACGTCACAAAAGGAACGTTTTTACCAAGTTTCATGCTTTTAGGTGTAGGGGTTTTGGTTGGGCTATGATGAATAACTCACTTACTCAGTCATTCAGTCAGCGCAAACGATTTTATATATATGGATGAACTTTATACTCTTCATAAGTTTCGTGTAAAGGTCAGATATTGTGCTTTAAAAAATTCCCCAAATTATTAAAGTACGGTTTACAAAACTAACTGAGCAGGTCATATTTTTTAAGACTTACGTGATGAAAAAGGAAGAACTGTTGATCCAATTAAATTTAAGAAATTACTAAAAATTCTCAAAAGAAAAATGACATATGTCTCGGTACTGATATGCCTCTCCTACGAATGTCCTGCGACCAACAACGTATAGGGAAAAACCCTTACACACCATTTTGTTTAACACGTCATTTTACTCCTAACATACCCTATATTGTGAAAATGGTTCTTCATTTTCAAAATTATCCTTCATCTAAAAAAAAAAAAAAAGTGGAATTTGTTTTTTATCGGCAAAATAAAGGATACAAAAGTAATTATGACAATGCATACTGAAATAAAATAAGTAAGCCAGGTCATATTTCTGTACGTGAAAGACTGTGCATCTAAATAAATAGGAAAGTTAGTGCTCACCTTATGACAGATGATATAAAGCTCATTTTTTCGAAGAATTCTATTCAGACGCGTATTACTTCGATCTCTTAAATACCAACATTGCTTCTTCTTGACTTGGTACAACCAATTTATGTGTTATCCTGTAGATAGCAGTATCTGTCTGGAAGAAAAAATATGTGGATCGTTTTGTCTGCTAGGACCATTTTGGACAACTTTTCCCTATTTTAAAAATTCAAACTTTCATTTTTAAAACTGTTTTGAAATCAAATTGCAAAATTCATCAATTTACGAACTAAAATTAGCGCCAAAATAAATTTTTGAAATATGATCTAATAATATTAAACGGAGTTTTATAAAACGTTTTCAAATAAACAATTCAAAGACACATTTTGAAAAATATGCTATTTACAATCGAGAAACGAAAAATACTAAATATTTTTTTCTCTCATTAATATCATTGATATTTATTTCTAGAATATTAGGTACTCTCTTTTTATCACTGATTGTGAAAAATGGAATTAAAAAGCAAACAAAACAGTGATTGTTTTATATTTAAATGTCTATACAAAACAAAAAGTACATTTCTAAACTTTTTAAAGAGTTACAAGTTTTAAGGTACTAAAGTCACATCTGCATTATTTAAAAATAAAAATAAATCAACTTTAATATTCACACCGAATTTAAAATTAAACATATTCAACAGCATTTACTAATATATATATATATTTCACAATATATTACATATGAGCTTTTTTATTAAGTATTTATATTTAATTTAACCAAAGGAAGAGTAATTTATTATATAGTTTTTTAAGGCAAACGAATGACGTCGTTTTATTATATATATATATATATGTGTGTGTGTTAACAAATTTGCAACTATTTATTCTAAAATTACCAAAATATAATATAATACTCCTAACTTCATGAAGAAGTATTGAAATAATTTTAACTTAAATTCATTTCGTTTTATTTCATTTAGATATTTAGCTTATATTTATTTTAATAAATTCACTCAATGTAGGTTTTATAGAAAAATAAACCTTATATATCTCTAGTAATTTCTATGAACAAAATGTTTATAAAAGCTTTTATTTTTACTCTTTTAATTGAAAAAAAAAATGTCAAGAAAAATGCTTTTAAGGATTATTTTCTTTTATTTACTTAAAGGATTTTTAATATTTGACTCTTGAAAAACGGGGAGGTTGCACTTTGAAAGAAAGTCAAACAAAACTTTCTTCATTTTTCCCTAAATTCTTTTATACAAGTACTATACATTTCTAGTAAGAATTTGTAATAATTTTTATGAGATAAAAAATAAAGTTATGAGTAAAAACAATTATGTTGCAATATTTAGAAAGTAAACTTGAATTAATCTTTTCTGTACGAATTAATAATATATATATATATTAAATAGAGTTTACAAATAGAATTTAAAACAAAAGTAATTTGTTTAGTAAATTTAAATATGTTTGTCTGTATTGTATAAATTCACAATTAAGAAGAAAAAAAAAGATTAATTATTTTAAAGATAAAAGCACAATTGGAAGCAATTATTAAAGGTAAAATTTTAAGTGCAATTAATATTTGATGGTATTCTATGGTATTATCAGGGATCCTAAAATGTGAGATTTGAATACCAGTATTTTTAAACAGTAATTTTAGACTTGATTAACCACTGAAATCTGTCAATATTTATTTAAAAATTTACAGTATAAAAATTCTTGTAACCAATCTTCCCTCTGTGAGAATTCATGATAATTTGTTCGATACTAGTTCTTTTCTGTCTTTTATATTTTTTCTTGTACTAAGAAAGAGTGTCTGAAAAGTGGGTGTCTTTGAAATGAAATATATTTTCATACAATATAAAAGCAACAAATTATTTTCGCACTTTGTTGTTCTTTTGCTCATAATTTTTAAACAAAAGAACACATGAACATAAAGTTTAAATGGCATGTTCGTTATTAAATCATTATTCAGATTTTATGTAATTTTAACGTAGTAATAATTTTTAAACTGACATTAGTAAAAAGTTTTGAAAATTAAGCATTCAAAGAAATGAAAAATTTAAACAATTTTAAAAATAAAACTAATTACTCTTAAAAACTTAAAATAAAAACATTGAAATTCAATATTTTGAAAAAAAAAAAAAAAAAAAAAAAAAAAAAAAATCTGTCTTTGACAGAATTTAATTTAGTACGCCAGGACTAATTTGTATATTACAATCTCATATAGCAATTTAGAAAAAAAAAATAATGATAATATACTTTTAGAAGTCTTCACCAACTATTTAGAAGACATAGCCGATATGTATTTAGAAGCTATAGCCATTCATTCAAAAGCCATTATCAATACATATCCAGATGAAAAAGCCAGCAAATATTCGAAATCATAACCTATGCAAAACCTGAAGTTATTGCCAACAAATATTCAGAAACCATAATCAATAAATATTCAGAAAGATAACGCCAACATATAGAAGCCATCAATAATATATATTCAGAAGATATTGCAAACAATATCCAGAGGCTATCATCAATGATATTCAGAATACATTGCCAATAGATTTTCAGAAGCCATCCAATTTATGAATGTTGATGGTTTCAGATACCAAGATCGGCAATTGGTTTCTACATGCAATCAAGGAACAATCTCTAGCTAAAGAGTAGGTTTTGATAAATGTAAAAGTTTTTATGGATTTGACAAAATATTTTAAGATTGTTTAAGAAATTAAATGGTAAAATTGAATATTTGCCAGCAACTTGGAAAAATCAAAGTGTCACACCACAAAAGGTAACAACACAAAATCGCTGTCTGAAAGAAATAGTCCTGTCGTGCTAAAGAAAAAAAAAAAAAAAAGCTTTATGTCATGCACGGTTGGAAAAACATAAATATTTATAAATTAAAAAAAAAAAAAAAAAAAAAAAAATAGAAAAAAAATAAGAATAGAAGCAAAAGAAAAATCAGATTTATAAGTTCAGAATCGCATTTGAAAAAACAATTATCGTTATTTCCAACCTTCACTATTTAAAATTAAATATGATTGAGAAATATTAAATTACAACTTTCTAAATTTCATAAGATTAAAAGCAATTATATCATCACTTCAAAGAAAAAAAGAAAAAAAACACACATTAGTAACGGGTAAAAAGATTTTTAAACAAAAAACAATCTCTTAATAACGCCTATTATTTTTGAATACGCGAAAATAGAATTGACTTGAAAAATAAATATTTAAACTTGAACATCTTTCATACCTTTAAACATGTCTTCTAAAATTAATCATTTTTGTTATAAGCTGAGCAAAAAATAAGCAGTGGTAAATGCTATACTATAAGACAGAAGTTTAAATTTAAGTTGGCATATCAAAATATACCAATTTCTGAAATTGAATTTATGTATTTAATAAATATTATGAAAATAAAAGAAGCTAAAGTCTAAAAGTTCTTTTTCCATCTCAAAAGAATACTTGATTGTTTATGTCATGTTTTCATTATAAATAAACGCCAGAAGGGAAACAGGGAGGAAATGCACAAAAAAAACTTAAGTTTTGATATATCTTGAAGACAGATAAGCACTAAAAATAAGTAAAATTTTGTATTTCTCCCCTTAGTCTCTGTTTTCATTACACGTGATTCTTACCGTCTGTAAAGCCAGTTGTCATTTAGCTGAAGATGTTTGGAAAACGATAAGTGCAGTTTTCACAAAGAAGACTTTGTCGGATATAATGACAGACGGAACCTTTGCGGGTGAATTTTGGCCTCAAGGCTTCGTGAAAATAAAGATATGATGACAGCCCTTTTTAACGACACTGCGGTATATCATAAGTAGATTATGAGAGACTTCGGAAATGCATTGATGTATAGATAGGAAAGATCCCATCATTAAGAGGAATATATATAATTTTTAGATAATTTTTATATGTCAAAAATAAAGTGAGCAATAATATAGTGTGAATTTCTTTTTGTATAGTACGATAATATTTTCGTCAAAAAGTATGAAACCTCAAATTAAACTGTTATGTTTCACTGAATAATAATAATAAAAAAAAAAAAAAAAAAATGAAAATCAGGATATATTTATTAAAAAAATATTAGAATAATTTATCAGAACAAAAGTGGCTACAAAATCTCTTAATACATAACTACTAACTTTTTAATATATTCATTTATTCATTTACTTGTTCTTTCAACTAGTGAATCAAAGCTTGATGTTTTAACGGTAAAAACTAGGAAGATCATTAAGTTTTGTATAAAGCTTTTGGAGTCATTGAGTTTTCAGATTTTTTTTTTTTTTTGTCGTGTTTTTGATAATGAACTTCTTAAATATTCTATTCATGTTTATTACGAAAATGCGTATGTGTGATGTTCGTGTTATCTACATTTATTTTCAACAAAATAGTTTCATTCCTATGTTGATGAACTTCGTTGTTGCTGTGACATTGAAAATTTGTATTTTTTATCATCTGCTAGAGCAAAATAACTCTTAGCAACGCGATATAAAGCTCATTTAAAACGTTCATACCAAACAACTTGTATATTTTTTAAGATGGCTTTTTTAAAGTAAATATTTCAGCCTATTTAATCAGGTAAAACATGTATAAATTTATTTTTTTAAAAATCCTTTAAAAATTTCGAGCAGCGAAGAAACGTACAAGTTGGCAGGTTTGAACATTGTGGTATTATATTTTAAAGAGCAGAGCAAGCACATTCGGAAATTGTAAGGCCACTTACACGAGACACACCTCTTTCCTTCGCTTTCGTAAGTTTACCTCATATTAATTTTCTGTTTAATTTTATTAGCTTCAGTTTACTTTCTTTTTTTATACTGTATTATTGTTATTTTTTTTTTAACAAAATGTTACTTACGCAAAATTCTGCTGTGGTAGATGTCCTCCAAAAAATTAACTGGTCTGGATGACGATTCGAGTGTCTCATCTACAATGAGACCTTTACTCCAGTTTCGTACATTTGTCACATCCTAAATTGCTATGAAATTAGTGTTAGTGTTTTTCGTTTGATTTAACTTCTACTTCAAAAAGTTTGGGCTGGAAACACCTGTGACAGAGTCATGCATCTTCTTCTACATAAGAATGAAGACTAACGGGTGAGAGAAACATCCTGAATTTAGGTTCACTGCTAAAAGAGAAAACAATAACATAAAAAGCACAAACATAAAATAATTTTGGAGTTTATCAGAAAAGGAAGCACTATGTAAAATATACTAAAGTTTAAATTTAGCTTTAGACAACCGAAGGAATCATATACAGACTGCAATTACGAGCCCTCAAACGTCTAATTGTACTTCTTTTCTTTCACGTATTGCTATTTCCGATGCGATTCTATGCAATGATTGACCCAGGTTTGAAATTCATGACAAAAGCAGCCAGCCAGATTCGTGGAACAACAAAAAGGAAATTGTAATTTTTCTTTCTTTCTTTCTTTTTTTTTTTTTTTTCATTTTTAATAAGAAACTTTAAAATAAAAATTCTCAGCTTAAATCTTTATGCTTTTGTACTGTTGTTATTAATCGACCACATTTTGACAAATAAATAAATAAACTTGATAATTTATTTACAATCGCAGTTGTTTCTGTCATAATAGAAAATTTCTCTGTGGTTTATAGAAAATTGACAATATTATTAAATGCAATTATTTTAAAAACAATACTTAAAATGAAAATAAACATAAACTTTTATTAATACTGTAATTGAAATAATAATTTTTCTTAAAAACTTAAAAGTGACGTTTTTATTAACGGCTGTGGTTCTAGTAGTTTGCGTATTCACCGTCGTTGCAAAGTTTTAAATTAAATATAAGTTTTTATTTGTGCTTTTTTTTACATTTCTACTCAGATATTACCGACATTAGATTCAAAGCACACAAATACATATGAATAATTCATAACAAAAATAATCTTTTATTACGAGATAATATGACACTGACATGAATAAAATATTACTGCATAGAATTTTTAGTTTCTAGGCGTACTTCTTCCTAAGAAATATTATACAAACATCTTTGAAAAATAGAAAAATATCTTGCACGTTAAGTAGAACACAAACATCAAAATCCTCCGAACGGAAGAAATGGCAGGCCGAAATACTTTTATTTAAAATATTCGATTTTCCTTCGCTGCCACTAGTCAAAACATCAAAGAGTAGAATTTGAAGTTTGAAGGGGAAGCCAAACAGTTGCCACAAAAATCATTTTCCATCACAAAGTCACAAAGTCATTTGGTTACAGTTATTTATGTTTACTTTGAACTATACACACAGTTTTTATTAGAATATATAAACAGGTTTCTTAAAATTATTTTTGTTGACTTTTTGATATTTGAAGCAATTTAAAATCATATGTGTTGTTTACAATTTTATCATAAGAGACTGATATTTTTTTTCTTGATTTTTTTTTTTTTTTTTTTTTTAAGTGTTCCATTTTTTTTTCTTTAAGTATCCATCTCTCGATGTAATATTACGATGGTGAATATGACACGAACAATATATATATATATATATAATTGTGGTTGAAATACAGGGTGATTATAAAAAAATATTCCGATATGTGAGACCCTAACTATCAAACCGTTCATAGAAACTGAATGAAAACTTCGTGCTAGGTATTTAAAAAAAAAAAAAACGTGTACAGATTAATGAAATGTTGTCTAATACCATTTAGCAATTGTATGACCTGAAGATGCCATTTTTTTCTTCAATTCATGGCAAAAAGCTTTGTATATTTTGTAAATTAGATTTTAATAAATATAACCGTGTTTAAAGTGTTTACTAGCTTTTAATGCTCTTTTAATTATTAGGAAAAGTACTGCTTAAAGGTCAATTTTTCAAAATCGAATTTTTGTTAATTCCATAATTAATATTGATGAGTACATTTAATTTCGTTATTTTACACGCACACACCCCCAATAAGTAAAAAAAAAAATTGTTTAATTCTGCATGAAAAATGTCACATTTTAAAATTAAATTTCGCATTTTTATTTTATTTTAGTCTACTTTAAAACTGTATTCACCATTTTCAACGTATAAAAATTTTAAAATTGGTATAGTGAATTAAAATAAATCAATTTGTTTTTGGAAGTAACTCATAATTTCAGCCAAAAATATGTTTTTTACGTGAATACCATTTTTCTCATATACGTGTATCGAATGAATACATTAAAAATATCTTTATCATTACAGAAGTATAAAATGTTTGAAAACCAGTATAGTAATTAGTGTTAATCGATTTGTTTTGGAAGTAACTACAATTGATATCACAAATATTTTCTTCATGATTAGTACCTTTTTATTAATTTTATTTTTTTACATAAATGTATGTACAGGGTGATTATAAAATACTATCCCGATATATGAGACCATAGCTATCACACCGTTCATAGAAACTGAATAAAAGTTTGGTGGAAGGTATTTTGAAGTATGCGCTCAAGAATCATATAAAAAACAACAGTTAAACTATAACAGTTACGGTTACAGTGACAAAATTTCAAAAATTTCAAATGGCAACACCTACTGTTTTTTATTGGAATGGTATCTCCATAGCAGGAAACCATAAATAACGTTGGAACGATACCTGTAGCACGAAAATCGGCAGTACTAGGCAGACGAAGAAGAAAAGAGAAAACAGCTGTGATGTGCCTACCAGAGCACGACTTTCATTATTTAATGACGTCACATTTTACACTGAGTCTTAGACTCTGACTAAAGTCTACTGATTCTGCTTTAAAACGAGAAGAAGAGACCATGGTATCCTTAATCTCATCTAAGGCTTCTCAATAAAGGCTCCAATTTCATGGTTAGTCGTAAGACACTGTCATGACTGACGCCATTGCATTTGCACAAGCTGAAAAATAAAGCATTCTGAAATGTGTGATGTGTACCTTGCTTTTTCTCTCTGTAAACAATATACAGCTTACAGGGAAACAACGTGGGGAAATTGTAAAGATATATTATCTTAACGGAAAAAATGCCGCAGATACATTGAGTGTGTATCGCAGACACCATGAGTCACGCTGAAGCCAGTGTTCTGTAAAATCTTTACGGGACTTGATACGTAAATTTCAAGAAATTGGTTGCACATGCGATCAATCGCAGCCTGAACAACCTTCTGTCCATGTCGAGACTGTTGCAGAAGTCCATCAGACGATAAGCGTAGTTCCCCCTGCAACCGCGCAAGTGCACGCGATGTTTGGCACTTTCTGCCTCTGCCGAATTCGACAATAAGCAAGATTCTGCGCTCTGTTCTCCAAATGTTTCCGTATCACTTCCAACGCGTCCAGAAGTTGCAAGGGGGTGATAACCAACTACGGATAGATTTTGCGAACGAATTTCTTATCCGGTATAACGACAGTAACTCTTGTTCACGCTTTCTGTGGACAGACGAGGCTCACTTTTCGTTAACTGGAAACGTAAATTCGAAGCATACCTCGGTCTCTTCTTCTCGTTTCGAAGCAGAATCAGTAGAATTTAGTCAGAGCCGAAGACTCAGTGTGAAATGTGAAGTCATTAAAAATGGAAGTCGTGCTCTGGTAGGCATATCACAGTTGTTTTCGCTTTTGTTCTTAGTCTGTCTAATACTGTCCTTTTTCGTGCTACAGGTACCGTTCCAACGCTAATTATGGTTTTTTGCTTTGGAGATCCCATTCCAATTTAGTAAAAAAAAAGTAGGTGTTACGATTTGAAATTTTTGAAATTTTGTCACTGTAACCGTAACTGTTAGAGTTAAACTGTTGTTTCTTATATAATTCTTGAACGCATACATGAAAATACCTAGCACCAAACTCTTATTCAGTTTCTATGAACGGTATGATAGCTATGGTCTCATATATCGGGATAGTTTTTTGTAATCACGCTGTACATACATTTATGTAAAAAAATAAAATTAATAAAAAGGTACTAATAATGAAGAAAATATTTGTGATTTCAATTGTAGTTACTTCCAAAACAAATCGATTAAAACTAATTACCATACTGGTTTTCAAACATTTTATACTTCTGTAATGATAAAGATATTTTTAATGTATTCATTATATACACGTATATGAGAAAAATAGTATTCACGTAAAAAACATATTTTTGACTGAAATTATGAGTTACTTCCAAAAAAGATTGATTTATTTTAATTCACTATACCAATTTTAAAATTTTTATACGTTCAAAATGGTGAATACAGTTTTAAAGTAGACTAAAATAAAATAAAAATGCGAAGTTTAATTTTAAAATGTGACATTTTTCATGCAAAATTAAACAATTTTTTTTGCTTATGGGGGGGGGGATGTAAAATAACGAAATTATATGTACCCATCTATACTAATTAAGGAATTACCAAAAATTCGATTTTGAAAATTTGACCTATAAACAGTATTTTCTCTAATAATTAAAAGAGCATTAAAAGCTAGTAAGCACTTTAAAACACGTTTATATTTATTAAAATCTAATTTACAAAATATACGAAGCTTTTCGCCATGAATTGAAGAAAGAAATGGCATCTGCAGGTCATACAATTGCTAAATGGTATTAGAAAAAATATCATTAATATATAGATTTTTTTTTTTTTTAATATCTCAATTTATGGGGTTATGTTTTAAGTACTTTCTCTACCATACATATGTGTAAGTCAAAATGAAAAAAGTGTTTATATTATTGAAATGAAGTATGTAAATCTCTAAATAAAGCAAAAATGTTTCTAGGACAGTCATGTTCTTTAAAATGCGCAAGTCATTTCATTTAGATGTTTTTACAATTTGCGATATTCAACAAGTATTGGTCAATCAGAGTAAAATTTTTCTTTATATTTTGTGCAGTCATATAATTGCTGTACTGCAAATTTTAGACTTTTTTTTTTGCTAATATTTTCATGAAATGTTTTCATAATTAATTTGGCTTTTAATTTAAATTGTGAAACCTGTATTTTTAAACATAAGGTTGACTATACAATATAATAGTCTCGATGCAGCAAAAGAAAAAGAAAAAGTTCACGGTAGGAAATTAATTTTCATCAAAAAAAACCCACCTAGAATTAAGTAGCAGTAAAATTATAGATAAAATAACCGCGCCACTGCCTTCCATTGCTATTTTTAACACTTTCCAACAAGGTTGAAAAGTGTTTATGACTTCGGTTTGCCTGTCTGTCTGTCTGTCTGTCCGTCTGTCTGTCTGTCTGTCTGTCTGTCCGCGCTCTAACTCCCGTAAATATTTATGGAATTTCTTGAAACTGATATATGTTATTCAAGTTCACTATCGGACGGTCCCTATTGAAAATGGAGTTTATACCTCTACTGGTTTGTGTACAGGGACACCCGAAAATATTTCAAAGCATTGTGTTCTATGAGAGGTATTTCTATAAACCATATTTTCATGCCTTTACTCTAGACATATCTTAGTGAAATTGAAATATATTATTTAAGTTCACTATCGGACGTTCCTTATAGAAAATGGAGTTTGTACCTCTACTGGTTTGTGTACAGGGACACCCGAAAGTATTTCAAAGCATTGTGTTCTATGAGAGGTATTTCTATAAACCATATTTTCATACCTTTACTCTAGACATATCTTAATGAAATTGAAATATGTTATTCAAGTTCACTATCGGACGTTTCCTATTGAAAATGGAGTTTGTACCACTACTGGTTTGTGTACAGGGACACCCGAAATTATTTCAAAGCATTGTGTTCTATGAGAGGTATTTCTATAAACCATATTTTCATACTTTTACTCTAGACATATCTTAATGAAATTGAAATATGTCATTCAAGTTCACTATCGCACGTTCCCTATTGAAAATGGAGTTTGTACCTCTACTGGTTTGTGTACAGGGATACCCGAAAGTATTTCAAAGCATTGTGTTCTATGAGAGGTATTTCTATAAATCATATTTTAATACCTTCACTGTAGACATATCTTAATGAAATTGAAATATGTTATTCAAGTTCACTATTGGATGTTTCCTGTATAAAATGGAGGGAATACCACCATCGGGTTATACACAGGAACACTTAAAAGTATTCCAAAGCATTGCGTTCTATGAGAGATACTTCTATAAATCAAATTTTCATAACTTTAGTTTCCACAAATTTTAAGGAATTGAAATATGTTATTTATATGCACAAAAGACTGCTTTGCATACAATATAGCATGTTTAGCATTATATTTACAGGTTGGCACAAAAATATCCAGATAAATTAAGAGCTATTAATAGAAAAATTGCTAGATATATACTTTTGTTTACGTTAAGCGTTTTTAACGATTTCTAATCTTTTTAACACTTTCCAACAAGGTTGAAAAGTATTTATGACTTCGGTTTGTCTGTCTATCTGTCTGTCTGTCCGTCTGCCTGTCCGCGCTCTAACTCCCGTAAATATTTATGGAATTTCTTGAAACTGATATATGTTATTCAAGTTCACTATCGGACGTTCCTATTGAAAATGAAGTTTACTTATGCCTCTACTAGTTTGTGTACAGGGACACCCGAAAGTATTTCAAAGCATTGTCTTCTATGAGAGGTATTTCTATAAACCATATTTTCATACCTTTAGTGTAGACATATCTGAATGAAATTGAAATATGTTATTCAAGTTCACTATTGGATGTTTCCTGTTTAAATTGGAGGAATTACCACCATCGGTTTATGTACAGGGATACTCAAAATTATTCCAAAGCATTGCGTTCGATGAGAGATATTTCTATAAATAAAATTTTAATAACTTTACTTTCCACGAAGTTTTTGGAAATTGAAGTATGTTAATTATATGCACAAAAGAATGCTTTGCACAGAATATAGCATGATTAGCATTAGAATTACAGGGTGGCACAAAAATATCCAGTTACATTAAGAGCTATTAATAAACAATTGCTAGAATTGTACTTTCGTTTACGTTAAGCGTTTTTAACACTTTCTAACATTTTTTAAGTGTGAATATGATTTCAGTTTTGTGTATCTGCCTGTCCGTCTGTCTGTCTGCCTGTCTGTCTGTCCGAGCTCTAACTCCCGTAAATATTTATGGAATTTCTTGAAACTGATATATAATATTCAATTTCACTATCGGATGATCCCTATTGGAAATGGAGTTTGTACCTCTACTGTTTTGTTTACAGGTACACCCGAAAGTATTTCAAAGCATTATGTCCTATGAGAGGTATTTCGATAAATCATATTTTCTTACAACTACTGTAGACATATCTCAATTAAATTGAAATATGTTATTTAGATTCCCTATTGGATGTTTCCTGTATAAAATGGAGGAAATACCACTACTGATTTATGTACAGGGACACTTAAAAGTATTCCAAAGCATTGCGTTCTATGAGAGTTATTTCTATAAATCAAATTTTATTATCTTTACTTTCTACGAAGTTTTAGGAAATTGAAATATGTTATTTAAATGCACAAAAGAATGCTTTGCATAGAATATAGCATGGTTATCATTAGATTTACAGGGTGACACAAAGATATTCAGTTATATTAAGAGCTATTAATAAAAAATTGCTGGAATTGTACTCTCGTTTACTTTACGCTTTTTTGAAACTTTCTATCATTTTTTTAGTGTGAATATAATTTCAATCCCTGTATCTGTCTGACTGTTTTTCTTTCCGTCTGTCTCTCTGTCTGTTTTACTGCGCTCTAATTCCCGTAAACATTCATGGAATTTCTTTAAACCGATATATTTTATTCAAGTTGACTATCGGATGTTCCCTATTGAAAATGGAGTGAATACCTATTCTGGTTTGTATACAGGGACACTCAAAAGTATTCAAAAGCATTGTGTTCTATGGGAGGAGTTTCTATAAACCATATTTTAATACCTTTAATGTATAGAAACTTCAATGAAATTTTAACATGTTATTCAATTCCCTATCGGATGTTTCCTATGTAAAGTAGAGTACATTTCTAACTGGTTTGTGTACAGGGGCACTTGAAAGTATTCCAAAGCATTGTGTTGTATGAGAGTTATTTTTATAAACCAAATTTTAATAATTTTATTCTCCACAAAGCTTAATGCAATTGAAATATATTATTCATATGCACAAAAGAGTGCCTTCTATGTAATATAGTATGGTTAGCATTAAATTTACAGGGCCACACAAAAATAATCAGTTACATTAAGAGCTATAAATAAAAATTTGCTGGAATTGCACTTTTGTTTACATGAGCGTTTTAAAACTTTCTTATAATTTTAGTGGGAATATGATTTCAATTTGTGCATCTGTCTGTCCGATTGTCTACCTCTCTATCTGTTTCTCTCCGGCTCCTATCATCCTTGAATATTTTGAGAATTTTTAAAAAATGATACACCCAATTTCCCTATGGAATGTTCCCTATTTAAAATACCATTAATTGGTCCTGTACAACTAGTTTGTTTACAGGGACAATAACAACAATAAAAAAAAACAATGTATTACGTTTTAGGACAGAATTTTTTAAAAGTTATATTTAAAAATCTTTCTGCTATAAAAATCATAGAAACATTGACATGCATTATTAATATTCTAAAATGATGTTGTGTATAGAACATGATATGATTAACTTTCAGATTTACAGGGCTACACTAAAATATTCAGAGAGATTAAAAGCTGTAATTATAATCTTACGGCTGCGTTTTCTTTTGCGTTAAGCCTTTTTAACACTTTCCAAAATACCTAAGAGTAATTTTAAAATCAATTAGTCTATCTGCATGTTTTTAGTTGTTCTGTCTGTTGTGCGATAAAGTAGGCAAAGAATATTAAAAGTTATTCGATACAGTTGCGTACAGTTGGAAAGTGTTACTAATCAATGCGTACTGCATGATTTTTCTTTCTTGTTTATCTTAATATTGCTTATGATTGTCTTAAACATTAATGGAAGAGAAAAAAAAGTACTGCCAATATGCATTTCTTTCTGTCAACGATTTGAAAATTTGGAACGAAATTGTAAATATAAAAGCACAATAAAAATATTTTGGTATAAAATAAATAAAATTTGTTATTTAGTACGGTCCTTACAGTATGGTTTGGGAATACCACTAAATGTTATGCATTAATATGACTTGTATTGCAAATTTTTCTGTGGTTAAATTAGGGAGCATGTTTATGGTTTTCTAACCGAAAGAGCATCTATATATATATAAACGACTAAAAGGTTTCCTTGAACTCTGTTTGTCTGTGTGTGGATGCAAGTTTCCACCAAATTATCATACTGTAGTTAATTTTAAAAACGTAATTGTCTGATCGATAAGCTGTTTATCCGACGGATTGAGAAAAATCGCCCCTTTTATATGGTAACTTATTTGTAACGAAATTTTGATTATATTTTTTTAAATTAATTAAAATATGAAAATAGTAACCTAGAAATAGCTTAAAAATTGGACATTTTAATTTTTAATTGTCCCCCCCTTCCCCCTCCCCCCTCCCCCAAAAAAGTGTTTTTCTTTTCTTTTTTTTTTTTTTCCTTTCAGAATAAAATAAAATATGCTTTCACGCGAAAAAAAAATATATAAAATAGTAAATTTGCTCATGCACATGAGAAAATAAAAATATGAAAATGGAGTAAAAAATAAATAAATAAATAAATCTAAATAAATAATAATAATAATAATATTAATAATTAATAATAATAATAATTAATATACCTCAATTTTAGATTGTTTATTACTTTTTTTTTAAATAGTATGTTTATGGCACGGATGAATCGCGCTTGGCATGAAAGCTAATTCAGCATTATATTAAAGAGCTTTACGTATTGATAATCCTGGATAAACTTTTACATTTTGATGCTGAAATAGATCAGATATTTTTCTCCAAGGACTCCACTTTCACAAAAGCCAATTTAAGCCAAGTAGCGCATCAAAAATATAAAGAAATTATAAAATATTGAAAAACAGAAAAGAAAGAACATGTAAGGAAAAAGAAAATAAAATAAAGAAACAGAAAAAATAATCTCATAAAGTATGTATTTTTGTCTAAAGTGACGATAAAATTTCAAAAGTCGCCAAGAGGAGCTATATTAAGGCTGTACCATGATCAAGTTTGCATATTTCATTATTTATTAACTTATTTTTCTATATACCAAATACTATTAACTAACTCAACTACTATTATAACACCAATAAATGTCTCATGCGATAGACTTAACCGATCATAGCACATTGTAATATTTTATTTGGCGCGAAATTGTTGTCATTTTATGGTTGATCGAATAAATCAAACAAATATAGGAAATAACGTGAAAGAAAATAATATGTACACCACGTATAGTATTTTTCATATGTAACTGGGATTCAGATATAAAATTTCTGCTTCAATTTTTTCTGATAAGCAATCAAATAGAAGCCCACTGGTAAGCTATTATCACAGACAATAGACACAGGCACCCGAGAGTCTGCGAACGAGTGAGTTACTGCCGAAGGCAGCGGGAACCAATGCGGGCTTTAGAGCAATTTCATGATTTATTATTTATTTATTTATTTTTTATAAAGCGATATAGATAAAAGTTTCCTTTAAATATAGTGACCAGCGAAGCGGACAAAGCCTTCGTTGATTCACTACCTTCATTGATTTTATAAATTTGAAAATGATTTCATTAACAAACTGTGATCTATTGGCACGCAAGCAGCATCTGGTCGAGTTTTTTTTACATTTCGAGTTTGATTTTAAAAATTTTCCCGCATTCAGCATTCGGTTCGTTCTTTAACTGGGGCTTTTCTAGTAGTCCATATTTCTTTATAATAATAAAATTAAGAAAAATAAAGGTGTAGTCATAATAAATATAAATTTATATAAAAATAATTTATATAAAATAAGTAAATTTCGCCATTGAAAGACAATTTAATTTATCGCACTAAGCTTACATTACAATTGTAGTACAGAATCACTAAATGTTAAGTATTGATACGATTTGTATACGAATTTTTTCTACAATAATTTGCGAATTTTTAAAGTTTTATAACAGGATTCGTACACATAAATAAAAAAAAATGGAGAAAAATGAGCAAAATTTGAGTATGTCACATATTCAAAATAGTTTCGAAACAAATATACTCAATTTTTAAAATCCTGTATACTTGTTATTAAATGTATTGAGTAGGTGCAAAATTTTCAAAGGAAATTTCATACCGGAAATGTTTACAATTGTTTTCAGTTTATTTAATCATCGAAAATAAATATTCCGGATTTCTTTTTAAAAATAGTGGTGATAAATCTGTTTTAAAAGTAAAAAAAGTTTTCGAGAAACAGATACATCTCAGAATAAGCATGGTAAATCATCATAGAAAGTTCATGTTTACAAGATGATGACAGTGATTTGCAGTTATGTACAGTCAGCAGCAAAAGTATCCGAGCACTAGCAAAAATTTCTATGTAAAAATAGTACTCTTAATACTGTTTTGTTCTATAAATACTTACCGAATCATGTTCTTAGACTGACTAAGAACATTATTCGATTTTATTAACAAAACGGTATTAAGAGTATTTTTTTTTATATATGTTGGAATTTTTGCTAGTGCGCGGACACTTTTGCTGCCGACTGTACTGATATGCTCAAAAAAGGTATCAAACATCGTGAATCTAAAAATCCCAAACATACATTCTCTTTGATGTATTCTTCTCAAAACTAATAGGAAACCGCTATGAAATATAAGATTTTCATTTCTTTCTGTTTAAATATGTAAAAACTCCGCTGAAGAACTCCTTTTAGTTCTCAGCATATATTAAGGAGTAAACAGATATTAATTTGAAAACATGCGATATTTCATAAATGAGACAAACATGTTTTTCTGTTTGAAACAAAATTATTCATTTTGAATTTGAGTATGTCTATTTACTCTTTTTTGAGCACTTCGTTTTCAATGATGTACGATCAATATTTTTTAACCAAGGCATTCAAATCTAATTTTAAATAACAATTTTTATCATAAATTAAGCCTATAAATTTAGAAAGATATGTATTATTTGTGAAAAGTGGCGGAAGACTCGGAGGGAATGGCGGGTCCTCGTATAATTATGCATTAATTACTTTTATTTTTATTTATTTATTTATTTATTATTATTTTTATTATTTTATTTATTTATTTATTTTTTCGATTTTAAACGAAGGGGAAATTATGTAAAAAAAAAATTTCTGAACGTAAAAGGTGACATTTTCTAAATTAATCATAAATAAAATATTTTAAAAGATTCGGACTTTCTTTCTGAATAACGTGATTAAAGCAACAAAATAAATATGACAAAGTAACACAAAACTGAATCGTTAAGTGCCGGAAAATGTCCATGCAATGCTTGAATGCCGGACCAAAATGTAATGGCTTCTAAAAAAAGCACTGTAAAACATACACACAGGCGTAGAGAAAAAAAAAAGTAAATGAAGAGATTTTATCAGCTCATTCATCCAGTTCTCCTTTAATGATGTAACTGGATCTTTTAGGGGAAATTTCATAGAAAGATGCGAAAACTGTGTTAATAAGAAATAAGCTGAGTCATCTAAAGCTTGAATGGACGTTAGATGAAAAGAAACTAGTGCAGAAATGTACGGATCAGATTACCTATTAGCTTTTTTTCCGCAGTCTTAAAGAAAAGTGATTAATGAACTTTATAAGGTAATATTTTTGTCTGCTCTATTAAGAGATTGTGAACGTCAATTAATTTATTAGTAAATTTTAAGTTTTTCAAAAATACCACTTTAGCTTCGACACTCAATTAGATACTTTGAGATTAAAAAAAATCTATAAATCTTTATTTTAATGAACAAGATTATTTTTTGCAACTTTCAGAATTTTGTTACTGTAGGTTAAAATTTCGATAAGAATATTGATGTTCTAAGAAAATGAAAACTTAATTTGGGAAATTATTGTTTAAAATATAATGTCGTGTTGTTTAGTTTCAGCAAGTATAATTAATGAGAGACACAAAACAAATTTAAAAAATGTGAGGTATGAAAATGTTCGTCATACATAATTTTATTTATTTTTTTAAAGCTATTAATAATACGTATAATCTGTCTATAAACATTTTAAAGTTATTCTTTAATGAGTATTTTAAAAATTCTCATAATATTACCAAGTTAATAAGAAGTTTTTAAAGATTTATAATTTAAATCTTTCAGAAATAATATATATATCTATATACGTATATTATAAAAACTTTTTCAAATGTTGCACAAGATGAAACCAAGTATCCCATGAAGAACTAGAAAGAACATGAATAAAGATTTTTGAATAAACCATTAAAAATCCCTTTAATGAAATCATGCAACGGACCTTTTCCAAGGGCACTGATTGAATGTTGCATGCAAAACAGGTGATTTTTTTGTCATAGTGTATGCAATTCCCTAAAGCCTAAAACATTACAGTACGCAGAGATAACACCTAAAATGACGGGTAAATAATTGCAAACTCAAGATTAAAAAAAGGAAAAGGAAAAGCAAAATCAAACATAATTTAAAAACTGCAATCACCAATGTCATCTAAAAAAAATGTAAAAATATTCATAAGAAAAATAAAAATAAAAATAAAATTATTACTTACATAACAATTTCAAACGACAAATTTTGCTTCAAACTTTCGGTGTAGCCACGAGGCTAAATATAGTTAATCTTCCAGATGTATATCAGAGATGCCAACATTTAAATTTATTCCTCAGTATTTCTAGCCCCGCCTTTATTTCTTACCACTTCTTTTATTAAGCGTATTTTTTTTCTTATTTTTATCGTATTTTTATATAACTGAGATAGTTATTCTATAAATTAAGTGTTGCGAAGTAAAGGTGGGCTAAAAACACTCCAGAATAAATTGAAATGTTGACATAACAGAATAACTGCAAAACTTTTTACTTTTTAAATCAGATTTATCACCATTATATTTAAAAAAGGAATCTGTCATATATATATTTGACGATTAAATAAACTGAAAATAATTGTAACAAAATAAATAAATAAATAAATAAATCGGTATAAACTGCAATTGAAAAGCGAGAGACTTGGGAAACAAAATTATTCTAAAGAGATCTCCGCAGGACCTTAAAGATTACCTCATCAAAAAAAGCAATGACAGCTGGAGTAACTTTCTTGAGTGTTTCTCTCCAGATGATAACTCCATCTGGAAAGCAACCAGGATATTTAAGAGCTCTTTTGAACACCTCATTGCTTTGAGCATCGAAACACAATTTCAGGGAAATCCTATTGATAGCAATGAAACTGAGATGGGGGTCAATTCTACTGTTAGAAGATTTTTGAGTCACCCTATTCCCCCCTCAGATTGTTCGGTCAACTAAGCTGATGTTATCCGTGAAATCAAAAAACTTAAAAATAAAAAATCCCCTGGCATCAGCGGTATCACTAATGACGCTCTCAAGAATCTACCCTTTCTTTATATTCCAAAACTTACCCATTCGTTTAATAATAATATCTTTAAATTTAATTATTTCCCAATTTATTGGAACACTGCAGTAATTGTTCCTATTCTAAAAAATGCGAAACTCCCTGACAGGGCTTCGAGCGACCGCCCTATTTCCCTATCAAATGCCTTAAGTAAATTACTCGAACTATTTATTGCTCATGAAAATGATTCTTATATTGCAGAAAATAATATGATTCTTGAAAAATTTGGTTTCTGGACGACCTTTCCACCCCACACCAGATCTATAGACTTGTTCAGCCTATTACCACCGGCAAAATAAAGAAGCAGTTTTTCTTGATATTGAAAAGACATTTGATAAGGTTTGGACCTTCAACTTAATTTTTAATCTAATTAACTACAATTTTCTCACTCCTCTTATCAAACTAATTCATAGATACCTACTTCATAGGAACTTCCACACTTCCACGTGACACTCTTTCACGGAACGGGTGTTTGTTAAAAAAAAAAAAAAATAATAATAATAATAATAATAATTATAATAAATCTTTTTAAAATTCTAATAAAAAAGTATAAAACATTGCTCTCTTAACACTTTCGCGATCGCATGTTTTTGTCTTTTTCACAATAAGGTCCGCCTATGGGCGTTATTCTCTCCAGTTACAATATTTCAGAACAAATTTTCCGTATTCACATTTATATTACAAATGGATATACATTATAGTTACACTATTTCTAATCAAAGCATTTATATCCATAGTATATTGATAGTACAAATATGAAAATTGAGTATATTTTTAAGAAATAAATAACATACAAATTGCAAAAGAAACGCCCACTGGTGGAATTAGAGATTTTCAAATGACGTGAATTTCGTGTCAGCGGTCACGAAAGTGTTAATATACAAAAATATTCTTGCTATCCCTAAACTTTCCATTAGTCAGGGATGAAACTTTTCCGACTTTCGGCGGACCTCTTCCACCAGAATTTTTTTACAATAATGTGTATCCTATTTAATCAAAGGATATTAGAGTAAAAATACGCTCATCTTTTCTAAATAAAAATAGTGGTGCCGATAACGATAACCACTTTCATCCCTGATTAGTACAGTAATGCTATCCTTAATCTCTCTACATTTTATTGGGTATTGTGCTACTTTTTTCCATAAACTCCAAAATTCCTTTTTTAATGCTTTGTTTGATTTTTTTTGTTCCCCTCCCCCCTCTCATTGTAGTGAAGTTGAAATTCGGGACTCGCACTCCTTTAGCTTTCATTTTTAGGTACCGGAGGATGCGTGACTCAGTCACAAGTGTCTCCAGCCCATAACATCCGAAGATCCGGGAGACTTGGCATCTATGTAACAGTAGGAAAATCTTCAAAGACTGATTGAAATGAAACTTATTTATAAGACTCGTATTAGAAGCAATATGTATTGTAAAAAATTATTTTCATTAAATGGCAATTTTAAAACGCTACTAACAGAGCTGCCAACCTTTTTAACTTTTAAATCAGAATTGACACCAATACTTTTAAATGGAATATGTTTTATATATATTTTCGACGATTAATATTACCGAAAACAGCTTTAAAAATTTTCCGGTTTGAAGTCTCCCTTGAAAAACGGGAGACATGGCACCTATGTACTAAGCTCGTTTTACTATGTCGATTTTCATTTGTCAAACTCTTTTTATTAGAGTTATACACTGGTTCTCATAATTATAAGGACACCCGTTTTTCTATATTAACTAAACACTGAACACTATTATAAACTAATATATTTTTTATCAATTTGAATTTCATTAATAGACTATATTTAAAAAGTTTTATCGTTTTTTTTTTCCTTAAAAAGCTTCAAATACGGTCAAAAAGATGATTTTTCAGGTATTCACAATTATAAGGACAGCTCGAATCTTAGTAATTTTTTTTCCGTTATTCTTTAAATTAATATTTTATGGGGTCTCTTTTTAGGGTGAAACAGTCAGACATTCACTCTGGTATAGATATATACATTTTTGTTTTAATATTCAGTTTCAATACCATTCAATACAGTATAGATGATATTCTGAACACATTTAAACTATTTAAAATTGCTTTCCACTTGCATGCAGGTTTCGAATATGATAGGTTAAGGTTTTTTCAACTTTTAGGCCACGGGAAAGACAATAATACAGAAGTTTCTTTCTTCAAACTATTCCCTATTGCTCTAGAAGTAGAGCAAAAATGTAAGTCTTGTTGAAAAAAATATTATTACCCCCCAAAATCTAACAAAAATCTGAGAATTCCACCTTTAAAATTTGCGGATATTCTCTTGATATTCATAATAATATAAAAAACTGCTAAATTCAGTCTGCCTTCAGTAGAAACAGTTCCCCAGAGCATCATAAATCCACCTTTAAAATGCCCGACTCATATCTGCCTTTAAAAAATCTGCTCTGCCTTTCGTTATCTTTAGATCGTACCAGTAACTGTTAAAACCATTTGGTTAATCAAGAATAAAATGTTTTTCACCTGAAAATGTTATATTTTACCATTTAATATTTACTTTATTCAACTTTAAAACAGACATTCTTTCCCCCATTAAATGCTGATTGATTATTACAGGTCTTTTATTAATTTTAACATATTATTAATTATTTTAAACATGCATAAATGTGGACCCCAACCTTTCGTTAAAAATTATGAGCAAATTCAGCAGCAGTCATTATGAGTAGAACAGTAAGAGGAATTATGAGTCTTCGATCTCTGTAAAACAACTCTGATTTCGCATCAGATCTCTCTCCCATCGAACCAGCAATTCAACGTTTGATCACATTTTCTTCAGCAATTTTAGATCGTCGAATTTCATTAGAAATTCGGCGGATTGAAATTATCCTTCCACTTAAAAAACACATTTATCATACTTCACTACGTGAACTTTCTTTTTTCCGAGGAATTATCAGTAATGTCCGTCCAAGAACAATTGAAGGCTTATATATGAATTAATCTAGCCCAGTAGTTAACAAATCCGCATGTCAACTGTAATTTAGCCGCTAGTAAGTTAAATAAAACGAAAAAATCTTGACTGTCCCTATAATTATGAACATCTAAAAACGTGGAGAAAGATTTTGTATTATTTTTTATTAATTTTGTTTCGTATTAAAAAAATTATAGCAGTTTTGGTTTTTAGAATACTAGGTATATTAAGTGCACTTAGTACAATCTTGTTCCCAATTATTTTTACATTACTTATTTCAAAACATAAAGTGTCCTTATAAATATGAGAAGGAGTGTACTTATTAAGTAGTATGATGTATTGTTAAAAATGATATGTCATTAATTAACAATTTTAGAGACTATTAGACTCGTTTTACTATACTGAATTTCATTCGTCAAACTCTTTTTGTTAGAGCTATGTTTCATATAAATTAAGATGCATTAAAAATAAGAAAAAAAATGATTTGTCATTAAATAAAAAATTCTCTGACTGTTAGATTCATTGATTAAGATAATATTACATTGATTTTTATTCTTCATTCTCTTTTTATTAGAACTATGATTATGCTTCTCTCAAGATTAAAGCATTTTGACAACGTGGTTGTTTTATGTTAAAGTTTTCGTATTATTTCAAACATTTATGTAAAGGTTAAGCAGTTTGAATAGACTTGAACGTTTATAACGGAACTTAATTAGGATCTAAAACCAGATGTAATGCTGAAAGCTGGAGAAGTGGCACCTGCATTCATGTAAGAAATGTCGTTTATTTATAGAATTGTATATGTTCAAAACCTTCAGCAACGAAGTTCTTCAGGAAATATTATACGGTGATCACAGGCCACATTTTTCCTCTGATTCTTCCACTAGTATTTTTCTTTCGAAATTTTTAATAGAAAGATTTCACGATTAAGTAAGTAAAATATTATGATATAAATATATTGAGTAAGTATCAGAGAAAAAAAGGCGAGTCTGTAACCACCCAGTATAAGGATAAGTGTATGAAATCAAATACTTTCGCTATTCCTTTTATTCAATTAAATTTTTTGATAAACATTATTCATACTATTTCCTATAGTTTTTAACGATTTGTACAATATATTATACTTTTACTTAAATTATGCAATTAAGAGCAAAATCATTAAGATGTAACATGCAATTACAATAAATTTTCCTGTGAATATATCTGGCTTGTTTTAATTGTATTTTACATATAATTGTAAATATATGGTTAAAGCGAAAATTCTTTTAATTTAATTTTTTTTTTTTTTAAATAAATGTTGATACATTACTTAAAATAAGCAATATACTTTTAAATCAGCACCGATAACCCAGCTAGCTGGAAAAGGTGGTGGTATTTTTTCTCTTCAGAATTCGAATCCACCTATTCTAAAATATTATGTTTACATAGTTGTATTATGTTTATTTTTTGCTCGGGAGGTTTCGAAACAACTCACAGCTTTTATAAATCCAAGCTAAATATCCTAATTTAGATCAAAAATTTTCTTTGTTATATGCATCTAAGATTTTTATTTGGAAGTGTTCAATAAAGATCAGTAAAAAAAAAAAAATCAGAATTTTATGAATCACATTCAGCTACTATTAGATAATTTTAACTAATTAATTATTGCAGCCTTAAACAACTGGTCTGGATTTGTCCATTTTATAAAATTATTTTTATTATTTTTTGATTTATTGAACTTTATAAAGTTCTTTAAAAGGTTCTTATCGTTTAACACTATTTTTTCGTTACGTTTTCGTTACGAGATTTCTTGTATTTGCTACGGTAATTTTTATTATAGTCTGCAATGTTTTCACTGTATTTCTCATATTACTAACAGCGTATTTATTTCTGTATAACGTTTACTTATAAAACATTTAAATTTTGTAAAATATACAATAGTATTTGCTTCAGATCAAAATATTTTTATAAGATATATGTTTCTTAAACACCTTTATCATCATTCAATTTAGAGTAATTGCAAGGCAGAAGGTCACATACAAAGAGATATCTTACATATATTACCATACTGAATTCTTTAAGGTAGTTGTGATTTTTTTTTTTTTAACGTGTGTGTGTGTGGTTACGTAAGATAAAAATTATTCTTAGAAAATATTAGTGAAAGTAAAAATATTTTTGTATGCGACTGGCACAACATTTACATGGATTTACCCCATAGCTGCCAACATCCTAATTAATATTCCGTAGTACTGTTACATATATTACCATAGAGAATTGTTTATCGTAGTTGTGAAACTTTTTTTTTATGTGTGTGTGTGTATGATTACGTAAGATAAACATAATTCTCAGAAAATATTGGTGAAAGTAAAAATATTTTTTGTATGTGACTGACACAACATTCACATGGATTAACTCCATAGCTGTTAACATCCTAATTAATATTCCGTGATACAGTTAGTACCCGCCCCTTTTCTTACACCCCTTTATTTTGAAAGAAATTCTCTCCAAATGTAGTTACGATTAAATAAGAAGAAAAATACTCTAAGAAAAGACTGGTGTGAAAAAAAGTAGGTACTAACTGTACTACGGAATATTGATTAGGATGTTGGCTGTGTTATTCTTTGATGTGACTAAAAAGAAAGAAATCAAACTAGTATATAGTATGTATATCAAATTTTTAAGTCATTTTTAGTTATTGTGCAGATTGTCAACAAGATGAAATACACTTTCCTATTACATTTCTGCTGATAACGAACACGGGCCAGTGCAGGTCAAGTGTAGAATTTACGACAGCTAACTAATCTCAACCTCAAAGTCCCCTTTTGTTTCCATTTACACAGAACTTCCTCAAGCATGTCAGTACCGCCTTCTACGAGATGGATAGGCGGGTCATAGAAGAAAAGTGTTTGAAGCATGTTCGTAGAAAATTAAGTAAATGTTGTGGGTAACATAATATTTGTCATTCTTGGGGTACAAAATATTTTTTTTTCCTTAATATACTAGAACGGTTCTAACACACGATTTGTCACTTTTCGCTTGTTACATTTTTGAGATGAAAACACAGTTAGAGTCATGGGGAATATACGACGCTTGAAAAGATCAAAAGTTTAAACAATTTATTAAAACAGCAAGGGAAAAGACATTTTATTTCCTTGTTTCTTTCAATGGGCGTACACTGATGGAAACACATAGTTTGTAAGCCATGCTCATAAAGCGTACAGAATTTTATAATGAATAGAAATTTACATAGTTTCTAATGTGTTACATAATATTTGCTATTTGGAGTTCTTCATGCATAGCACTGGCATTTTGAGTAGAAAAAAAAAAATATATTTATTGGTTATTATAAATACCGTCAACCAAATAAGAAATGAAATGAATTTATTTATATGCGGGTTGGTTAAAATTAAACTGGTGGTACTCAAAAGACTTTAGCTTCTTTCAGTTGATCGGATCCAAATAAAGCTTTAAATATGAGTTATGCAGATTCAAGGGGCCAAATACTACACACACACACACACACACACACACACACACACACACACATATATATATATATATATATATATATGTATAATAGTTTTACATTTCGTCAGCACACTGTAGTTTGTGGAGTAGGCAGATACAAAAGTGTAAAATTTAGGTAGGTATTTCTAATAAAATCGTTACTGTCGTTAAATCAAACGATTTGCATATAGTGATCATAGTAGATAAGAAGGAATTAAAATTAATTGTTTTTATAATAAAACTCCTTTGAATCTGCTTTTGGTCAAGAATCTATTGTATCAACATTACAATAACATCAAGTACAACATGCATTGACAGTGCAAGTTGAAACTTTTTTTTTTTTTTTTTGGGGGGGGGGGAGTGCGGAACCTTGGTCTCATGATTTATATAAAATATATTAGAATTTTTATTTGGAGTTGATTAATATAAATTATTTATTAATATAAATTATTTGTCCCTGAGTATCACCTGTTTCATTTTAACCATCCTCTGGCATCATTAAATAAAAAAAAATGTTAAGCAATATTTTTGTTACATCATTTATATGCATCATTTGCATCGTTACATACTTATCACACCATTTCCCTAAATAACTACCACTAATTAAAACAAAAGAAGGTGTGTGTGTTAAATATGTATGCCTGTTTCTTTGTAGGCAAACGGCAAATCCCAGAGCTACAAATTTTTGCATAGAGGTCCGTACTGAGCTCTCCTGATGCACCTCGTAGCCCATTTCAAAAAATTTGTTATATTTTTTAATTAATTAAAATCTATAAATTTCAGAAATAATTGTACCTAGAATAGGATACATTAAAAAAAAAGAAAAAAAAGAAAAAAAAAAAAAAAGCTTTGCTGTGGACCATTAGTTTAGTCCCACTAATAACTCAAAGGGTGTGAGACTGATCCTCCAGAGGCTAATGTGTTAATTTTTGGAGGTAATTTATAGGAAAGGTGTAAATTGATAAAAGAAAATCTGAACATCTGAACATTTTTCCTGACACAAATGATCAGTGTTGCAACGGTCCTGTCTCTTTCCTTTACTCTATATTTGTACATTTGCACCACTAAATTTGCGCAGAAAATCACCTTAACTGATCGAAAAAACATATCATGGAAGATTATTATATATAAAAAAAAATAGTGGTGGAAGAGTCTGGGAAAAGTACGAACTGTTGTATCACTGACTGATTTTCCACGTAATAAGAAAAATTGAAGAAAATGAATAGAATCAAATTTTTTACAACATGTTAATATATTCACTTTTTTACTGTGTTGTTATGTAAACGTTCATTAGAATATTTTTAATTAAATGGAACAATTTCAAAACATATAATTTAGTTATGTGCATTATTTAAATAAAAATTATGCATTATTAAGGCATTATGATATAACAAAAATATGTCTGTTTTTCACTGCAAAGGAACGCAGGGAAGTATTCAAATAAAGTATTCAAGATAAAAAATTAAAAGTATTCATTTAATGTAAATTATCATTACAAATGAATATATTAAGTGTTAAATATACTCTATATGTATTTATTCTATTGAGTAAATGACTAATTATTGTATAATTTACTATATTTTTACAGTACAATTTGTAATCATGCATTATATTTCCAGAATATTAGTTCATTCTCGAATTATACTTGAAACATTTCCTTGATTTCCAATTACATTATACTTTTAAAATTAATTCTACAAATAAAATTTCATTTTTAACGAATTTAATTTAAAAAAAATTCATATTTAATGGTTTAATTGTAATGGTAACAACATGGTTACATAATAATTACATAACAACATAATTACATAACAACATGGTTAATAATTGTTACAACAAAAATGCTATTAAAATTGTTCACGAGGTCTCGAGATTTAAACAGTTATTATGGAATTTCCGCAACCCTCATTCTAGAATTTTTAGTATTTTTTACCAATAAATATTTGCGAGTAAGATACAAATATTTTTTTAAGCGGTTTAAGTAGTAATATAAAAATAATTTTCAGTGGTAATAACTTGGTACATATGCAATAAAAGTATTTCCCCTCACCGCCAAGAGACTGTGGCACCCAAAACGCCTGGTTCGATTCCAGATATTGGTGGCATTTCCTGCCTATTCCGAACAGATCTTGGAAGTGTGTCCTTATCTTGAGCTTTCTGTACTTTACTCGACAAGGACATATAACTGGACTTACAATAAAATATTTAACCCTTTCTTCCCCGCGATTCCAACTGGAATCATAACATTTCAGATTTTCTTTCTTACCATCTAACACTCCCGCTAATTCAAAATGAACAATATTAAAATCTATAGACATTTTCCCACCGAAAAATACCTGTTTTAGATGATTTCACTATCTTTGTTGATAATTGAAAGTATATTTTACGCTATTCTGATAATAATATCGGAATAAGTTTCCTGTTTTGAGCCAGTTAAGTAAATTAACTGTTTGAATTTTTTTTTTTTTTTAATTCTTTAATGTTTATAATATGTATTTTAATTGATTTCAATATGTATTTCTTCTAAAATTTTGATATTTTTATTTATTAAAAAGTTATGATTTTAAATAGCATCAGTGGTTATGTAAAACATAAATAAACATCTACCAGTTGCTTTGTTAGCTATATTAATTCGTACTCCGCTATTACTCCTATTTAAAAAAAATATTTATATATATTACATTTGAAATAAATCTATGACTAAATATAAGATTTATTGTTTTATGGAGGGAAAAAGTTGGGAATGAAAGGGTTAGGAGATATTTGTATTACCAATAAGCAAATACATTATATCAAAACTGTAACCCTTTCATACCGAGTTCCTTTTTTCACATATAAAAATTTCTGGCTTTTGATACATTGAATTATACAGATTTTTATATATATTTATTCATTCACTATCAAAAATAATATTTTTTACGTTAACATAACAAGGCTTCCCCATTTCTTTGTGAAGTGTTTTATCAAGTTAAGAGTTTTTATATATTTATTGGTGAATTTTGTAAAGAGTTTTATTTATTATTTATTCTTTCATATTAGAGGGAATAGAAATTTATTTTTAACTGAAAAGATTTGAATGAAAATATTAATAAATAAATAAATAAAACATTTCGCTGTAATAGTGTTTTTTATTACTATTACAACCATTATTATTTTGTAAAAAAAAAAAAAAAGAGGACATTTCTTTTTCCCCCAGTTTCCATATTAACTCCCCAATGGCTTCTCATTTTACTGATAATGCGTGTGACATTACAAATGTTATTTCTCAATGTTAAATGTTCTTGCTTTTCATATGTTGACCTTACTTTCAAGGTCTGCATATGCCTATAAAGTTTTAAGCCGAGTGTAAAAGAAACATTGCTGGGCGTGGCGTAAAAATGATAGAAAACTGTCATGTGAAAGGCATTTTCTGTCGTCACGCTTTAATACACAGTAATAGTATAAATTCAAATCTTAAGTCTTTATATGCATGTTTAAAGTTATAAGATTGTAGAATGCGAGAGAAACATAATATTAAGTGCCAAAGTTATCCATAAGAACTAAAATAGATATTACTTGGGTTATGTAAAGGAAATGTGAAAACATATACAATACTCATGCCATAATGAAGCCGAGAAAGTTCAACATGTATTGTTAAGTGTGTATTAATTTTAGTGCAATTTATGGAGAGACATAACTTTTTTTTCTTGATAAAAAAAAAGGGGGAGTGGGTAAATGAATGTAATAAATATGGAATTATCTCATCCCCAAAAACATGCGATCTACTTAATTAAATAAAGAAAAATGCTTTATACATTTTTTTTAATGCTTTTCAAACTTAAAAAAAAAAAAAAAAAAAAAAAAAAACTTCGATGATACTGTATATTTAAGTTTTTCATAGTGGTATTAAACACAAACATTTTTAACGTAATTTTTAAAAATAATTTATTCACAGCAATATTTCAAAAATCCCTGTTTAAAATGTTAATTTCTTAAATAAATAAATATATATATATATATTAGGTGTACCGGAAAGTTCTGTCGTTTTGAATTAAAATACTGACATCGAAAATTTATCCTGGATAAAATTTAAGATATTCTTAGGTAACTTATAAGATGGTTATTTGTAAAGTACCATGTAAACACTGTTAAACAAAAATTTCCGGTTTCATTTTATTAATTTAAAACGACATAACTTTCCGGTACACCTAATATATATACAGTGGAACCTGTAAAAGTGATCATTTTCCTGAATAAAGTGACCTTTTTTCAATTTTAAAAATACTTTATAAAGTGACCACCTGCGTATAGTGACCATTTTAGCCGGTCCCTAGGGTGGTCACTTTAGACAGGTTCCACTGTATATATATATCGTATATTTTTCGTATATTTTTCGTAAGAATTTTTTCCCAAGTAAGTCCCAAAATTTTAAACACTGACATCAAAATACGTTTTAAAAGGGCATATTTTTCTCATCAAACAGCCATATATACAAAAATGCACATAGTAATCTTAAAACAAGGTATTTGAAATTTTCCGTCTGATTTCAAAATTTGCAGACGAGAAGTTCCACGTTTGAACCTAGGTCACTGTCTCATTGGCTTAGTCATCCGGTTTACTTTGAAACTTGTATAAATATTGGAAAATATACTTAATATCTTGACTTAGTCAAACAAACTTTATATCAAGACCATCACCTTGATGCCAAATTTCAGAGTAGTTCTCTTATTTCTTCTAACTTAATCTTCAAAATGAAAAAACAGTATGTGTAAAGATATATACTTTTATTTCTCTTTTATAAAAATATATAAAAGTAACATGTTCAGATAATATGTTTATCAAAGCTTAAAAATCATTGTGACATTTATAGGAAAAATCAGATTTTAATCGATAATAATTAATAATATGCATATATGCGTTAATTAAAGTAACGAATGATAGGTATAATCCTTTAAAAAGGTTACACAAATAAAATTTTTAGAATCTTATTATTTTTTTTTCTTAAAAAGATTTTAACTTTGTAATTTACAAACATTTTTACTTTATAGTTTAATTGAACCGTAAAATTTATGTCTAAGTTTAACTTAAATGTCATATGCACTATTTTTTAGGGAAAAAACCCCAATTAATTAAGAATAATTCATGCATATAATGTTTAAACAATCAAGTATGTTCGGACCAAAGGTTGGAAAAAATATTTATGAAGACACCTTATTATGAAAAGGTTGAAAAAAATAACCAAGAGGAAAATAATCTTCCATGTTAGTAAAAAATTAATAAATTCTTATAATCACTGTCCTTAACAATGAAAAATTAATTAAAATATTTATGTTCAGTAATTAAAAATGTGTTAAAAGGATGTTATTTTGAAAGAAAAATAAACCTCATTTAAGCCATTAAATAAATTGTAGAAATACAAGTACATAAATACAAAAAATTCAAAATTAATAAGCATATTTTTCGTAAAAATTGTAGATTTATTATTATTATTATTCAAGTATATAATTAGTTTGTTTTTAGTTCCTTAAGATAATCTGAAAAAATCAAGTAAAGAAATATAATAGAAATTCTGCGAATTTTCAAAAGATATTGATTTTATCAATAAAATATGTGTTTGGTAAATAAAAATGATATATATAATGTCTCTATATTCTAATAAATTATTTTTGTAGTAACAATGCAAAAGACATCCAATTATACAATTTCAAAACAGTCTTGTGGGCCACATTTGGCGCATAGTGTTCCAAAGATGGTCCATATATTGAAAGAATTTTTAAATTATGCCTAAGATGCTCTTTTCTTATTTTTCGGGTTTTTCTTCTAATTCTTTTTTTTTAAACATGAAAAGACTTTAAACCACTTCTGTGCAAAGTAGATCAGAATTTTTATTCTGGGATTCATTGACTTCTTTCGGGAGACCTCTGGTATTCTCATTAGTGTGGAAATTGTTCGAGAACAAATTACCATTTTTTCAGATATTTAAGCGTAAATTTCGTAAAGTTATACTTATTACATTAATTTGCGTATTTATTTGCTAAGTTGTGGCTCACGTGTTACAAGGTTGTCCGACATCTGGGCCACCTTGAGAACATTCCTATGGTCTCCATTTGCACAGCATTAAACTTTTAATCTGATAAATTTATTAGAAAATATGTTTATGTGGTTAAAGTGAAAGAAATAAATTTTCAGGAAACATATCACAGTTCAAAGTTCCAAGTACTTAAACACATGTAGATTAAAATATCTTTTTACCTGGAAATTAGAACGACTAATTCTCTAAAGGGAATTCACCGCATACAATGGCGATTGGTCAAGATAATCGCTTCAAATTTACTCACATACCTTGGAGATACATGATTTACAATGCAGTACCACTATTTTGTGATTACAAATTAAATTAAACTTCTTTTTAGGGGAGTGGGCTACCTTAGGAACACTGGCCACATTTAACTCCCCTACCTTATTTAATAATATTATATATAAGAGCTTTACCGATATAAAAATTTAAAATCAATTAATTTTAATTAAGGTATTAATATTGCCGTGGTAATCCAGTTGACAGAGTATCAAACCTCCTATTTAGATAATTGTGGGGCTCTCGATATCCGATCCAGTCAAAAACCGTCGTATACATTAATAGTAGCTAGTGCACGTAAAATTTGCCAAGGGTGCATTATCTTTATTTTCTGTAAAATTAATACCTCAGGTGAGAATTTGAACAAGAAAGGGGGGGGCATCCTTTCTACGAAAGATCGAAATTGTGATGGCATGTCTCCTGGTCACCCATAGGTGGAATATCCTCAACAAATCTAGGAAGACATTAAACCCATTCAAACTCAAAATATTTATATTTTATAATAAATATGAGATAAATCAAATATTTTTATTTATCTGTGATCAAATGGTGTTTTATATAATCAATAGAAAATTTATAAAAAATCAATAAAAAGTTTATTGAATATCAATGGAACATATATAGAAAATTTCGTTTATTGAAAAGCCCAAAATTCGGATAACGTTTTCTGTGAAGAGAAAAAAAATTTTATAACGTCTAGTTATATGAATGCTTATTTGAAAAAAAAAGAAAAAAAAAAACAGAAATCGAATGCAAAAACTATAAATTGAAAAAAAAAAATACGCGCAGTAATTGTTATTTTTGTTTGCAGGATATAGTGATTGCATCAAACAGTTTATTTTATTTATTCATTTTTATTTATTTATTATTTCTTTTCAAAACTAGTCCCTCTGGTACTTTCATTGCTAATGTAAACGTTAATTTACATAATTTTGCATCCATTTTTTTTTTTTTTTTTTTTTTTTTTTTTTTATAAATAATAATAATAATAATTACTATCGGTATTTTTAACGAATGTATGATTTTATCCAGTTTAGTATTAAATGACCAAAACTATAAAATACTATAAAGTAACAAATCGATAGATTATTTTGTAAAAAAGTGTAAGATATCACGATTATCATTACATGCGGTTTATTATCTAAAATTTGTCTTCAAAACACGATCTATTACTGTACATTAATTAATCCCAAGAAAAGATTATTATTTTAATTTATACTTTATTTAATTTTTAAGGAGCTCTCGTCGAAATAGCGTTACTAATAAGAATACCTTCCACAAAAGTGCCTACATTCAGTTTAATATTTTTCTGGGCCATCTTATCGAAAATTTTAATTACCTTGGCTTCTTATTGTAATGCTAGAATCTTTCAGACAGCAGCTAATCTCCTTTGCGTTCCTGGGTCCTGTCTAATAAATGAGGATGAATACTGTATTTTAATTAGAAAAGATTGTTCTGTTTTAATTATTTCATCCAGCGTTCAAATCATTGTTAAGGCTATTAATGAAAATCATTCTTCTTCTAAAATGTAATTTGGTGACATTGGCGGCAGAAGTGTGTAATTAAATCCCAGGAGGTTTTAAATATTTTCGTATGTTAAAAGTTGCATTATTCTAGAGTTCGCAATTTTCTTCTTTATAATGGTAAATGAATGAAATGTGATGATAATTATTTAAAATCCATTTTGAAAACAAATGGTTTCATATTTAAATATTTATTTCAAGAAACACTTTTTAATTTACGATGCTGAGAACTTTGCTTAAGTCTTTGAGTTATTTTAAATGTGAATTTATTTGTTTGACTGTGTAATAACTGGAATTATTAATAATAAATATTTTTATAGAATAAAAAAATAAAATAAATTAAAATAAACTTTCTAACACATTATGTATGTCGTATTTTAAGAAACGTGTTGTCAATTAGGACTTTTAAAGTTTAACTTCTAAACATTTGTATATCGCAAATTAAATAAACAGAATAATCATAACTTATAGTAGAATTTTCTTAACTTCATTTACAAGTTTACAATGCTAGAAATAATTTCCAATTTCTAGTACTTTATTTTTTTGTACCAAAAGAGTTTTCTTCGTGACTAAAATGTCGTAAAGTAACATTAAACGATATTTATTTGATATTTTATTGTTAATTGGTGTTGATTTTAACTTTATATATACATATATATTATTTTGATCGAAATAAAACTCATTTATTAACATGTTATATTTAACAATATGTTTATATTGCAATTTCAGCACTTAATTTTAACTGTACATAGCATTTCCTTTGAAATAAAATATATTTACAAATACATTTATTTTATGCATGTGTAAGTCATACTTATTGTTACTCAAATTCATATAATTTCCGTTTAGAATGTCATTTAAAATATAAATATAATTTCTATATTTATTGTATTATTATTTTATTAAACATGTTAATACGTCTTTTAATTTATAATACTTTAAAAAAAATACTTAAAAAATAATTTTTTTAATCTTTAATCACAGTGTAGTGTATGTCTTAGTTAAACTTAGCTGAATCGTAGTAAAAGTACACAAATGTATGAAAGTCAAATTTATAAAATAGATAAAATTTAAATTAATACGTTGAATTAAAAGTATAACAAATTACGGAATAAAACACTTAATTGTAGTAGTCTGGCAAAAGAATAAAGAAATAAGAAATACTCTTTATTATATCGTAAACAAGTATTATCACAGAGAAATTCTTCTAGCCTTTGTACATTTAGACATTTTTTTTTTTACTTGTTTCTACATTTAATAGATAAAAGTATTAGTTTCGCAAAAATATTCGACTTCAGGTTTTCGACGATTTACGCGTTTTGAGGCTTCCAGGACATGATTTGACTATTTAAAAAATTCATTTATCTGTATGTGAGTGACAAACACTTTATGGTAATTCTAACTTAAAAACTAATAATTTTACATAAATCTATATGTCGTTGCACCTTAACATTAATTAGTGCCTACCAACATTTTAATAAAAAAAAAATTCGCTCAATAGGTGTTATTGTCATTGGTTTTCTATAAATTTTTATATGGCTGTATAGACAAAATTTCTGCATGATGGGCACAGTGAGAATTATTTTTAATATATTATTATAAAAAAAAGAAAAATTAATGATAGTAGTATTAGTAGTAACTAGGAAAAAAAGTGCGTATAGAGACGCATCACATCCACTCTGGGGTGCAGCTTTTCAATGTGACCGTTTTTTAAAAGAAGTAGTCGATGCCTTTCTAATAAATGGTTGTTACACAAATTTGAGATAATTAAAAAAAATATATTGACTTATTTATTTATTAATAAGACAAAAACAGAAAAAAAAATTAAGAGCGTAAAATTGACTTTATTTGGACATTCAGTGTTATACTTCTCTGAGTTACAAATTGCATGCATTTATAAAGGAAAATACTTTCAATAAATAATAATTTTAAGAACTAATTGATACTGCGTTAGTTTATGTAGGAAGATATACGAAGAAGTTTTTGGATGCCTTCTACATACTAGATTTCTATATAAAATGTTATAGTAAAGAGTTTCTATATAAACTTTAAAAATATGATTTGCTACTTGGTCATTATTAATGCAAATTAATTTTTGTAATAAATATTTTTAAGTAAAAATGCAAATCACTAGTAAAAGGTTTTTAACCCTTTACCTGCTGAATAAAATTTACGAGATTCGCTTCAAAGTGCCACATCTCTCTTTCAACTCTGAAATGAGTAAATCTTTAGAAAATGCTTTCAAGATCGATTTCAAGGTTATTTTATGGCATTGTCAAACTGTGTCAATGGTATCACTGGTAGCAGTACAATGCAAATCATCGCACTTCGGAAAAATGTATATATATGCCCCGGGCAGTTAAGGGGTTAAATAAATAAAAAATAAATAAATGAATAAATTGTAGAACATCACTTGTCCGTACTAATTGGGACCAAGGACAGATCAGATTGGTGAAAATTTAGATTACTGAGATTAAATGTTTAAAATCCTAAATAAAGCAGAAATTTTCACAATACACTGAGAAAAAAAAAAAAAAAAAAAAAAATACCGCATTCATCTAGAACGAATAAGTGGTCATTTTCTAAATCGGTAAACTATAATTACAGATTTCCGAATTATGCGTATAAGACACGTCATTAAGCTGAATAAACGAAATGATCGAGAATTTCTAGTCTGTACATTTCTAAATGGTGAAACAATATTCTGAATATTCTGAATGTTATGCATCCTCCGTATTGCGTAAAATTCTCGCTTCATTTTTTAGAATTGAGTCACAAACCAAGATTATAGTTGTTAAACTCGCCTCTTGTGTTCTCATTTATTGCAGAGATTTTTAAATAAGTTTGACCTCGATAATATAGGCAAACGCTCTAGAATTCTAATACGGATTTCTAGAACTCGCTTTCAAAGGGGACGAGAATTCATAAGGATGACAGGGAACTATTTTTTCTAGAGCCACAGTTTAGATTCTAGATGTCAGTTACAGAATTTTTCCTCAGTGTAAAAATATTTCAGTACAATATTAGACTACTTTACTTAGTAGTACTGTGTACTCATAATGATGTATTGTGCAGTACCTGTGCAATATTGTGTGCAATGTGCAAAAATTCTTTATCCGTGGTTATTTGAGTAGTTGAAAAACTCTTACAATGTGATTACCGCAATAAAAAGTGCAATGTTTAGAGAAATTCTGTAAATTATTTACTACGGTTTCAACATTCGAAAATTTTTATTTTTCCAATTTAATTTGGATTATCCAGTTTTCCAAACAAGCAGGGTTCGGGTTTGTGTGATTCACTTTATATTGTCTAACTTAGAGAGATATTTGGGGATTTACATACCTGAAATAGTACATGGAAGAATGCACCGTTACTCGACGCAACACTTGTGATTATTATTACTTATCTCAGCTTGTAAAAAATATTTTGTTAGATTTTCAATGCATGCACATATTTCGTAAGTAAATGCTTAAGCTCGCAATATTAAGGACATACCTTATAAATTTAAACTTTCCTTCAAATAAATTTTTATTAATAAGTAAAATAATTTTTTTTCTAATTTCATAAGGGGTGAAAAATGTATGTTACATACTTGCCAACATACTAATTAATATTTCGTAGTATTGTTAGCCCCGCCTTCTTTTTCACACCAGTATCTTTTAAGAGTATTTTTCTTCGTATTTCATCGTAATTTCATTTGAAAACATTACTCTAAATAGTTACTGGTGTGAAAAAAAGGGCGAACTAACAACACTACGGAATATTTATTAGGATGTTGGCAAGTATGATGTTTTAAATAGATTTTAGCCTTTGACTTTCATTACTTATTAATTGTGACATAGGTATTTGATTATAAATTTTTAGGTAATTTACATTGGCAATAAGATATTTTTATTAAAAAGAAAGTCAATATTATTTCATCCTCGATTTAAAATCCTATTTGCTGGTAATAAAATATAGACTACAATTTTCTTTTCTTTTCTTTTTTTTTTTTTTTAAGTCATGAACGTGATTTGACAATTTTTGAAATAGTGCACGTGTGCGTCAGACGACTTTTTAGAAGCTCTAGATTAATAACAAATACACATAATTTCATGAAGTTTTATATTTAGTTACACATTTAAATAAAATGTGCAACTAATGACATGCAACTTTTAGTGCATTTCACTCAACAGGTGGCATTGCTATGCTGCGATTTCTCCCATTTACTGAAAGGTCATAGAGTATAACTGCCCAAAATTTGATATGTGAGATGACCACTACAAAATGAATTCCGGCTGAATTTAAGTTAATATTGGTTGACATACGCCGCTGTTGTAACGTGTGAGATATTTCTGATGGCTATAATTACCATCTGTGTTTACGTCTAAAGTATGTGAATTCGTTAGTAAAATAAAAAGGGGACTAGATGTACACGATTAATAAGATTTTTATAAGCTTTTTATTAACGGAAAAAATATTTCATTTAAAAGACATTTCTAGAACTCTTTGGCTAAACTTTTATTTATTTATTTATTTGTTTGTCTATTTAGATTTTAGAATTTTTAAAAGCATTTCAAATGTTTTTTTGCTTAGGTGCGGTTAGTTTAGTAATTTTTATGATTTATGCAGTTGGAATTTATTGATACATATTTATATTAGAATTTTGTTTTATTTTACTATCTCTACTAAAGTTTTTTTTTTTTTTTTTTTTTTTTTTTATGATAGTAACTGATGTGTTTAAATTCCCATGTATGCATACATAGGTTTTTCAATACGTAATACTGAGAAGTTTCCGATTTATTTCATTAAATTCCGGATCATTTTATTAAAAACTAAAATCCACCTTTTTTGTCTTGCATAAAAATCAACTACAAAGTTATCTGAAAATAAAAGCTCACTTCTTCATTCATTACTTTCTTGAGCTTCATCCAATTTTTCTTCATTCCAGTGGTACATTTTAATTAAATGAATGCAACATTTTAAAGTATCGCTGAGAAATCATGCATCAAACATTTCTTTAATTAAGCTATTTCACGAAACACGTTTGCCTCGGAATTCTTAATTTGTTAAATGATATCTAAAAGGAAATTGAAACATTTCTATTGTAGGGCCGAAGAAAATTGAAATTAAGTAATTCAAATTTCGGTGCTTTTATATTCAACTTCTTCTCCAGTTCAAATACATTTATTTCCAAAACATATGGTTTCTTGAGATTAGGAAAGAAAAATGTCGAGAATGTACAATTTGAAATAAATTCTGAAAATTTTAATTCAAGTCAATACATGCAAAAAGTTTCGAAATATCATTGCTTTTATACATATCATTTTAGATAAAAATGTAACTTTTACTTTATAATGTTAATATAGTATTTTAAAACATACAAAATATTTATTAATGACATACATGATAAGTTATAATTTCAATTGAAAAAGAAATTTTGTAAAATATTTCTTAATTAAAATATATTTATAAAATAATTAAAGTAAAATTCAAAGTATAATTTAAATACTGCTTTTTTTAGAAAAAAAGAAAAAAAAAATGTTTTTATTTAATGATCAATTTTCCACAATTAAATAAAACATTAAAAAACAAATATTTTAACTATATATATAATTCACTTTAAATGTAATTAACCTATTAGAAAGTAAAAGCTTTCCTGTACAAGTTCATAGCAGTTTCAATAGTATGGCGTAAAAATATTGGATCTTGGGTCACATCTGGGTTCGAGGCAGCGTTGCATGCCAACACTTGTAATTTTTAAATCAGGCTTCACATCAGTATTTTTTGGTAGAAATATTTCATTTTAGTTTTATATAATTTAATAAAGTGAAATTTACTATAAAAAATTTCTGTTGTGATGTCTTCCGCCTAAATCGGGAATTCGGAAACTGTGTCTGCTATAATTTTCGTTTGACTGGCAATGCTGGTCCGTGGAAAATTTGTCTTTAACAAAAAGGCCTGGATTTTAGTGTCAATATTTTTATGAAGTTTAAGGTTGATTGTGTACATCTAGGTTCTAGACCTGTAGAGGAAAAACCTCCGTAAAGGTTTTTCTGAGGGATCGTTGTTCAAAATTATTCAAGTTGTGAGGTTGAGACTGTAGAAGGTCACCACAGTTTGTTTGAAATTAAGCTGGATCCAGCAAAGTATTAAGTTGGGATGGTTAAATCGCTTCGGCGCCAATGACTCGGCGAAATTTTAGGTCGGTTTAGTTTTGTGTCGACATGGTGTTGCAACGAACGAATTAAGTTGCGAGAGGTAGATGAATTGGAAGAGATTTTAAAAGTTTGATTGAAATGAAGAGAAAGGAAGTTGGTAGAAAGTAGTATACGATGGAAATGGTTTTCGTAAAAGGTGTGGAGTAGTGGAGTCTTGTCCGAAGTTTGTCTAACAAGGGAAGTATGAATGAGTAAAATTCCGATTTAAACCAAATCAAGCCTAAATTAAAGAGCATGGACGAAAACATAGGATAACGTTCAAATTTGCTGCAACAACTCCCCAGGGGGCAAGAAATGGCCTTTAAACTTTTAGATGCTTTTTATCAAAATCGAAAAAAGGAGACTCCAGCTCGCAGAAACGTGGAGCTGTGGCAAAGTCTTGGATTCGTGTTACGTAGTTCCTGCGTTCGAGCCCCGACGGAATGCTTACTTTTTTTTTTTTTTTTTTTTCCAAATAAGCATATACAGATGTATATTATATGCATATTTTTTTTTTAATAAAATAAAGGAAAAAACTAAGGAAGATAATTATTAAATTTAATTTAAAAATATTTTTAGATGTTTAATTAAATTATTAAAACTTTTTTTTTTTTTTCAACTGATTTTTTTTTTTTTTTTTTTTTTTTTTTAATTTTTCTTTGTAATGCATATAAATGACGAGTTTAAGAGAAAATAAATTTTATTTACACATTTTTTCCCCCTAAAGTTTCAGTTATTTTTTTTATCAATATTTTTACGTGAAAGCCGCTAGTAGCAAATGATGATCGTTTGCTTTTAATTTTGTTATTCTTCGAACATAAAAATGAATAGTATTTCTATTAAATTATTAAAACATTTTATTTCAAGCGAAAAAATGCTTTTAATTTTTTTTCTAAATTAAATAAATGAATAATTCAAAGAAAAATATTACCTTTATTTATTTATTTATTTATTTTTGCTTTATATAAATTCTTAATTAATATTTTTTGCCTACGCTGCTGAAGCATAAAGCGCCTCCAAAGCTGATCGTCTACTTTTAATTGAATTATTTTTCATGCGGAAAAAGAAAGAACTTTTACTTATATAATCGTTATTGTGATAAATTTCCGTTTATACGTTGCGCTTATAAATTGAAAAATGCTTGTGTTTTGATCATTTTTTTTATTTCTAATCGTAGTCATTATTAACTTGACACTAAATTTGTAAATTTAAGCATATATATATATATATATATATATATATATATTAATTTTTTCCCCCGTAAAGAGGTAATTTTACCCTATATTGCCTAGTAATATCTTTGTATAGAGTATATTTTTAATTTCATAATTATTTTCTCTAAAATTATTCATTTATATATATTAATAATAATATATATATATATAAAAAAAACAGCAGTCGCCTGGGTTCGATCTCACGACCTCTCGCACTGGAATTTTATACTTTAACCACTGTCCCACACCGTCTTGCTGATGGAGTCTCTTTCGTAGGTTTTTACAGAAACAACTAAAACTTTTAGGGTCGTTTTCTCGTTCCATTGGGGGTTGTTGCAGCAAATTTGTACGCTACCGTATGTTTTCGACCATGCTCTTTAAGTGAAGCTCGGTTTTGTTTAAATCGGAATTTTACTCATTCATACTTCCCTTGTAAGACAACGGCTAAGTAGTAGAGTGAGGAGAAAATTATATTTCAGTAGTTGAGATTAAGTGGTGCTTAAGTTAAGCAGTTTGATAAGTGCGATAATTTGTGAATGGAAACCGATTCGGCCGGGAATCCACGAATCGGTTGCAAAGTCACAGTATCTACGTAAAGCAGTGCATCCGTCCATAACTTCTACTATTCAGGGGTGAGATATTTTAAATTATTTTAATTAATAATTTTACATTTATTTGATAAAGTATTTAAATACGCTGACTGAGCTACTGCAATTCCAGATCGTCCTCCCATTAATCGGGTTAAATAAACTCTTGGTTTTATTTTTATATATGAGTCTGGGTGCTAATTTCATATCTAATACTTAAGTAGTTAAATTAAATAAGGTTATCATTGAGTTAAGATGGGGTCTGCGTCAACGCAAACCTCACAAAGTTTCAAAGAAAACCATGAAAAATTCTAAACAAGTTTAAGCGATAAGTGCAGTACGGTTGAAAATAGACACTTTCCATCTTTTATTTTAAAAGCAAAATTTCCCAGCTACTTATGAGGTCCAAAATCTCCCGGGAACAATATGTGTCGGGAGGGAAGAGGAATATCCTCTACCATATTTCTATGACGATTCATCCTTCCGGCGTTAATTTTAAATTTAAAAAAACTGTTTATTTGTTTATTTATGTATTCATTTTAATAATTTTATTCAATTGAAAATTTTTCTGCAGTTAGGAATTCTTTTTCATGATATTGCAATCCTACCCACAGCTTTTGTTTCCTTTTAAAACAAATATTCTATCCTGTACTATATATTTAAGGAAAAAGTAATTAAATATGAAATATCTTATAGCTTACGACATTAATATAGAAAGCTTCATCAAACAAAAAATTCGCATGTAAATATGTATAATAATCATAAATTTGTGATATTTCCTATGCAATATATAAATATACATAGTTTGTTTTAATCAAATATATTAATAATTAACTTAAAAAATAATTGTGTGTAATAAATTAAAGATATAGAATCTTTAATCAATCTTATAGCTTACGCAGTCATATAGAAAGCTTCATCTCACAAACAATGCGCATGTAAATACATATAATAAACGTAAATGTGTGATATTTTCTATGCAAAAATATATATATTAAAAAATAATTGTGTGTAATAAATTGATGATATATAATCATTAATTAATAACCCAAGTAGTAAATTTTAACTAAAAGAAAAAATATATATAGTTGCTTTATTGACATTTTATTACGCGCATAAAAAGAGATTCATTTTATCATAAAATACGTGATGTTTAACTTATCATTAATTAAATCCCATAAATTTTATCAAGAAATTTATGAAACATGATAACAGACGAATAAATTCAAACACTTTTAATAAGTGGCACAGAGAAAAAATTTCGAATATTTAATTAGCAGTTACTAAAACTTGCAAATTCTTTGAAACGAAATTTTTCCTGGTAATTGGATTTTAAATGTAACGTGGTGGAGCAACATAATGACGGTAAAAGGGGAAATTTCTAAACATCTGAAAGCATTTGCAGGTATTTTCACGACTAGATTACTTAAATAGGGAAATACAGAGTAACAAATAAATCGGATTAAAGTATAAAATTTTACATTTTATGTAAATACAACATGTTTCTTTGATTGTAAATGAACTACTTATTGTAAATAAATAAATTTAAAAAAGTATAATATTTCTAAAAATAGTTAAAGTTACATAAAAAAATTAATATCAATTAACAGCATAAAATTATTAGTAATAGGAGACACAAGTTGTCTTATTGCGAAATCATTAAGCAGTTATGCTTTCCATTAAAAAAAAAAAAAAAAAAAAAAAAAACGCATATGTATACATATTATGTTTAAAAACATTATGTTGATTATTAAATTAAATTAATTTGTATGTAAATAAAAAATAGTAAAAATAAATTCATGCATTTATTAAATTCACACAATGTTAATACTATCTAGTATTTTTTAGTTTAAATTTTAAATGTAAACTGACATTAGTTTTTATTTGTATTCACATGTTATAAGCCTTTAGCTGGTAAGAAAATCTAGTATCGTTTTATTATTAATATTATTAATTCCCTATTTTCCCATCATTTTACTTTTGTTTTACTGGTTCGTGTATTAAAAGTTAGAATTTCTTAGCATTTTGCTCTTGACTTTGCAGAAAACCACAAAATTCGCTTGAACAAATCGTATTATACTACAGATGGTGTTACGAATTCTGTAATCTTCCATTAATTTATCTGATTTCCTCTTATTTTGATATTTTTTTCCATCTTTTCACGTTTTAGTAATTTTCGTTATTTTTCCATATATATATATCGGGTGTCCCATAAGTCTGTAGACATTTTTAAATTTTAAAAAGGTAATGTGATTTGGTAGAATTGAGCACAATTTCGGAAAAGAAAAATTATTTTCGTTAAGGGGATTTTTTTCCCTTGGAAAAAAAAAGTAAATAAAAAAACAAATAAATAACATTTTTCTCGATAGAAGGCGCTGTACAGAAGCGCGTAACGAAAAATATGCAAATCATAGTCCTATAAATGGCCTGGTTTTACGATTGACACATAAAATAGAAGTTATGTGCATGTAAACATTTACATGCAAATATAATTTTTTCCCCAGTGTAAATATGTGATTTGAACACATATAATGCCCTCTGTCGACGAAAATCTTAATTATTTTTTTTTACCCCCCCCCCCCCCTAAAAAAAAAAAACTTTACGAGAAAAACTTTCTAGCAAACTGCGTTCAATTTTATTAATTCTTTCAATTTTTGTCAATTTTTAAAATGTGTACAGACTTATGAAACACCCGACATATGTGTCAGACCTTTCTTTTTTTACCACATTATTTGAGTATATCTTATTTCAAGTTACCATATATTGCATTTTTATAGGAATCCTGTTTTCGTAAATTTAGGGTATGTTTTCATATCTTCATTAAAAAATATCACTGGACAATTTTTTTTTTTTTTTTCATATTTTTTGAAAGATATCATCGGTTAATTAATTTAGTTATTTATTATTTCCTGTTTGTTCATGAGGATTTAGGTAGCATTCCATTATCTGTTTTTTCTACATTCTATTACATTGTTATATTTATATATATGTATATAATCAGTCATACGATTTAGTTTAGGATTTCATTTCAAAGGAAAAGATATGAAGTACTTTTTTCATTAAAATATTTTGAGAATATTCAAAAATTATCTAGATACGATATTGATTTTCCCAATTAGAAATAGATTTAGTGTTACTAAACAACATCTCTAAAAAAGAGTTAATTAAACAAGTGTCATTTGTTATTTTTCTTAAAAACACTTCAAAAACACGTAAAATTATTTTTTATTTTATTATTATTACTACTATTTTTTTTATTATTATTATTATTATTATTCCAAGCTTTTCGCTTTGAAATTCCAAAGCATCATCAGGAATTTTTATTACTGAATTAAATGAACAGTTTTTTAAATAATTTTCCTTTCACAGTCAACAATTAGTCTTTTAATAACGTGAATAGCAGCAAAGACAATTTGAAGTCCGGTGAAGGTTGGACCAAAGAGCTACGGAAAGTAAGAGAAGCTGGAACTATTGGAAAATCACACTAGGCTATTGTAGGAGAAAAACCATAATGAACTAGCAGAAATAAGCTATTAGCTATTTTATAATAATGTGCCAAATTATTGGCAAAATTGCAGCATCTTTAGAATTTATTGTATTTTGGCATTTAATTATATTAATAGCTTCGCCAAAATATATATTAGTTATATATGGGATAACGGCAAAATTATTACAACACCACCTACTATCCAAGAACTTTTCATCTCCGAAGCTATTGATATAACAGCATTTAAATTTTTTAATTGTCATCTTCGACAAAAGCCACAGTTGGCAGCAAAATTATTGAAGTTCATATCCACATTTTTCATTATATGTATATATATATACATATAAATAATGATAAATGATGTCATGAAAGTGAAATGTAACAAACAACAAGAAAACTTATCAAACAATGTTAATAAACATGAAAATTAGTTAAAGTTAAACACTATTTAAGCCAGAAAATTTAATTAAGCTGTGCCAATCTCTTCAGCAGGTGGGAACACAGCTGTTAAAAAAACTATGTAGTACTAGCAGGTTTCAAAAGATATGTAGGCTAGCATACTCCAAATGTAATTCAAACTGAATTCAAACTGAATAGTACTGAAAAACTTAAAATAGTAAAAACAGTATTTCTATTTCTTGAAAATTAAATATTGAGTTTTGAAAAACAAAAAATATTTCTATTTATTAAATCTAAACATTTAAAATCATAAGTTACAGCCAACAAAAAACCAAAAAGCTGTAAAGAATAAAGCTTAAATATATAAATAAATAAATAAATTTATAAATAATATATCTTGTCATTTATTTTGAATTTAATTTATTTTAAATATTCATTTTATTATATAAGTTTTCTTGTTGTTTGTTACATTTCACTTTCATGACATCATTCATCATTATTTAAATATATTATTTTTGTATACAATTTTGTGCTACTTTGAGTGCCTTTGCTATACAAATTAATTCTTGTCATTTATTTTGAATTTAATTTATATGTATATTAATTTGATCACTAATATCTATCAGCAACATACATTTTTATAAACGGCATAAGATCAAGATCATGACTGAACAAATAGTAGCTTAAGGAACAGTATTAGGTGCTCATCATTTAAACAGGAATTCAATTATAAACACATTCCATTCTTCGTTACAACACAAGTCGACAATTTAATTTTCTATTAAAGAAACATTTTAAAATATTATTCGAAAAATATCTTCATCCTACTGTCAAATGAATGCTAGTTATACACTGTTAATTTAATTAATTAATTAAATACAATTAAAAATTGATAAATAATGTTCACCTCGTATGTGCAGGGCCCGATTAAGCTTTGAAGCTAGGTGAAGGTCAGTATCATTTCGGGGCCCTCTTTCCTTTCAGAAAATCTTGTTTTCCTGTTACATATTGTAATATAAAAATGTTATAGACCAAAAATTAGTGTGTGTTTATAGTTATATTTTTCCACTCATATATCTGGGTGGTTTCTACACACAATATTAAAATCGTATAACTTATTAATTAAGAACATTCAGATTTTTGAGGTTAAATAATAGATTTTTCCCGAAATGTGAGTATTTTATCTTACTTTAGGCGAATTTTCTCAGAAAAATTCAATCTCCAATATGAAAATATAAAACAGAAAATTCAAAACCCTGTTTTTACTCATTTTGGTGGCCCCTCTTAAATTTTAGAGGGGAAGCTTGTGCTTCCCGAGACTTTTGGGTAATCAGGCCCTGCGTATGTGAATGATATGGGTTAATTAACTAAATGTTGTGGATACCATTGTTTTAAAAATATGATAATCATTGTTTCATGTCAAATTTTTTAAGCACGACATATTAATAGAAACAAAATATCCATGAGTGCTGTGGGAAATGAGTATCACAATGAAGCAGTACCGGCAGTAACCTCATGGCAGTACCGGTGCACAACATGGAAGATAAAAATTTCTTGCAGTCGATTATTGAGCTATTTATGATTCTTTATTACAAAAATAACAAAAACTGTAATACAATACACGTTTTAAACACATCGATTTAAATTCTTATAATATATATATATTTTTTTTTACCTACATTTTGTAAATATCAAATGATACTTATTTTTATTCTTTTGGTGTAAATAAAAAATAGGAAAATTAGATTTATAAAAATGTTTCAAGCGGTAAATTTGCCTTCTATGCGTGTATAGTTTTGGCGACATTTGTCTCCATTTTGGAAACAACCCAAATCATAAACCATAAATATGCATCAAATTTTAATATTATTTTTTAAACAAATTAACAGAAAACATTCCGAGGAAATAAGAGAAAATGGAGACAAATAAAAAAGATACGTAAATTACGAAATTTCTCACGAATTAAAATAAATAATCAACGTTTGTTGCCAGAACTTTAAACTTAAACAAAATATCTTTGCATAAAAAGGAAATACAATTATTATTGGAATACAATTTAGCAAAGTTAAAAATTTTGGCTTACTTTAACATACAAAATTAATTTCATAAGTTTAATTCGGTATTACTCTTGAAATTTAAATTCTATTGCGTAAAAAAAGGATATTATTTCAAAGTAATTAGGATTTAAAATTTAATTCATTTCTATTACTCAGAATAAATGAATTCTTATATTTCAAAATGAAACAATGAGAAATTCCATCCGCACACAGAATTTTACTAAATTATTTTTTATAAAATAAATCACAATAGAATAAATATTGAATAAATATTTCAAAATAAATCGGATTGAAAAGAACCACCGAACCTTTTTAATGAAGAGTAATTGAATAAAATTTTGTTTTAAAATTTATAGCATATTTTGTGCAAGATTCTTTTTTATAATCACATATTCCAATTTTACTTTTAAAATATATCATAAGACATTCATAGTTTAACTCATTATGCAATGATTTTATCATGAAGAATTAAATCGAAATCTTTTGTTAGTTAATACGGTGAGAAAAATATTGAAACGATAGCAACAAATAACGTAACGAGAAATTTTATTTACTTTTACATATAATCGGTCATTCTTATTTAGATGATTTAGAACAATAAATGTTTTTAATCAAAGTTACTTAAAACAAATAATTGAATATGATTTTATGTATTTCACTCTAACATACTGAGATTATTTGTAATATTTATAAATCAAAACAGCTGAAACATTGGTATAGTATATGCATTTTACTTTAAATGTTAAAAAATTTTATTGATTTCGTTTTTTGACATTATTAACAGATTGCGAGGAAACATGTGTTGCGTACTTGGGGGTTCGTGAGTTGTCTGAGAATGAAAGGCCAAACGTACAAAAATTCTGTAATTTATTCACAGAAAGTTCCAGAAAAATACAGGTCTATAAACCATGTATCAGCTTCAATTCAAACAGTAAACACAGCTTAAACAACAGCTGTCAATAGCAAATCCACAGTACAAACAATAATATAACAATAATAAACAACTGTATAACAATAACACTTGAAGCAAGTCTCTCTCAAAGAGGCTCAAGAGCAATACAAGCACTAGCGAAGCTGGCTGAAGACTGAACTGAACTGACTGACTTGGCGAGAAAGCGCTTCCTTATATACTGTTCCATGGAACCCAGATTTTTCGAGAAAACTCTAGAAAGTGGTCAACCAATCAACTTACAGCTTCCATATTTGGTATATCCCATATAAGGATTTTCTCGCCAAGGTCGCCAAAAAAATCGCCAAGGTGGGAAAAACTCGCCAAATTTGGCGCCAAATCCATTACCTGCATTACTGAGGCTTTTTAATGCGTTTTTAAGGGGAAATAAGGCTATTTCAACGCTAAAACGACTAGAAATGCACAAAATTAGCACTTTATCAACTTACTAAGCCTCTTTGAAAGAAGTTATACAAAAATAAACACAATTATTTACAATTTTGAAACACTACCCCCTCCCAAGGACTGCACGTCCCGGGCAGTGCAACCCTTGGTCAAGAGGAGAAACTAAACCAAATTTACACAATCTAAAATACAAAAACTATGTTGCACATAACGATAACATAGAAATATAAATTAAGTGGGAAATATTTACAAAATTCACAAATATGTACAAATATTTATATACAAATATTTACAGTGCGCATGCGCAAATTTTACCAGTATTTACATTTTAAATTTTAATTTTACCGTTACTTGTGGTACTTGTCTAGCCTATTATAGTGCACCACCTTCGGTTTTGACGAAGGTGTTTTAGTGATCCGCACCACTACATCATTCAGCCTTTTTAAGACTGTGTATGGTCCATCCCAGTTGCACTGTAACTTGGGAGAGAGTCCTTTGCGTCGAACAGGATTCCACAACCAGACCTTATCTCCTTCCTGGAAGTCATGTTGTGTAGCCTTTAGATCTTACCTTGTCTTCATATTCTCCGTTGCCATGTTAATCCGCTCCCGAGCAAAGTTGTGTACGTCCTCAAATCGTGCCTGGAGATCTTGGATGTACTCCTCGGGCGATGAAGGCGCATCGGGTGGACAACCAAACAGGAGATCACAAGGGAGACGAAGTTCACGTCCAAACAGCATCTGGGCTGGAGTATAGCCGGTGGTTTCATGGACAGCACTTCGATAAGCCAGCAGTAACAGTGGCAACTTCAAGTCCCAATCTTGCTGGTTCCTTGATACTAGAAGAGAGAGGTTATTCAGGATGGTACGATTGAACCTCTCGACCATGCCGTCCGACTGGGGATGTAAAGGTGTAGTCCGGGTTTTGTCTATGCCGAGTAGTTGACACAGTCCTTTGAAAACATCAGAGGTAAAGTTCCTACCTTGGTCGGTATGAAGTTGTAGGGGCGTGCCGTACCTTGACACCCATTGCTGCACTAGGACCTCTGCGACTCTCCATGCCTCTTGATTGGGAATGGGATATGCCTCAGGCCACTTGGTGAAATAGTCCATCACGACGAGGATGTATTTATTTCCACTGGAGGTCCGTGGCAAAGGACCCAAGATGTCGAGTGCAATCCGTTCAAATGGTGCTCCCACGTTATACCGTTGCAGTCTTCCTCGACTTCGTTTCTGCGGGCCTTTACGTGCCGCACAAGCATCACAGGATTTACACCATTTCTCCACATCCTCCTTTGCCTTGCACCAGTAGAAGCGTTCCCGAACTTTCTGCAGAGTCTTCATTACCCCAAAATGGCCTCCGGTAGAGCTACTATGCAGTTGTTCTAAAACAGCTGGAATCTTTGATCTTGGTAATAAAATCTGCCATCTGAAGCTTTTCCCATCATCAAATTCCCACTTTCTGTATAATACGCCGTTTCTGATATGAAGAGAGTCCCAAAGTGCCCAATAACTTTTCGTAATGGGACTAAATCTGGAAATGTCCTGCCAAATAGGTCTGTTGCTGGTCGTCTCCTTCAGCTGTAATATTGGCTTTATGTCAGGATCTTCCAACTGGGCTTTTCTAAGTTCTTCGTCACTCCATGGATCGGGATCTTGATCTGATGGTGTTGAGACAGTAACTTGGCAGGCAACCGGATTTATCGGCAGGTATTTCTGTTCGGCTCTAGAGCAGTACTTGCAGCTTTCCGAGCAGGGCTTCCGTGACAAGGCATCTGCATTACCATGTAGAGTCCCTTTACGATGACGTATCTTGAAGTCATATTCCTGCAGGCGTTGTATCCACCTGGCAATCTGTCCTTCCGGGTTCTTGAACTGGAGCAACCACGTCAAAGATGCATGGTCAGTCCGGAGTAGGAATCTTCTGCCATAGAGGTAATGATGGAAATGTTCTATGGCTTTTACGATGGCGAGTAGCTCTTTCCTGGTGGTACAGTAATTTCGCTCCGGTTTAGACAGGCATTTACTCCAATAGGCAATGACATGTTCTTGACAATCAATTTCCTGCGACAGAACAGCACCGACACTCTCATGGCTGGCATCTGTATCAAGTATGAACTGTCTGTCGGGCTGTGGATATGTCAAGATAGGCGATGATGTTAAGGCCTCTTTAAGTCGCTTGAACGCTTTTTCACATTCATCTGTCCACAGGAACTTCTGTTTGGCTTCCGTCAGCTTGTGCAGTGGTCTGGCAATATTTGAGAAACCCTTGACAAACTTTCTGTAGTAAGTGCATAACCCCAGGAAACTTCGTAGTTGGTGTATATTTTCAGGGCTCAGGATCAGTTCTCACACCTTCGGCAGAGATGATATGGCCGAGGTAGCTCACTTCACGACGGAACAAGTTGCACTTGCCAGGATTCAATTTGAGGTTAGCCATTCTGAGCTTCTCCAGCACCTTTCGGATGTTTCGTAGATGGTCTTCAAAGGTGCGCCCCACAATGATAATATCATCCAAATACACCAGACAGGCTTCATAGGAAAGTCCTTTTAGCACTGTCTCCTTCAGGCGTTCGAAGGTGGCAGGTGCATTACATAATCCGAACGGCATAACTTTAAATTGCCACAGTCCTTTTCCCGTGGTGAATGCAGTCTTCTCACGATCATCAGGATGTAATTCTACTTGCCAGTAACCGCTCTTCAGATCCAAAGTCGAGAACCATTTATTGCCAGCAAGTGTGTCTAATGCGTCGTTAATTCTGGGAAGAGGGTAACTGTCTTTCTTCGTAATGTCATTCAAACGACGATAATCCACACAAAATCTTGTTGAACCATCCTTTTTTCGCACCAGTACTATGGGAGAGGCCCAAGGACTCGTTGATAGCTCGATGACGTCATTGTGCTGCATTTCATTTAGAAGTTCAGTGACCTCTTTCTGTTTAGCAAATGGAAGTCTTCTTGGATGTTGTTTGATTGGAGGATGATTTCCTGTATCAATTCTGTGCTGGGTGATGTTCGTTCTCCCGACGTCTTCAGGTTTTCGAGAAAAAAGGTCTTTAAATTCTTGGAGTAGCTTCTCCGCAGCACATCTCTGTCCCTTTCCTAACTCTGCATTTTTTAGTAATTCCGTTATTAATTGTTCTGAAGACTTGGATGCGGTTGATTGCGTGGGACGGTTGATGCATGTAACAGGAGTGCAGGTTGCTAACACCTCATCCTTCTTCACTGTTCGGACCTTATCGCTGATGTTTGCGACTCTCACAGGAATAGTACTCTTTGAGAGATCAACTAGAGATGAAGCTACCACAACTCCTCTTGGGCTATTGTCTGTATTCGGGTACTCAATCAGTCCATAGCGGAAGTATTGCTTGGTAGGAGGTGTTCCTGAAACTATTTTCTCTGTATGTGGAGGGATGGAAATTTCAGACTTGGCTGTTATCTGGCATATTGTCTGAATGTCTTGATTTTTAGTGTTGAACACAGCGATATCTTCCGAACTTGAATGCAGTTCATTATTCTTGAAGTCCAATTGAAAGTTAAATTTTCTCAGGAAATCAATTCCAATGATTAAAGGATCTCTTATATCAGCCACATATGCCATATGATGGTAATTGGCATTCCCAAAAGTGATTGTCAAGTTCATTTTTCCATATATTTTGATTTCGTCTCCGGTCACAGTCTGGAGTTTAACACAGGGCGGCGTCCAGATGATCTTCTCTTTTAGTTTTTGAGTCAAATCTGTTCTAATGATGGTCACGTTGGCTCCCGTGTCCAGAATCATCCGGCAGGTGGTGTTGTTAACTTGACCATAGACGTGAAGTCCATTATCGCCGCCACTCATCGATGAAACATGAAATACTGTAAATTGGGGCTCTTTAATTTCAGGCGATCTCCGCCCCGCGAGATGGCCTCCTCTTAGTTTCCCTGTAGTGATGGTGAAGACGGGTGATTTCCTCTAGTTGATCTTACAGGGCAGTTCCTCTTCACGTGACCATCCCCTCCACAGCCCCAGCACTTTATCTTCCGGTCCTTTATTTCCTTATGATTCTCCAGGCTGCGCAATCTCTTTAAGATTTCTTCGATACTTCTCTTTATTTCATTTTCACCAGCAGGCATATCGTTTAACGAAACTGCTCTTATGGCATGGCGGTCTTTACGGGAGGCTTGTTGGGCTGCCTCTATCCTAAGTGCATAGCCTAAAGCTGATTCTACGTCTCTGATGTTGGAGAGTCTCAGCGCTTTTTGAATTTCTGGATCACGAACAGCATCGATAAAGTACTGAAGAGCTAAGTCGTTTCGAGTGTCAGCATGACAGTCTGAGAATGCTAGATGTGACAGTCTCTTAATGTCCGCTGCCAGCTCTTGCAAACTTTCGCCCGTTTTCTGGTAACGGGACTTTAGCTGGAGGCGACTATAGTCCTTAGAACACTTCTCTCCGAACCGTAGCTCCAGTGCTCTAGTCAAGGCCTCGAAGTCGTTCCTTTCTTCTTCAGTAACATTTCTCAGTATCTCGGCTGCATCTCCCCGTAATGCTGCTGCTAAGTGGACTGACTTGGCGGTAGAGTCCCAGCCGTTAGCTTCAGCTACGATGGAAAACTGCGTTTTATATACATGCCAGGAGGATCTGCCGTCGTAGGTGGATAGCTTAATAAATTCCTGATTCTGGATTCTTCTCTCTTTCTTTTCAGTTTCCTGAGGCATGGATTCTAACTTTTCTTCGAGATTCCGAATCTTGCTCTGCAGTTCATTCCCTATTACAGTCGGTAACAAAAGTGTCCGAACACTTGCAAAAATTCCTATGTACAAAAAGTACACTTCATACGGTTTTGTTAAATAAATCTATATCGAATCATGTTCTTACTCTGACTAAGAATAAGATTCGACAAGGATTTATTTAATAAAACCGTACGAAGTGTACTTTTTTTACATAGGAATTTTTGCTAGTGTTCGGACACTTTTGTTACCGACTGTACTTCTCCGCTCCACTCTTCTTTCATTTTTGTCTCAAGATCTTCCTCCATTCCCTTAAACTTGCTTTCTATCTCTGAAATCCTTCCTTTCAGCTCTTGATCAAAGTTTACTTTAAATTTCTCCTCTAAATTCTCTTCTATCTTCATAAATCTCTCTTCAAAATTATTTTCTACTTTCATTACATTTTCCTCTATCTTCTTAGCTTTCTCTTCAAAACTCTCTTCTATCTTTAGAACTTTTTCTTCTATTCCATCCATTCTATTTTCCGTCACCGTTAATTTACCCTCTATCGATTCTTTTGCCGTTGAAAGCTCTCTCTTCATCTCATCTTGATTAGATTTAATTTCTTCGGCCAAACTGGCTTCCATCTTTTCCTGAGCTGCTTTCATTTCTTTCATCTCTTGACTCAGGCTATCCTTCATTTCTCTTTGTCCTTCTTTCATTTCATTCATCTGGGTAGCTAAGCTTTCTAGAAGTTTCTTCATCTGTTCCTCCATAGCTCTAGTTATAACCATTCACAGACAATCCCGCTTCTGACACCAGAAATGTTGCGTACTTGGGGGTTCGTGAGTTGTCTGAGAATGAAAGGCCAAACGTACAAAAATTCAGTAATTTATTCACAGAAAGTTCCAGAAAAATACAGGTCTATAAACCATGTATCAGCTTCAATTCAAACAGTAAACACAGCTTAAACAACAGCTGTCAATAGCAAATCCACAGTACAAACTGTATAGCAATAACACTTGAAGCAAGTCTCTCTCAAAGAGGCTCAAGAGCAATGCAAGCACTAGCGAAGCTGGCTGAAGACTGAACTGAACTGACTGACTTGGCGAGAAAGCGCTTCCTTATATACTGTTCCATGGAACCCAGATTTTTCGAGAAAACTCTAGAAAGTGGTCAACCAATCAACTTACAGCTTCCATATTTGGTATATCCCATATAAGGATTTTCTCGCCAAGGTCGCCAAAAAAATCGCCAAGGTAGGAAAAACTCGCCAAATTTGGCGCCAAATCCATTACCTGCATTACTGGGGCTTTTTAATGCGTTTTTAAGGGAAAATAAGGCTATTTCAACGCTAAAACGACTAGAAATGCGCAAAATTAGCACTTTATCAACTTACTAAGCCTCTTTGAAAGAATTTATACAAAAATAAACACAATTATTTACAATTTTGTAACACATGTATAAATTATTAAAGTTTGCTTCATCAGTTTATTAAAAAAGCATATGCAACATTAAAAATCATTGTTTTTATTAAAAATGCAAAAATTAATTAAATACAGTTTTATTTTTAATGCTAATTTTATACTATACTTACATTAGACCAATTTCTAAAAACCTCATGAAAATAATTAATTCGATTGTTTTTTATTTTAAACAAAGATTTAAATATTTATGACTTCATCTGCTATTAATATGAAAAAAAAATTACTACGAAATTCATATATCGTGATTAGCTTCACTCAGTTTATTTCTCCTTGACAATGGTAGATGTGACATATTGATTTAAAAAATAAATAAATAAATAAATAAATATATGCCATTGTTTACTGGTATCAATTTAAAAAATGTAAGTAACATGAAATTATCATCTATGAAAACTAAAGCTGGTGTATTTCAAACTAAAGACGACAATAATTAAAAAGGCATTTTTAAAGTCATTAAACTGTTAATGATAAAATGCATTTCACCAGGAAAATGCATCCAATTTACCTGTAATCAATATCTATAAGAATTTGATGCGATATGCTTCATCATTTTGTAGTACAATTTCAGCAGAATGTACTAATGAAGGGGTTAAACTAAGCACCAAAATAACGGTCATTCCTAAATTTGCCCGGCTGTTACTTGTACTTATTTATTTATTGAGAAACGTTAAGCTATCATTTTTAGCAATGCATGCATCTTTGAATCTATTTTAATACACTGCGTATAAAAATTGCCGAATTTATAGACTTCTCAAACATATTGAATGTATCCCTTTCAGTAAAACGTCTTAATAAATATCCGTGTTCAATTATGTTATGCATTTTTTGACCTCAAAATATTTTTATAGGCTATTAGTTATGTATCAAATATGTAAATAACTAGTATGTCGTGGTCTCCTAAAGACATTATTTATATTTTCCTGTAAAAATTCACACAGTACAAATTATTTATTAAAATTATTATTTATTAAAGTTATTTTTCAGGGAGAATTCAGACAATTTCCATCTAAATAAAGCATAAAACTAAATGTTTGTCCAAAATTAAAATATGTATATATATATATACTTATATTTATTTATTTATTTATTTTAAATTATGACAGAACTGTGGTTCAACCAATTCGTTGTAAAGATATCCACGAGTACTTTTAAAAGATACCCATATTTAAAATTTACACTACCAAAGGGGCAGAGATGCCCCTACATATACATTTTTTTCTGGTTGACTAATACTGTAATAAATAATAATTTATTATTAATATTAGTATTCTCATTATGTACATTTATACAAATTTTGTCCTGTACTGTCATGTTAAAAATTCTTAAAAAAGAAGGAAAGAAATAAATAAATAAAAGAAGAAAAGTGGGGAAGCGGGGATGATTTTGCAACCTGTGGAGCGATTAATTTTTTAATGTTATCTGCCTAATATTAGGTCAAAGTCCAAATAAATACAAAGTTTGGTTGGTTTTTGTTCATTAATTCGTGAGACTCAGCTACCACACAATTTGTGATACCCACGCGTACTCACAAATAGACAAATATTTTCAAAAAATAGTGAAATCGTGTTTAAGAATCTCAAAATATAAATCCATCAAAAACCCGGAGGTCGAAAGTTTTCATGAATCTAATAATTTCTTTTTATGTATATAACAGAAAGTTATAATAGATACATGTTCTCTTAAAAAATTGCAAAATTTAATCTTCTGTGGCATTAAAACGGCTTTCTTTTACCGTACATTTTAGTACTATAAAGGCATATTACAAATTATGATGAAAGATAACAAAAATATGTACTACATAAGAGAAATTAATTTTTTAAACAGTTTTATCTGATATATTTTTTGGTGCGACGGAGAGAGAGAAGGTACTGCCCGGGTACACCCTGAGCTTGTTTAAATTTGTTCACACAAATTTTACCCACGCCACTTCTTAAAACTTTCCAATCTTTGTCAGACTTCACAAAGGGCAACCTCATATGACATTCAAAATATTCCATTTGAATTTTCTACATTTTTTTAAAGTTACATTGATAAAAGACACATACTGGAATCAACCGCTGAAAACTTGATTTTCGTATTGAAGGAACTTCAAAATGCATAATTATTGCAAAAACAATCAGCATTTAAATTTGAAATCCTTACTATATTTTCTTTACATATGAGTCTTGTGAAGCAATTATCATTAATAATCAGTTCTTGATAAAATTTAATAAACACCGAAATCAGTTATATTCAATAGGGAAGAAGGTATTCATTTAATTTTAGGTAACCCTGTTTATTGTTTATAAGTTATATATACATAATACACTTACTTAAGTTTGGTACAGTATAAAGATGCATAACGCAGTTTGAAATGCTTTTCCAGCAATTTCTGACAGTTATCCTAATAAATACAAATTCTCCTGTGACACCCTGTGAATGAGTGACCATATCTTATGCCAAACATGCTTTATGTATATAGAAAATATAGATTAATTTCATTTTGCTTAATGCGGCCTAAAAGTGTTAAGCTGTATCTATCAGAAATTTTGTTCAGACTTAACAAATTTAAATTCTCTTGAATGTCCATGTACACAAACCGTTTCTCCAGATTAAATGAAAAGTTTGAAGTAGCATCCACATACGATACAGATTTAGATTATTCACTTTCGACTCCATAATATTTATTCTTTAATTATACTGGTAAAATATTCTACATGCGCACACACAGAACAACCGTTAAAAATCTGATTTGTTTTTAATTAAGGGACTACAAAACGTATAAATATAGTAAAAACTAAATTTCGAAATTTTTGCACAATAAACAATATTTTCTCTGCCATTATATGGGTAAAAAAAAAGTAAAAGTAAGATCATAGTTTATTCATTTTTAATTAATAATGATTTCGTATACATTTCAATCAAAGCAAAATATAGTTTTGGTTGAATTTTAATTTTTAATATAACTAAACAGTAAGCGTAATTTGGCAAAAAGGGCGTAAATATTAGAAATCATTGTTCCTTTTAACAATAGTCTTTTTACTTTCTTCTATATGTAATATAGAGAAAGTATTGGATTCGCGAAAATTTTCGACCTCCGTTTTCTGACGGATCTACACGTTTTGGGATGTCCTGAACACGAATTGATAGTTTTTTAAAAATGTCTGTCTGTCTGTCTGTGTGTCTGTCGGTCTGTGGTTTCGTGTTTTCAAGGTGTCTCAGGAACCAATGAATGAAATTCAACCGAACTTGGTATATAGTTGGACCCTGGCGGGGCATTGTGCTGATTAGATTTGGGGATCAATAGCCCAGCAGATGGCGCTGTGATCGCATTTTATGTAAATTTTTAACATGGCATTATAGGGCAAATTTTTGTATTTTTCACCGTATCTCTCGAACCAATTAATGAAATTCAACCAAACTTGGTATATAGTTGGAACCTGACGGGGCATGGTGCTGATTAGATTTGGGGATCAATCGTCCCGCAGGTGGCGCTGTGATCGCAAAATTTCGTATTTTTCACCGTATCTCACGAACCGATGAATGAAATTGAACCAAACTTGATATATAGTTGGACCCTGACATGGAATGGTGCTGATTAGATTTTGGGATCAATCGCCCAGAAGATGGCGCTGTGATCGTATTTTATGTAAACTTTTAACATGGCAGTATAGGACAAAATTTCGTATAAATGTACATAATGAGCGTTATTTTAAACTTATGATTGTAAAATTAATACGAATTATTGATAATAGTAGTAGTTAACTAAGAAAAAAATTTTGTGCATGTGGAGGCACTGGTTCTCCCCCTGGGGGGTTCATTTTCAAGATGAGTATCTTACGAAAGATCTCGTCAATACCTTTAAAACGAATGGTTGAACTATAAATCTGTGATAATTTAAAACAAAGTTATCGATTTTTTTTACTTTAAAAAAAAAAAAAAAAAAAAAAAACTTAGAAAAAAAAATCGTTTTTTTTTTTTTTTTTTTTTTTTTTTTAACGAAATTTAACCAAACTTGGTATTTAGTTGGTCCTCGACATAAACTGGTGCTGATTACATTTGGGGATCAATAGCTCAACAGGTGGCGCTGTGATCGCATTTTTTCTAAATTTTTTACATGGCAGTATAGAACAAAATTTCGTATAAATGTGCATAATGAGAGTTATTTTTAACTTGTGATTGTAAAATTAATATGAGTTATTGATAATAGTAATAGTTAACTAGGAAAAAATTTCTGTGCATGTGGGGGCATCGCTTCTACCCTTGGAAATTTTCAAGATGGGTATCTTTCGAAAGATCTCGTCAATACCTTTAAAACGAATGGTTGAACTATAAATCTGTGATAATCTAAAACAAAGTTATCGATTTTTTTTTTTACTTTTAACCAAAAAAAAAAAAAAAAAAAAAAAAAAAACTTATAAAAAAAATCTTTTTTTTTTTTTAATATTGTTACTGGTTGAATATGTATTACTTTTAACAACAAAAAAAAAAAACTTAGAAAAAAAATCGTATTTTTTTTTTTTTCTTTTTTTTTTTATATTGTTACTAATTGAATATGTATATAGGAAAATATAGAAGAAAGTCTTGTGGTGGCCACAACATACTAGTTTATTATTATATATACTACGAAAATCTTACTACCAATCAAACTATCTGATACTTCCAATCTCTGTGTACAAAAACTAAGCTTAGAAAAAAAAAAAAAAAAGCTGTAAAATTAGAAAATAAATTAACAAATAATAAATTAATAGAAAAATTCATAAACAACAAATATCTGCATTTTATCAAAACAAAGTAAAGGAACAGAAGTACTCCCAAAAGCTTATCATATAATTATTTTCATCATTATTTTGTTTTTGTGAATTAACACTCATTGTCCACATTAAAATCCCATAACTGGGAGAATAATTCTATCCGTAAGGGTCCGTCGTAAGTAATTCTATCATGTATGCATGCGAATTTTGATTCCTTTTATCTGCTAGGTTAAAATTGATTTTTTATCTGAGAGTCTTAGGTCTCGGAGAAGTAGCCTTCGAAGTTTTTCTAAACTCTCCAAGCAGAACTCATACAAATTGTTTAGAGAATTATGAGAAATCCCGGGTGGCTAGGTAGACGAACACGATCTCTATTTGAACCTTGCATTTACCGTGCATCATCTTCAGAGCAAAAACTCTCTGCTGCACGTTGGCTTATCATACGTAATATGATTCTTTATTATAAATACTTCCTCGATATGCTAGTATCTTCTTAAAAAAAAAAAAAAAAAAAATTAATATTTAAATAATGTTTAGGTGTGCTTACTAAAATTACATAATAAATAATAAAGAGAGAAAAAGAGTCCCCAGACTATATAATTAGGAAAATTTCAGAACGAATGCCTGTATAAACATGATTAACTAACTGTGCGTATAGTTTAGAAGATTTTGTTTTGTTATGATAAAATGCGTCCAGATAGCCACAACTTTCATACATTAAACAATATATTAAATGAACTTACAGAATTCAAATTATAAATGAACAAAAACTGTCATAATTAAATGAGACGTATATAAAGTAATAATGAAAATATCTCGGGAAAACGGTTTAGTTTCTTAGAAAAATTTCGAGAAATAAAATTTACTTGCAACAAACTTGTAAATATTCAAAATGTCAATTTAAAAAATGACCTAAAATTTTTTAATGTTATCACCTGTTTAAAATTTTGTCTTAAACTATGTAATTGAAAATCATAATGTATTTTCTGCCTAAAAAATATATTAACAGTTTTTTTGTTCTACGTAGAAAATTAAAATAAAAAAAAAATAATAAAAATGAATTACTTCCGTTACATTCTTTTGGTAAAATTCCGCGAGTCCGTTTTTCTATTCAAAACTCTTTATGCAGTCTCAGTATGGACATTATTAATAGTACTCATTACATTTTTTTTTTTTCAAATTTAATAATAGTTTGAAAAAAATGATAATGACTAAAAATAAGGATATCGTTCTTTTCTGAATAACTTCAACAAAAGTTACAAAAATTACAAAAATCTTATAAAATTTAAATTCTTCCTATTTCAAAATATAAATTTAATACAATATTTTAACAAGGTACAAAACTGCCTGTTTGCAAATAACTTCTTTTATACATGAAAAATAAGCCATACATAAAAAATAATGTTTATAAACTAAATACAAAAGATTTTAAAAGCCGAATAGCTTTCCACGCGAACTTTTTAAATAACTTGTAATTCCACAACAATGGGAGATTTTAGTTTTTAAAAGATGAAACATTGAAAGAAAAAAAGGGCAGCCTTCCTAGTGATTAGAGTGCTTTGATAATCGACCAAAATGAGTTAAAAATCAAAAGTTTCCAGCAAATCGGATTAAAGTATTATTGTATGAAATTGTTATACACCAATGATTTATTTTCTGTTTCGACAGATGCAATGAGATTTTAAAGAACAGCTTTTGAAATTCACAAACCAATTTACAAACTTTAAGAACTGACGTTACTTGGAATTTACTGAGAAATATTAAAGGGAATTTACTTTAAAATAAAAGAAATAGTCTTTAGAAAATTTGTTCAATTGAAGGAATTTGAGATTTTCCGATTGCATATAAGAATTAATTATGGCGTATTGAAGAAGGTGATTTACTTATGTATTCTTGTAATAGAAGGTAAAGTGGTATAAACAAGTTTTTAACAATATCATATTTAAGGAAAATCTGCTTTTCCAGAAAATTCGAGTAGGAAATCTGATATAAAATTCAATTCAAATGTTAGTACGTTAGAGTATTGCCTTCTGTAATAATTGAATCATTTCAAAAATATTTAAAATAGTTATTTGTGATGATTTTTTTTTTTTTTTTTTTGGCCCACTTTAATAACATTCTATGTTTTATGTGACCAATTAATTTTACCTTAAATAAGTTAAATCAAGAGAAAATCTTCAGTTTTTCTGTGTATCTATCCAGTATTTCAAGTTCTAATATTCATAAATATTTTTTAAATGCCATAAAACTGATATATGATTTTTAAGTTCAGTAGGGCAGGCGCTGTTTACGTTATAAATATTACAACTGTTTGTTATAAGGGACAGTAAAAAGTACATCAGTATATGAGAAGAATATCCATGAGATGAATTTCTATAAACAATAATTTAATAGCTTCGTAAAAAAGCAAAATTAAATTAATATTTTTTATTCATATGCTTAAAAGCATGTTTTTTTTTTTTTTTTAATAAGATGTGCATAGTTCAAATTAATGTTCACAAGGACACACGAAATTATTTAGGCATGTTATGGGATATAGTAAAAAAATTTAAATTGCAGTTTCACTTATGCTAAGTTTTCTTAACACTTTCTAAAAATTTGCCTATATGTTCTAATGTAAGGAAATTCTTTTGCTTTTATCTGTAAAAGAACACCAGTAAAAGCATTTCAAGTTATTCTATGTTTTTCACAAATAACTGTTCGAAATTTGACAAAATTTGTATGATTACATGGCAGTGTCGGAATACTTTTGTAAGGTCCTGTACATTAATTATGAAGCCTAAGCACACATATTTAATTTCTATAGAAAACATCCATTTAAGCATCTCAATAATGTACGCTAATTTCATTTCATTGAATTCAGAGTAACGAAGTTAAAATTTGCTTAAACGAAATTCACCCAATAGGTCGTAATGATAAGAATTTTTTTGTTGTATCCCTGTACACGATCCATAAATAATCTAAGCATAAAAAATTACACAGCTATTTCTATACAGAGCCTGAGCGAATTTGCAAGTCAATAGGGAGATTTTTGCGGCCGCTATCGCGGTACATACAAATTCTGTCCATAGACCGTAATGATAAGAAAAACTTTTGTGCGTCCCTGTACACGAACTACAAATAGAATACACACCTAAAACTATACAGCTAATTCTGTGTGGTTCATGAACATGTGTACCAAATTCCAAATCAATAGCATGATTTTTGCGGCCGCTATCACGAAACAGACACGCAAACAGAAAAGAAAATATTTTTTATTCTCCACATGGGGGCCTCGACTAACGTTTCGCCGATAATTTAGCTACATTTCAGAGTAAAACTTAATGTGTAACACTTTCTATAGTAACCTATGCTGTTGTCTAAAGGCAGTTTGAACAGTTCTTTAATTGGAAGAAGGAGCAAAGGGATAGATTGTTTTTCTTTCACGAAAATTTAAAACCCATTGATCAGCACACAGTCTCACTTTAGCCCAGCTTATTTGAGAAAAACACGTCACCTTTGAATGTATCACATCACCGATGTGCAAACAAAAAGGAATTTCTTCTAATGTTATGTTATCTGTAATAATTATAATTAAAAATTTAGGAAAAAAATGTAATAACAGAATTCGATCAAAATGTTAATAATACGTAGAATAATGATGTCGAGAGAAACTTTACATCTTATTTGAGAAAAATATTACATTTTTTAATGTATCTAATTCCCGATATGCAAACACTATGCCATTTTTTTCATACATTCTATTAAATGTAAATAATACATGAAAAGAAAGCAATAGTAGAATTGTTTGACAATGTCAATAAATATTGACTCAAGATAATGTAAACATAAACAAAACATATCAAATGCATGCGGGGCGTTAGCGCGCGTTCTAACAGCCGTCATTGGGTTGAAATGCCATAAGAAAAAAAAAAAAAAAATACCGGTTTTGATTGGAGAATAAGCAAAGAAACGAGAAGAGAATCTGGCTGTCTCTAAAAGTAGGTAAAATAGCAGGACAGCAGAAACGTCAAATTTGTACAATTTGTTTAATCAATTTTAAAATAAAGTGCACATCTTCAGACCAGAACATTGCGAATTTCTAGATATCTGAATATTCTTTTAATTTTAACATTAAATGGAAATTGCCCCTCGACAATTGAAACGAACTTGAACTATATCCAACTATGGACCACGGCATATTGATGGTATTCTAAAAAAAATTTCAATAAAAAAAATTTCTTAGGCACGATAAAGAAAAAAAAAAAAAAAAAAAAAAAAAATGCATAATATATTAAGAACGTGCGTAACATAATACTACTATAAACTAAGGCTCCTATACATAAGAGGGCGTTTCCGACATCCTTTTTCCCTTAGTGTTGTTACATGCACCCAGCAAAGTGCGATATAAGAGATTGTTCAACAATAATTTTCTAAAATCACTCCAGAGAAGACACAAAATGCTTATAACTCCGTCAGAAGCTACGAGGTGAAGAACATAGCTGCAATAAATACACCAAACGGAAAAGCTGGCATGTTCCACGGCAGAGAGATGGTGGCTGATGCGTCGACCTGTATTATTATAGAGGCTCAACTATAACTTAAAAGTGAAATGCTCTAAAAATTAATCGTTAAATAAATAAATAAATAATATTTTTTTTTTCAGTATGTATTCATAATACAACAGCTACAGCTCAATTTTATAACTAAATTGAAAAAATCATGCTTAAATATCTATGCAAGGCACTGAATTTTTTTATTATTATAATGCAAATCTATCGCAAAGTCTTTACAGGAATCTGGAAGGAAACTGCATGTTTATAAATTTACATAAATGGTGTTATAGTCGATTTCCAAATCCTTCTTACTTTTCCATCTAACAGATCGAAACTGGATCATGTTTCTTTCAATGCGTTACGTTTGCGCTGCATATCACACAAGACACTTAATAAACTAAATCCCAAATTATAAACATCATTTATCAAAACCTCTTTTCAGAATACCTATGTGAATACATTCAAAGCAACTCTGCGCTCCAACCGAAGTCCGATGTTGAAAAGAGGATATGAGCACATCCGTCATACATCGACCACAATACCATGTACAATGCAATCAGGGGTAAGTAAGTTTTTCGGAGAAGAAAGGCTATTATTATCTACTGTATTCTACTCGATATGGCCATCTATTAATCAAGGCATTGTGGTTATTGTTAAGGATATAGGATACACTAAAGGGTGACAGGATGTGAAAGAGTATAATCAAATTATTGATTTGTCTTTGTTAGCTGCAATCATGTCTTTAGCATTGCCTTATGGGAAAATACCAATTAAAAAAATCAAATCGTTACTTCACAATTTTGAATTTTTAAAATACCATCATATATTTTTATGCTGTAATAAAAAATAGTTATTTCACATCGCTATGAAATATCAAATTCTATAAAAACACGTGTTGTAAAATTATTTATCACGAAAATTTATATTTTATTATATGTTGTTTATTACTCTGTACTAATTGAGTAATGACTATTTCAATAAATATTAAAATGTTTTAAGTAAAGTAATTTTTTATAACTTCTTTTTGTTTTTCTAAAGGTTTATTTGCTTGTTACATATTCATATAATTTTTTGCCGGGATAAAATTTTTCACCTTATTTAAACATTGAAAATTGTCACAGAAAATGATGAAATATTGCTACTTAAAATACGTAAAGAAAAAAAAATCGTGACATCTATCTTTGACAGTGAAGCACGTAAAAATATTCAATAAGTATCACACGGTCGTAGAAAACATAGCGTTTAGATGTGAAATTTACCTTTTCACTTAGAGAGCCTCAAGCTTCTATTTTAAAGATATATGCATAGTAGGACAGCTTTAAATACGTGGGTGAACAACAATAATTGAAAGGAAGAGTAAATCATTTGTTTTACTTTTCCTACTTTATTGTTTCTTTAGTGTAAAAATATATATACAGGGTGGTCCGAAAAACATGATAGAAAATATTTTAAGTTCCTGATTTCAAATGTATACTGTTATAAGTAAAATTCTTCCATATTGTAATTGCACATATATTGACATTTAAGGTGAATGCTTGATTACCGGAAATAATGAATAACCAATATGGAATCACTGACCTTGGAAGAACGATTATTTATCGTAAGAATATTCTTTGAGGTACCATTGAGGTACGGAAAATCCTCATCTCAGTGTCGTCTCACGACTATATCCAGAAAGGGTCACGGTGTGGTGTGCCATATCGTCGAAGCGGATGAGTGATCTGATATTCATTGACGGTAATGTCACGGGAGTTAAGTATCGAGAGTTTCTGGAGCGTCAGTTTGGCCCTGAAGCGGGCTGTCTCAACATGACACGCCAGTACTTGTTCATGCAAGATGGAGCTCGTCCCCATAGAACTGCTGATGTCTTCCTGTGGCTTAAAACGACGTTTAGTGAGCGTTTGGTTGCATTGGATGCAGAAAAATTCACGGGGCACGGGATAGAAGGGTCCCCATACAGTCCGGACATAAATCCGTGCGACTTCTTCGTATGGGTTTACTCCAAGGACAGAATCTATAAGAATCCCCTGATTCACTTGAGCGCCTGAAATCGACCATCAGAATTGAGATTGATGCACTTGATTCCGACACACTCCAGCTCTTTATGACAGAGTTTCGGAACTGGCTTTATAACACTATAGTCGGGGACGGTAGACATTTCGAGCACCTTGTATATTAAATGTCATTCATATCTTTATCCAATAACATAGGTTTCATGCTATTGCATATTTTATTTTTTCCGCAACGATCGCTTACTTTCTATCATGTTTTTCGGACCACCCTGTATATTAAAAATACATAAACTATAAATTATGAAAAAGCATCACATTCTTTTGAAAATAATAAGTATAAAACTTTGAATGAACTCCATAAAAGGCAAGAACTCGCAACAATTGTTTCGGGTCGAAAAAGATATGACCCTTCATCATGCGAACAAAATTGGGTACTGCTAGGTGCATTGACGCTTTGTTTGCAGCCCTCGTGCCTACTTTGTTCGCCTGACGAAGGTTAGAGTCTCCTTTCGACCCGAAATAATTTTTACAAGTCCCTGTATATTATGGTGTTTATTCAGAGTTTTGTATTTATTACATGAACTATACCTTTTTCTGACTTACCTTGATATCTGAAATTCGAATATGGGGTCAAAAATAGGTGTTACCATTTGAAAAAGAATGAAGTTGATGAAATTTTAATATGTAGGCGACTCCCTAAGCAATATTTAACTATAGCATTAACCCTTTAAGGGACAAGGTATTTATGTTCATTTAATATGGGAAGCCACCAAAATTAAAAAAAAAAAAAAAAAAATCAAAAGAAAAGCAGTAAATGATATTTTCCCCGCTAAGTTTAAAAATGAAAATTCTAGGATGTATTTTTTCATTTGGTAACTAAGAACAGCGTCCTCGTTGCGAAGACACTGCGCTTTAAAGGGTTTATAACTAGATGTTATAACTAGAAATCCTGCCTTAGTTATTACCAATCGCTCAGTACCACACCTATATTTATGAAACAATTTACAGAAAAATTAATCAGGAGGTTACCTTTTACTTTTTTCTTTTCTTTTTTTTCCGACTGTACATACGCAGACTAAAGTGAAAAGTATATAAAATGTATGCAATGTAAATATTTGAAATATAATTATTTTTCATAATCCTATAGATTTTTTACATGGTTATATTATAGAAAAATATTTAAGACATTTGAATTATAAATGATTTTTTTAATTTTCCTTTTTAAATATTCTTTTGTTTGTTTGTTTGTTTGTTTAAATTTAGCTATAATAACTTTATTTATTGTTTTAATTGCTTTAATTTATATAGATGGCGTTGTAATATATTTTCGATTGTTTCGTATTTTGGTTAGTTGTCTCGCTGGAGATCTTATGTAATACATGCTGCTGTTTGTGTAAATATTTGATCAATTTTCTGCCTAATCCATATAAGTTTATGTCTGTTCCATATTATTTTATTCATTTTATTTTATCCACATTGAATTTAGCCATATATGTGCTTGTTTATTAAACTGTCTTCCTAGGGGGAGAGTTTTGAACAATCAAAAGCATGCTTTAACCCCACACGTATGTCTCAAGTCATACGGGGCATTTTTTGACAGTTTAAATCACTTATTTCATGTTTCTGCAGTAAGTTTTACTTATGGATTGTTTCACATTTATTAATTTTCTCGTAAGTTTTTCTTTAGTTAGTTATGTTACATATTTTCAACTTTTATATGAATGAAAACATATATTATAATTTATTATAGATATATAATAATTTAAGAGTCAATAGAATAAAGGTAACAGATGATTATATGCCACTGAAATCCAAATTAACCAATAAGTTATAATAAATTTCTGAATTATTTAACCAAAAAATTACTTAATGATTTAATCAGAATTGACTATACTCTCGAACCGCATTAACGTAAATCTCAAGGGGAATAAAAAAAATGTGTTCATGTTTTCAATAGTTTATGCTATCAGTAACTAATTTTCATATAACTAAATTAATCTTTATTTTGACGGGGATTGTGAAAAATAGTCCATGTTAAAAGTAATTCAGGTTAAGCGTGTTCATGTTAACGAGGTTTGGCTGTATTAAAAACAGACTTATCGTAATAAAATTCCTCGATTATTAACTGCAAAACATCGAGCTAGGGGATATTCGATATAAAGTGAACCAATAGGATTTTTAAATTGAAAAATTGGATGAATAATTTAATGAATCTAGCTTAAAACATTTTAAGACCAGTTGTTTAAATGAAAAATAATTGCAAAGGAACAGAACTGTGTAGGATTTTTTTTGTTCTGGAGTATACCATTTCCATGGTTGAGAAAAAGCAAGATTTCGAAACACTGATTCGCATTAAAGCTAAATAATCAGTGAGTAACCCTATCTTGCTTATAAACCAATAATTATATTTAAAAAAAATGGAAATCAGGTTGAAATCAGAACAAAAAAAGCTGATATATCACAAGTAATGTCACATGTTGAAATACATAGTAAGGAAAATTACGAGATGAGTTGTCAACAGCAAAACCAGAAATATGATTACGGCAAGCAACCACAGAGACAAGAAATTTAATATTGTTTTAAAATATTAAAAATTTCCATTTCTTTCAAATTCTGAAGGAAGTGAAATTTATTGCGTCAAAACTAATTATTATTAATGATGTAATCAAATAAATTCCGTTTTAATTATTATTTGTCACACATTTTCTTCTGGAGTATACCATTTCCATGGTTGAAAAAAAGCAAGATTTCGAAACACTGATTCGCATTAAAGCTTAAGTTCCTATAGAAACTTAAGTAACTATAGGAATTTCTGTAAGTTCCGATAAATGTAAGGAACTTAAATAAATTCCACAACAATAGGGACTTAACAACAGCAATTGGAACTTAAATAAGTTCCTTAGCATGTTTCATAAATTTATGGCATAAAAACTGAAGCATCTAAACAACTCAGCACTATTATAAAGTTTAATAAATTTTTTATTTATAAATAAATAAATAAATGTATAATTTCAATTTTGTAGTATTACAGCATGCTTGTTCTTTTTTTAAAATACTTAATAAAAATATTAAAATATAACGATTTTTGTGAAATTTAAAAAATATAGAACATATGTTTCATTGATATAAACTATGTAACACGTAATGAGTTCCAGAAGAAAATAAATCGTTCATCAATCTCGTTTGTGACCCGTCAAGTAATCTATACTGACAGAGACAATGTACATGCTATCATTAATTTTGTAAAGGAACTGATGAAAATTCTTCCAGTAACATCTAGAAGAGTCACTCTTCTTTGTATGAGGTTGAAGATCCTTTAACGATTTATAAAACACCATAGTTTACAGTTCCTGGAACATCAATATCATTGTCTATAAATCACACTTCCGTTAGCTTCTGGAAATGTCCATGCTCAGAGATAAATGAAAAAAGTCATGGGAAAATGTATCACGGAAATATAAATTTAAAAAATGAGGAAATGGAGAAACTTTTTTTTTTTTTTAATGAAAATATTTTTAAATTGCTTAAAAATATAAAAAAACATAATGCACGAGGGTTTAATTATCCATTTGAAATAAAAGAATTTTATTTGAATCGCAATCTACATTTAATCTGCACGTAAGATAAATCAGATTTACACCAAAAGTTTTATATAACAGAAAATTATCTATTTTTGCGAAGAAATACCTCGTTAAAATATAACTTCATCTATTCTTGTGTAAAACTGATTTATCTGACACGGGTATTATACGCGGAAAATTACATAAAACACGCTGAAATATTGCTTTGCAAAATGGTTTGTTTCTTATGAATGTTCATGTCTTGTATTTGGTGCTTCAGTACTGAATACTTTTAACATAATTGTATTTCATAGCTCAGTTTATGCTCTTTTTATACAATAGAGCAGGTAATATTTTAGTTTTTGAAAATTGTTGATTAAAATTTAAATGAAAATATAACAAATCATACAACTTTTTAATTGCAGACATTTTGTTTGAAGCTTTATGTTTCATAGAAAAGTGCAGCAATCGCCAGAAAGAAAAAGAATGCTGGTATGTTTATAATAATTAATAATAATAATAATAATAAAAAAAACAGTTTTAAAAAAATCTGGTGTGAAACAACCACACAACTTCCATTACCCACTATTACACGCATTATATACATTTTTTGGAGATATTATATGCATTTTTTGGTATTTTCCAGTAAGAGAAACTTGATACACGTATAAAGACATATGAAACAGAGTTTACATAGCGAGTTATGAGAAAGGGTATCTAAAATAGATTAATAAAACAATTTTCAAGAAAATCGTTACAGCCGTTTTTGAGATACCAACTTTTACCAAAATATGGTATTCTCAATTATTGACCGGAAAACAATAATTACATACAAAAGGATATTTAAAAGACAGTTAATATGGCGAGTTTGAAAACAATCCGTACAGCCGTTTTTAAAGGAACGCACTTGCGAGACCTGAAATGGAACTATTTATACAGGATGCCTATCAATTTTCCTGAACTAACCAATTACATCATTCGAAAGGGCATCTAATAGAGTGTTTATATAGCGACTTTGCAGAAAGTCTTTAGAGCCATTTTTGAGATACGGACTTATGGTCCCACTTCCGGTTTTCCAGTTTTCACCAAAATTTGGAAAATCCATCCAGACGTGTATCAGCTGTGAAGATTTGTAGTTCAATCTTTATTAGTTTCGGAGATATGATAGGCAGAAGTTTCCACACATACATAGACACACACTCACCAATTGCCAAATACTAATTTTTCGGACTCAGGAGGCCTTAAAACGTGTAAATCATGCAAAAACTCGATATTGAATTTTTGGACCGAATACAATATTTCCATTACTTACAGCAGTAGGGTAATGGAAGTAAAAAGGAAAGCAAGAAAGAAAAATTGTTATTATAAACTGGCTATTACTCTTATATAAAAGTGGAAGAAATACATTATCAGGGAAATAAAAATGAAGGAAATGTTAAAAAAATAAAATAAATAAAATAAAATAAAATACAGGATATATTTTCAAGTAAAACCTAATCTATATTTTTAATTAAAACATAAAACCTAAACCTCTTTCAATTAAAACCTAAATCCTATAAGTTTTATTTTCAATTAAAACCTAATCTATAAATTATATCTTACTATCAATTTCAATTGATGCATTTGTTTTCGTCTGATGAATTCATTTTATGCATATTTCTACGAATATTAGCTATGAAATAATGATATTTGTTAAAATAAACGACCTACATATTTGAAAACTGGAGTTTTAAACTAATATTTATATTTTTCTCACACTAATAATACAATTAAAATTGGCCATTTCATATGATGGACTATTTATAAATGGTAGAACAATTAATAAGAGAATATGAAGTTGAATACAATATATATTTGTGCAACACTTTATTTTTGCTATTTCAAATTAATTTAATTCCTTTATTTAAAAAAAAAAAATTAAAGCAATATCGAAAAATATTAAATAAAAATAAAAATATATATTTTAAATTTAAATCTTTAAGCCACTTTCAAAGAAAATTATAGTTATGAAAAGTATATAATTTAATTTATATAAATATATAATTTTAGTATATAAGTAAGTATATAAATTAACTTTTTTTTTCTGTGTTTCTTTCTGTTTCTTTTTAGCTAAAACACTTTTCTATTTCCTTTGGATTATTAATAATATGTTTTAATGAGTAAAAATTCAATTCAGTAGTGGAATAGCACTGATAAAAACTTTTGCACATCAAATAAAAAAATACATTAAATAATGTAATTAAAATAATAATAATAATAATACGACATGGAACATTCCACCTGCGTAATCATATTTAATTTGTGAAATTAATGTTAAAAAACATCCGTTTTAATAGAAATAAAATGTATTACTTTCATTCATCAAATTATTAATTTTCATTATCACAAGAATTAATTAATAACTGGTAGCTAGAAATATTTTTAAAAGTATTAATAGAAATATTTCCTCTTTTCAGTTGTATGAAATCAAGACATACAAATCTTAATTATGTCTAGAAAACTAAAAAACAGGTTTTACTAAAAATCATTTAATTAGTTAATTGCAAAACTATAATCGGATTATCATCAAAAATTGCCATTACAGGCAAAATTAATCCTTCTTCCCAGAACACAGAAACATTAGCTAGTTTCCAACATATATCAGAGCGTGCTAAAAAAGAAGAAAATTTTCCAGCTTTTAAAATCGTATCAGTTTTTTTCTCTTAGTATGGCAATTTTAATTAATCACTGCAATCATATAATTAATATTCTATATCGATAGTTGCTTTAATAAGTTAAATATGAATGATCTAGATAATAAATGACATGTTAATATTCTAAGATTTAAATTTATATGCAATGACACAATATTGTATGATAATTAAACGTTAAAAGCGTAAATGTAATTTCATTTTCTTCTTTTTCTTTTTTTTCCAAAAAATGACGTATTTAAGAAAATTTGTAATTATTATTAATGCTATATTTTTTCTTAAAATTTAACACTTATTTGCCGTTGAGTAGGAGGAAGAACTAAAGAAAAAAGTAATTTTTAGATATTTTGGAGTGGAAGGCTGACTTTTATACCTATTACGTGAAAAATACCAGAGCCGGGAATCGAACCCAGGCCTTCGCTTAACGCGCCGATGCTCTATCACTGAGCTACCCTGGGTGATAACCAGTTAGGCATTTCTCACATAATATTCATTGGCATGGTCACCGAGTTTACAATATAAATCGTGTCACAACTCCAATAGACCACGAAAATCTAATTTAGAAATTCCTTAACCATCAACCTTAATTCATTTCTCTAAATCTAAATTAGATTTTCGTGGTCTATTGGAGTTGTGCCATGACTAATATTGTCACTTGATACAGCTGCGTTTGCAGACTCGGTGACCATACCAATTAATATTATGTGAGAAATGCCTAGCTGGTTATCACCCAGGATAGCTCAGTGGTAGAGCATCCGCGCCTTATGCGGAAGACCCGGGTTCGATTCCCTGCTCTGGTATTTTTCACATAGTAGGTATAAAAATCAGCCTTCCACTCCAAATTATCTAAAATGAATTAAGGTTGATGATTAAAGAATTTCTAAAAAAGAAAAAAGTAATTTTTGGTAATTTAATTTGTTTTAGAAAAAGTGCTATTTCTAAAACGCACTATCAATTCCTTTTTTCAGTGTAAACAATTTAGAGTCTGCCACCTATTATATCAGATAATTGATAATTGGCGGGGTTTCATATACTATATAATATGCTTTAAAAGGCGTTTAACATTTAATGATTTTCATGATGATTTCCAAAGTGTGAGAGGAAATAAAAAAGAAACGAATTGTTACAAATTAAAATTGCAGTTGCATTTTAAATGACAGAAACTTATTTCGTTAGGCGAATACACGATTTGACATTGCAATAATAGACTAAGTTGGAAAGGGGTGTAATAGAGAGATTTTAAGGTATTTTTAAAAACTTGATATCATTACCGATTCTGTTAATTTTTTTCTGTATATTTAACACAAAACATTACAACCGCAAGCTATAAAATTTATAAATTTTCACTTTTTCCGAGCGAAGATATGGATTTCTACTCAAAAAGTAAATCTTAAAGTTGGAGATTTATATGATAGTGTTTAGCAGTCAGATTTAAAATTTTCTGCTACTGCTGGTGGTGATGTTATAGGGTAAACCACACGAGGATCCCAAGTCAGGAGAAAATTCTTTCTGTGGGAAGGAGGGGGAGGAGGGGATTTTTATGGCTTCTAACTATGCGAATTCCATAGAAAACTGCGAAAAAATGTGAATGGTTAGACCGACGAGTGAGATATGATTTGGAATCAGGCACTTTCCGTCTATGAGCTTCAAAAGCTAAACTCATCAACTATCGTTAGTGTTTTTCATAACTACAGTCGGTAACAAAAGTGTCCGAACACTAGCAAAAATTCCTATGGAAAAAAAGTACACTTCATACGCGTTTTGTTAAATAAATCCTAATCGAATCATGTTCTTACACTGACTGAGAACAGGATTCGGCAAGGATTTATTTAACAAAACCGTATGAAGTGTACTTTTTTTATATAGGAATTTTTGCTAGTGTTCGGACACTTTTGTTACCGACTGTACAAAGTATCTGAATAACGTAAGCAACTATCGTGCGCTATTAAATTGAAAACTTAATCAATTATTTAAATTAGTCCATATATATACTTGTCTTCATATATATACATATAGATAGATATATATTTGAATTAAATATAATGAAATTTTGCGTCAATATATACTGATTCTACTTTTATGTGAAAAGCATTTCATTTTATATGTTTCCTAAATGTAAAATAAAAAATTGTAGTTGATAATTTTAAAATATGATTTCAAAAGTCTGAATTCTACATATATACCACAACGCAGCACAATTGCAAAATAAAGACTTTAAGATTCACATCCTTTATTCACCGAGAAAAGTCGTTTTGGTATCATGTAAATCTGATATTTTATGATATACTGGCATTCAAATGCCAGCATTAAAACTTTCGACCACTTCAAAATATCAGTATAACATAAACAATTATCATGCACTACTTAATTAAAATTTTAACAAACTATTAAAATTAACTTCTTGAATTATTTTATCTCTAAATTTTGACTTGTAAGTTTGACATCAACAAGATATTTCCAATAAAGGCATTAGAAAGTTTTAAAGCAATTATATATCAGTAGTGACTTAAAATTTATTACAGATATTATAAAAACATACTTTAACATATTTTGATTTTATTTATGAAATTTAAATTACAATTAACTGGTCTTGATTTTTGTATGAAGAACATTAATTTTATAGCTTAAAGTATACTTAATTGATTTTAGTCTACTTTGCCGCGATTTAAAACAATTTGATTTTTTTTTTAATAAGTGTTCAGAACACCATCATAGTTATTATAGTTAATATTTGTATGTTAAATTAAACCGTATATACATAACCAGGCGGATTGTTAACGTTTGTAATAAAATAAATAAATTAAATCATTAAATCATTCATCAAATTATAATAAAATTACTGTGCAAATTTTATTTTTAGTAAAATATTTAAACAGCCGACCAACAGAAATCAATAACGGAATCGGTAAATTAAGCTACTAAGTTTTTTTACATATTTCATGCATGCAGAATTTTTTTTTTTTTTTTCAGCCTTACTTGGAGCTAAAAATTGTCTTATTTATTTAATTTATCCAATTCATTTATCCCTTAAGGAAATTTTGTACATCCGCTACAAAATGATTTTGGTTAAATAAATAATAATATATTTAAATAAATACCTTTGAAATGCACGTACTTGCCTGTTACAAGCAAGATTTCTATTTAATCGTGAGGTAGTTAATTCTAGAGAGTCAACACTATTTTATTATGGTAATGTTTAATTCCACATATTTACAATCGAGAATTATCAAAAGATATTATTTACATTTATTTTTATTTCCAGATTTTTCATGAACTACTAAATACTTTTCCAGAAATAATCAAGTATGCGCAAATTTTTCTTATATTTATTGACTTTCCAGATGAAATTCAAGATCAGAATTTCGTTCGTTCATTGTAAAAAAGAAATATCTACTTGTAAATGGAATTTGAAATAACTCACTTTTTGTAAATTTACGTGACAGAAAAAATACAAGCATTCAGTCAGTGCTTTCTATTTTATATTGTTTAATGTTTTAAGAATTTATAATTTATAAGAAAGTTAATATGAAACAACTTAGAAATTTCACTTTTTTTTTTTATTAATGGATATCTAAAAGTTTTAGTTACCTGAAAAAGCATGTAACGCCATCTATGGGATTTTAATGCAATTATTACAGTTGCTTCACTTTTATAATGAAAGATATGACTAAATGTGATAGAATTAATCAAACAAATAACAAATACACATTTTAAAAATACGGAATTACACCACATTTACAGTGAACGACAAATTTATTGATTGTACTTATATAAAAAGCAGTAAAGAATCTCTTTATATAAATGAAAAATAATACTTTAATTTTTTAAATATGAATTCAAAAGAGTTGATAGCGTCAACGATTATATTGATAAAGTTTTATGTATTTATCACGTAACACAATACAACTAGAATAAAAAAAAATTATGTATCTTCATTTTTTACCAAGGGAGTAGGGCATTTTAACTGAAATAAAATGTGCAATTTATATATTTTTATGATGACTTTCAAGTGTCAATCTTCAAATTTTCTAAGAGGGTCTTCACTCGAGTCTGGAAAACTGGAGATACCGTGTTAAATCGCAGATCACAACCATCAACATAGCCGGTCGGAGGTTTTCGTGCGTGTCTCCAAAACTGCTCTAAGTACCGCCTAGGACCCTCTATAGAAATCCCCATTCAATACTTAGATCCCTGATGCAGTCAGTCAACACTAACAAACAACATCATCACTCTGTAGGCCTTGGTATAAGAAGGATTGAATACAAAGTATAAGAAAATTTTAAACATCTATCATGCACTATAAAGTCCAAAACTTAAAATTAACTATTCCAAATTACAGTTATTATTATTATTATTTTATTTATTTATTTATTTTTACTTAATTTTTGTCGACATGTCATATATAAATTTAACGACACAAGAAAATTGTTTTTTGATGATCTGAAATATATTTTCTAAAAACGCTCTATTATTATAAATATTATTTCTTTCACTTCTTATCTTTCGCCGAAAGTAACACGCAATATACATCCGTTTTTTCACGGAAATATTTAATTATCTTTTCCTTAAATATAAAAGACTGTGCTTTTGACAGTGCCAAAGGCGTGACATTCGTCATTGCAAAATGTCATATGATCTATCATTTTCAACAAGGTATCTAACCATTAATTTTCTTGTTCACTTGCTTAATTCCGAGTCATTCTCTTTTATCATTTCGTACCCAGTTACAGTTGACAGAAGCTCAAAATAACCATCCTACATTCGTCATAGCTATTTAAGCATCATTTTCACGATTCCCTGACTTTAGAGTAGCATTTGTAGAATAACCTAGAAACATAGTATTTCCCACACTGTCACCCTCTTTCATCTAACAGTTGAAAATCATAGGGGAGGTTTACAGAGGCCCTTATTTTCAGGGGCAAACTTAATAGAGAAAGTCACGAAACGCTCTACAATGTGTTGCCAATTGTTTCCCGAACGATTTTGTAACAGAATAAATACCACACGCACTTCTTTAATCACATGGGATGGTCTTTAGATGACCTTCCTCAACTTTTCTGTATTATAATCATCAAATTGTTTTAGTGGGGGTAATCTTGTTTGTTTCTCATAATTTGTATTTCTGAGGTTGGAGGTTCTTGTATCACCTGCTGAAGTGGTAAGGGATGCATTTTCAGTTCTATAAAGTCTACTTGGATCTTCTAAGGGATTCATCATTTCAGCAGATGGACTCAGAACTTTTCCAGGTGTATGTTATCTGTTTATAAAGAATGAACGATGGGTACTCCGTTTGACAATGCTTAATATAGTTTTAAAATATATCAGAAATTATTGAATCAGATATTTTTAATGAATCATCCATCTATGACAGTTGTTCTCCATTACTGGAAGAAAGATATACAGGGAATAAAACTCATGGAAAAAGAAAATATGTATTTATAAACAAAACGAAAACTTATGTTGAAGTATTGTCTGTTGAAATAAAATTCGTAAGCTGAGAAAAATAATTACATGAATCTCATACAAAATTATAGGTATTTTATTTATCTATAATTTCTAAAAAATCATACACTATAAGCATTTCTGTAAGTTTACTGAAACATTTAATCCAGATAATTAAACTTAAGTACGTCTTCACATACTATAAAATTAACGTAAGCACTGCCAGTTTCGAAAGGACACGACATTTCTTCTTCAAGTGCGAAAAACACTTTCTACTACCTTGGAGGCAAAAGCAAGACAGATTGCCAAATGTGTTACTGAGTTAGATTTCTTGGGAAAATAATCTACCTTAATCGATATAAAAAATTTAATGAAAAATCTGATTCCACTTTGCTGTTTACAGCTTGGAAATTTTTTTTTAATTCGATTAAATGATTTTCTTTCACTTTATATAGAAAAAATGCATTTAAAAAATAATTCAATAAATTTAAAATCTCTCCCCCCCCCCCCTTTTTTTTTTTATTTCTTTTCTTTTTTTTTTTTTTTTTTTTTTTGAGTTTATTTCTTTATTTATATTTGTGTGTGTGTGTGTGTGTGTGTCTGTGTGTGTGTGTTCTTTTCTGATTATTTTCTCCATGTTGCTTCCTATTGGTTGGCTATGTTGCTCCTCCCCCCTTTGGGTTTTGCCTTGCTTTCTGCCTTACTTTTGTTTCCAAGATAGTAGCACGTGTTTTCTGCACCTGAAGAAGAAAGACCGCGTCCTTTCGTAACCGGAAGTGATTACATTAATTTTATGGTGTGTGAAGAAGTTTTTAGGTTTAATTATTTATTGCTCACCAGTTCCTTGATTTATTATTTATCTAGAATTTTTGTAAATTATAGTAGTTCTCAGTTAAAAATAAATAATAGAAATTCCCAATCTATATTAAGTATTTTTATATTTTTTGCTTGATTAATTTTTCAATAAAGAATGAATATTTCTTCTTTATAATAAAAATTATAAATCAGTAATATACTCCAGCTATTAATTAATTTAAATAACAATAGCTATCTAAATGTATATATAAAATAGATTTTAAATATATTCGTTTCTTTTCGTTTCTTTTCTTTTTCTTTTTCTTTTTAAATAATAAACTGTGTAACAACGAGCATTACTCCCATGATTGCCTTAATATATTTTGTTCTCTAATTGTTTATCACAAATAAAACAATTTCTTCACAAACAAAACCACCATATGAATTCACACATTTAGAAGCACTTTTATAATGTTAGAGTTATAAATGTTGCAATTAAATGAATATATATATATTTATTTTATTTATTCATTTATTTATTTATTTCATTTAAAAATTTGATCGAAATATTCCTTTTTTATTTATAGATTTTTTTTTAACTGAAGATTTTAATATTTATTGGCTTAAAAGGTTGTAATACTTACTTTTATTATTTCTAAATTGAAATAAATTGGAATGTTTTAATGCCTAAAAAATGGTATTCAGGTTAGTCATGATTCTTTTAAACGAGCTAAAGAGCATAATTATTAAAAAAATTACAGGTAATGTAATTGAATATGGAAAAAATACTTTTGTTAAACATGAATATTACAGAATATCTCATGTAAGGGGGCTTGGCATCACACGCGGTTTCATATAACAGCTTATATTTATATTTATTAGTTATAAATTGAACTATTTTTGTTTTTTGTAACATAATATGTATTAAGACATCAATTCTTATAGTTTCTGATGTATTTTTTTCAGATTTGAAATCTTTAATTTGTGTTTTCTCAGTTTGCATTTTTTCATTGAATACATGATTTTTAAAATGCTTAAACTTCTACAGATATTTAAGAAACGACTGAAAATTTTTTATATGTGTAATAGAATCTACTTAAAAGAATTTGTGATGGATTTTGCAATATCTTTAAAACAATATATTATTATTATTTATTTATTTATTTATTTATTTATTTATTTTATTTATTGTTATTATTATTATTATTATTATTATTATTATTATTATTTTTTTTTTTTTTGCAAATTTTTTCCATAGACAAGCATTTTTAAAACATTTTCCATAAAACTAATTATTAAATTTGGAAATGCACTCCTATTTCTTTCAAGTAAGTTCCATTAATCCTCGCTTTCCCAAGATCTTTCCCAAGATTCGCTTTCCCATTTTGACCCCATATTTTAGTTGAAATTTAGTTAAGCCCGCGTCATTCAAAAAGGGCGTTAATTCGCCAGAGATAGCAAACGTAACCAGTGGAATGTTGCAACTTCTAAACGATACGAAAAGGTGTGGTGCCGGTGATTTTCGCCAATCGTGCCAAGCGGCACCTTAAAGCAATTTTTCTGCAGTAACGCCTAGATCTTGGGAAAGCGAGGGTTAAATATCCAAAAAGTATATTAAATATTTTTTATATATTTGTATCAGTTTCAGCATTTTGAAGGTCACGAATTCATGAAAAAAATGCAAACTGAGAAAACGCAGTTTAATGATTTCAAATCTGTGTATAATATATAAAAAATCATAAGAACTGTTGCCTGAATATATATTTTATTGAATAAACTTAATATAGTTCAATTTATAATGATTAAATGGAAATATAATCTATTACATGAAAGCTACTTCAGTAGTGCAAAACCAAAGGTGCCAGGTCTCTTTAAATCCAATGAATACCTTTATCTTGAAATCTAATTTCAAAGTAGTTCTAAAACATTCAGCGGTGCTAAGTCAAAGGTGCCAAGTCGCCTTACTTTAAATAAAATTATTTAAATTTAATGATCACTCACCAATATGGGCTAATTTAAATAGTAATTAAATTCTACAACACCAACAGAGAAGAATGAAAAAAAAAATTCTTGCCAAGCGGATAAAAAATTATTAAACTTTTGTTTTCTGTGATATCCAGCAAAGTAATTAATAGAAAATCAAATTTTTACGCCAGTTTTATATTTTTGTCTTTGGAAATTGAACATGTATTAAACATCAAAGGACACACAATTATGAAAAATAAGAAAACTGATATATAAATATAGGGGTTAGAAAAATCGGATATAGATAGAAGGATAAATAAGTGTTTAAATGCAAATATGATATTAAATATGTGCAAAATTTAATTTAAAAAAGTTATTGACACGTTTTTCTTTCTTTCTTTCCTTCTTTCTTTCTTTTTTTTTTTTTTACATGCATTTCAATTAACTTAAAATACTTTTCTTCTTCGATGTTTCATAAAACATACTTTTTTTTAAAAATTATTATTATTTATTACACATTATAATTCTTACTCCAAAAAAGATCTACATGAAAAAAAAAAAAAAAAAAAAAAAAAAAAACCTACAGAATGCTCATTGGGAAAAATATGCATAAAAAATGCATAGAGGAATAAAAATAAAAAGTAAAGGGAATATCAAGCTGTGTTTTATTTCTAAAAATTCCTTTTTTAATTGGATTATAAAATGCATAATTGAAGGCCGAATTTTGTTCAGTGCCCTACTTATAAATCATCCATTCTTGAAGACGAAAAGTTTCTATGGGTTGTTGGAATTAAAGCTGACTAACTGCACTAGGGTCCTAGGCCTAAGGAGGAGTGACCTCCGGGGAGTTCTTTCTAAGGGGTCTTAGCCCGTATTAACGTAAGTTTCGAAGAAACTATAGATTTTGTTCTGAGAAAAAAAAATCGGTTATTTCAATAATATTATACTAATAATTTATTTCGAATTATTTTCATATATTTTATTTAATTAAAACAGCGTAAAACATTGAGATTAAATTTTAGCTTAATTAGTCATTAACCTTTAGTTACATTTTGTGTAGCTGAAATGCATACTTGCAATAAAAATACTATTTGCTAAGATTAAAAATGCACCCATAACAATACTAAAAACTACACATTTCATTTGCTCAATTAAAATGTGTAAAACATATATTTTTGTTATTTATTTAAAAATATATTTATATAAATTCCTCGTAAAACCATTTTTAAAATAACGCAAGAACACTAACACCTGTACGTGCTCGTAGTATCGTTTAACTTTTAATGTATGTTACCTACGTGATCCCAAAACAGACAAACAGAAAGACAAATTGCTTGAATCGATAGTCACCCTTAAACATTGTTGAAAGATTTCAACAACGCTTAATACGAACAAAAACGGCGACTAACAACTTCCAGTTCTAGCCACTAGTGCATCTAAATATTTTAGTTTAACGCTGCACATCTGAACGCTAAACATACACTATTTCATAAAAATAAAATTTTGCTCCATATAAATAGTATATGCCAATTGTATTATGTTTTGTAAAGTATAAAGTTATTTAAATATGATTTATAAAAATGCCTCTCATAAAACACAATGAATTGACTTTCTTTTGAGTGTACCTGTACACAAACTAATTGCGCTATTTATACAATTTTAAATAGGGAATGTGGCACAGAAAAGTTGATTCATATACATAATTCTACAGAAAATTTAAAAATATTATGGACGATCGAAATGCAAAGGCGGACTAAACATCACATAGGTAAACTTATTCAAATTATAATCACTCTTAAAACTTGTTTGAAAGTGTTAAAAATTCTTAATAAATATGAAAATGTAATTCTAACAATTTTCAATTATAGCCCTTAACGTATCTGAATACTTTTGTGTAGTCCTGTAAATCTGTTAAAATAATTTTTCACTGGTATCTTCCTATTTATCCGCAGAAAAAATACGTAAAGTAAATGTATTTTTACAAAAAGAAAATATCAACAGCGTGTATTCATGAAAATACTGAAGACGTGTTATTTTTAGGAAAATTAAATCTCACAAATTCCCAAACATTACTCAAAATAAAATGTTTTAACTGCTTCCAAAGAAATATTGGAATAATCATTTTTCACACAGAACTCTTCAACAAAATGTCTTACCGTGTAAAAAAAAAAAAAAAAAAATTATAAATAAATAAATAAATAAAATAAAATTCTGTCAAAGACAGAATTTAGTTTAGTACGAAGGACTATTATGTTTCAATCTGTGAAATTTTTTATTTTAAATTTTAAATTTATTTTTTATGTCATTTTTTGACCGTAAAACTGGGCTACGTACTATTTAAAATGACTGAAATGAATTGTTGCCACCTAAATTTCCTACTTTAATTAATTTTTAAAAATATAATTTTTGTGTCGAAAAACAGTTTGCATCCCTGGATTCACAAAAATTTCCCTTTCATTTGGTACCGAATTTGTAGGCGATAGGATTGATTCGAACAATAGGACTGATATTTCTAATTTATTTTGGTGTTACATAAAACTGGTCTTAAAAATATCAATATTGAAACTAATACTCCTAATTCCTTTAAAAGAAAAAATAAACTATTATTATTATTATTATTATTATTATTATTATTATTAAATTCAACTTTAGGAAAAAGATAAATATAAAAACATAACATTCTAATTTTTATCTAAATGAACATCTATATTAAAAATATCAGACTTCTGTCTGTAAATTTGTCAGAATAAAAAATATTGCGATATCTTCAGGTTTCATACACCATGAAAGCCGAAAATGACTTCAGAAAAATTTGCCTGTTCGTGTATGTGTGTGTACGTGTGTCATGATATCCGTATGTCTATAACGCTATTTTTGTCCGGGCATCACTTGAGAACGACTCGACGGAATTCAATGACGCTTGGCAGAATCTTAGATCTTTACCCAATTTAAAATTATATCTATCAACTTTTCAGAAATCCCCCACGTTCCCCCCTGGGGGAGCAGAAGACAAAAACACGTTTGTCCGGGTATCACTTGAGAAAAGCTGGGCAGAATGCAACGACGCTTCGCAGGAATTTAGATCTTTACCCAACTTAAAATTATATCTATCAACTTTTAGGAAATTCCCTTACGTTCCCCCCTGGGGGGCAAAAGACAAAAACACGTTTCTCCGGGTATTACTTGAGAACGGCAGGACGGAATTCAAAGGCGCTTCGCAGGAATTTATGTATTTGCCCAACTTAAATTTGTACCTATCAACTTTTCCGAAATTACTCCCCTTTCCCCCCTGTGGGAGCAAAAGAGAAAAACACGTTTGTAAGCATAATTCGGCTCCTAATTACTTCACAGTAAAGAAATTGCACGTTGGGAAACTAGACATAAGTACAAATAAAACGTTATCTGCGATATAGGAATTTTCGATTTTTAAGGGAAGGGTGGGAAAAAAACAATTTTTGGTGGGAAATATCGAAAATTCCTGATTTTCGAGTACAAATCTACCAAATATTGAACAAAGATATTGAAAAAAGGCCTTCCTTAGAATATTTCCAAAAACACATTTTATTTTTATTTATATATTTTATTTTATTTTACTGTGGGGGTGGAGGGAGGTGTTACGAGGGGGCAAAATCGAGATACCCCTTTTAGCGCTAAATTTGTCCTGAGAAATCTTTAGGAGCAGCGATCACGAATTTTGGTACTTGGATTGTTTATATGTATGCGAAGGACAGAAGGCAAAAACACCTTTTTAAGCGTAACTCGGCTCCAAATTACTTCACAGTGAAGAAATTTCACAAGGAGAGGATATACATTAGTACAATTAAAACATTATCTGTGATTTAGGAAATTTCGAAATTTAAGGGGAGGAATAGGGGAAATCCATTTTTGGAGGGAAATTTTGCAAATTCTGGATTTTTGAGTAAAACTCTGCCAAAAATGGAACAAAGATGTTAAAAACAGCTATGCGACTTCTTTAAGATATTTTTGATTTTTTGTGATCTGCTTTTATTTATTTTTTTTTTTTCGGGGTGAGGTGGGGGGTGGGGGAATTGTATGTGTTACAAAGGGCAATTTTGAGATACCCTTTTTAGCGCTAAATTTGTCCTGGGAAATTTATGAAAGCTGCGGTTGCGAAGTTTGACGCTTAGATTGTTTATATGTACCCGACACCTAAAGAAACGGGATGTATCAAAATACCCCCGCTTCCACCCTGGAGATCAGGAAGTAAATTGTATAAAACTGACAAAAAAGTTCTTCAGTATTCTCATACAAAAAGGTAATTTAATTTAGTCAACAATGAATCACATAAAATGATAGTGAATTGTTAAACATAACAATAATAACTATAAAAATGTAACTATGTTAACTTTAAACATTTCTTTTTAAACGTATAGAAATGTATTAATTTAAGTAAAAAAAAAAAAAAAAAAAAAGTACACACTATCTGCTAAACAGGAAATTGTTACTGTATTGAACTTTCGCTTAAAATATCACTTTTTTAATGCGTTTTAAAAATTTGTTGAAGATTAACATTATTTTTATTGTTGGTATTGTTAAGTTTAACAATTCACTATTATTTTTCATATGTCGTCATTAAATAAATTAAAGTATGTATCACTTTTTTCAATACCACTATTTTATAAAGAAATCTTCGCAGTATTTAATCAGAGATATCTACTACAAACGATTACTAAATTTTTATATTAAAAAAAGAAAAAAATGTTGTATTTAAGATGGAAAAAAAAAAAAAAAAAAAAAAAGAAAGCGTTGAACCCTGTATATATTAAAAATATCTTATGTATAATAAATTCTTAGTAAAACTATTTTCTAAAGGATAGAATAATTCCTTCTTCTACTATGTGCATTTGAAAAATGAAAATAATAAATGGTAGTCACTTTTCTGAATAAAATAATTATATCAGCTTTTATATAACACTAGCGGGCTTTGCCCGCTAGCGGGTCAGTATTTTCAAATGAATCACTATAATTAATGAATCACTAACAGTAACTTTTAGTCTTAAGAAAAGAAATTAAAAAAAAAAAATCATTTCTGATCGGGTAAAAAGTCGCCCCGGGTCCCCACTGCCTTCGGCACGCAGTCCCGTGCGCGCGAATTCCTTCCCTGACCCTTCGTGCCTCCTAAAAAAAAAAAAAAAAAAAAAAATCATTTCTGAACGGGTAAAAATTCACACCGGGTCCCTACTGCTTTCGGCAGCGCAGACCAATGCGCGCGCACGTGTGAAAGTATACGTGCTCTGCGCGCACATAGTCCTTCTCAAATCAAATTTTTATTCTTAAAAAAAGAAAATCAAAAATATCATTTTTCATCGGTTAAAAAGTCGAACCGGGTCCCCACTGCCTTCGGCTTCGCAGTCCCGTGAGTGCTGCGTGCGCACAAGTTAGGGGATACGTGCGCGATGCACGCCTATTTCTTCCCCACCTTTCAGCCCCTTGTAATTAACCTACATATACCAATTTTCAACGGTCTAACTCAATTAGCTGAGATTCAATAAAAACCTAATCAGGGCACCTCAAAACGTGTAAATCTGGTGAAAATTTTCGATAATATAAAAGAACTTTAAAATATCTTTCGAATAATAATGTATTAAAAATAATTTAATCATAATTAGAAATTGAAATATTGAAATTTTAAAATATTACAGCGCCCTCGGCGGTGGAAATTTCTGTAATCTACTGTTCGATTCCAAATCAACAAAGCTTTCTAATGATGTATTACTTATGAAATTATTTTAATTAGTAGCTGTGATACAAAAGAAAACCGTTTCAGGACACCTCAAAACGTGTAAATCAGGTGAAATCTCGAATCCCACTTTCGATAATGTAAAAGAACTTTATAATATCTTTAGAATGATGCATTAAAAATAATTAGAATTTAAAATACGCGTATTAGAATAAAATTTAATTTCCAATTAAAATGTAAATTTTTTTCGAAAATCTATGAAATTTGAACTGCAAGGCTGTCTTGTGATGTTAGGGCTGTATACCAAGTTTTGTGTGCGACATTGAAAAACTGAAGACTTTTCAAAATTGCAATTTTTAATCGCAGTACCAAAACACGTGACCTCATTAAATACAAGATGTTTTTCTTCCCGTTCAAGACTGTAGACTATAGTCTGCGATATTAAAATTCTTTTGATTTGTTGCCACCATTTTTTTTTAGTTTAGTTAATTCAAAAAATCTAATTGTCCGATGGATAAGCCGTTTAAACCATCGGATTGAGAAAAATCGGCCCTTTCATTTGATACCATATTTGTAACGATACGACTGATATTTCTAATTTATTTTCCACTTTTTCCGTAAGAATGTCTCTTTTTAAGCAAATAGCCGTGAATTCTCAGTCATTTTTCGATCGACATAGCTCAACGTTTTAATTAATATCTCCGCTAATTAGGGTCGCATCCCTTAGCGAATTATCGCGATGTCGAGATGAAGAAATTCTGCGTCTGTCGACACCGGTTACGAGGTGCTGCAACCATTAGCGCCGGAGATTTAGCGCGCACAAAGGATTTCTCACAGACAGACGGACAGATGCGCACAGATTTTAATAATATAAGGAGATTATATGATATTAATTAAAATGAAATTTAGTAAATTGCATTTAATCAAAGAATGTAATATACTTTTATACCGTACAGCACAAATAACCTTACAATTTTAGTTACATATTTCGAATCTCTCAAAAAGTAAATTTAGGCAATAAATGGATGATTTTCCAAACATTAGAACTATAATTGTTTATTGTCTAAAAAAAGAAACAATAACATTACCAAAAAAAATAATATTACTCAAACTAAGATATTTTAAAACATTGATTAAATGAGGTATGATTGAAGGTATACCTCCTTTGCATTAAGGAAGAATAATTTTGGAAATACTAAATTAGATTTCTGCAAATTTAATTAATTAAACTTTCGAATATTTTAAATTCAATAAATTAATCTTTGAATTCGTGTGATTGAAGAATCTTATTGTCAAATATATTTTTTTTTTTTTTTTTTTAAATCATTTTTCGAATAACATTAATTCAGATTATTAAATTGATTATATAGTGCCCTTTGTTAATAAAATAATTTTACAGAAAAGGTTTTGCCTTATTTAATTTCTGTAGTAAGAAAATAACATTAATTTTATTATTTCTGAAAGCTATATTAAAACTTTTATTTCTATTTCTGTTATTATTAAATTTATTTGTTTATTTATTTATAGCTGTTTTTTTTAAATGACCATTTATAATATTTGTAAAATTTTACGTATTACAGTTTAAATTTAAAACTTCATTTTTACCATTGAAAATAACATAAATATATTTAACTAATTTTATTTTATATACTTATTTGTGTATATGTTAAAATGTATGTGTGTATGCATATATTTATATATATTAAATGTGTATGTACGTATGTTTGTAGAATCAATGTTCTAGATTTTTATTTTATCATCTAAACTAACCAATAGAGTTAATTTGAGGCAACGCATTAATAATTCTTGTTAATCTGAGCTTGCAAAACCAATATCCAATAACGAGAGTTACACATTTTTTGTAAACGCAAATATGAGATAATAAAGAAGACTAAAGTCATATATATGTTTATAACAAATACAACAGAATCTTCCATTATCATAGTTTACAAGATTCCTTAAAACAATTCTCTGAAAAAAAAATACTATATAGAAAACTTTCAGTTAAAATAAACCACCTACAATAATGTATCATAGCTTGTTTCTAAAAATAAAATAGCTACTAATAGTTTAGCTAAATGGTTGCCTCGTTGGCATAATAAGCTAAGGACAAAAGTCTAGTTATGAGGCATTTATCGCTCTAGGACCTACGCTGTAGTAATCTGACTATTCAACACTAAACAAAGTCCAATGTGGCACTCATACGCATTACTCTTAACCTGCATCCTGCATTTGAATACTATAAAATCAGGCTACAAAATCAGGGAAAATATAACAAGTTCTGTGTATGAACACACTTTAAAAACAATGTGGCGTATGTGGAAGGTACTAAAAAAACACCAAATTTTAACTTCCTGCAATTATTTGATATTTAGTTATAATGATAAAAATCATACTTGCATAACAACCGATAAAAAAAACTCGTTTTATCGTACTTTAGAGGCTCTCAAAACCCGTAGTTATCGGGGAAATATAGCATTGAAAATTTGGACATCAAACAATACTTTGTCTTACATACTGGTATGAAAAAGTAACTATTATTCCTAAAAAGTCTTCCGGGACTTCACAAAATTTAGTAAAGCACTTCGTTTAATTAAATTCAATAGAGAAGAATGTATTAATCCAATTTTTGATAGCTCTATATACAGTCTATAGATTACAGAGACATCACAAAGTATAATTAAACTTAAAATAAGTAATACAATTAAAAAAAAAAACACTCCTAATAATTAGCCTGTATGACTTAGTAAATACTATTTCTTCCGTGAAGCTTTGTAGATGAATGATGAATACAGTGCGTTAAGAAATTATAAGACCACAAGCGTATTGGTGCATTTCTGAAGAAGAGAGCATAATATGCAAATTTTTAGTTTCGTATTTAAAATTGATAGGAAAACACATCCTATAGTAATTCCAACTTTTAAAATTAAATTAAATTTCATTAAAACTTATTCATTTTGCTAAAAAATAAAGACTGTGACTGTTAAGAAATTATAAGACCACCTGAGAAAATTAGCATATTATACGTGACGTCAAACTCAATATAAAGCGCATGCGTCCGTATTTCGTAAAAGCATTACCTAAGAAGCAAAGGCTTAGGTTTTGAATGTGTTATCTACGATTAATTTGACGATGCCTCGAGGTAAAGAATTATCGAAGTGCGAAGTAAGAAAAATTTTATTTTATAAAGGTTCTGGTAAATCTGAAAGAGATATTGCGAGGTTAATGAACCGTTCTAAAACTGCCATTTATAATGCCATAATTAGAAAAGATTATTCAAACAAAATAAAACGATCTGGTAGAAAAAATATTTTGACAGCACGTGATAATAGACAAATTTTTCGACTGTCAACTAAAAAAGGTCTTTCAACTCGTGAAATTTCGAAACGTTTGAGCATGAAAACTTCACATGTAACAGTCTGGAACAGTCTTAAATTAAATATTAATACGAAATTTATGAAACTGAAGAAAAAACCAAAGTTTTTGAAATGCCATCGATAAGAAATATTAAAATGGGCTAAAAATGTCATGTCATGGATGATGAGTGGAAACAAATTATATTTTCTGATGAAAAGAAAATTAACCTTGATGGTCCCGATGGTTACAAACACTATTGGCATGACTTGAGGAAGGAACCAAAAGAATGCTTAAGTCGACAAATGGGTGGAGGATCAGTAATGATTTGGGGAGCTTTCAGTTATGACGGGTTGTGTGATTTACAGCGGATTTCGGGTCATATGAACTCTACACAATATCAGTCTATACTATATGATCATATGATACCGTCTGGACCTTTATTAGGTGGTGCTAACTGGATGTTTCAACAAGACAATGCTGCTTGTCATGCATCTAAATCCACACAGGAGTGGTTAAAAAAAATAATAATAATGTTTTGCTATGGCTAAGTCGAAGTCCAGACTTGAACCCCATGGAAAACCTATGGGGTATATTATCTCGCAAAGTTTATGCTAATAATAAACAATTTTCATCTGCCAATGAACTGGAAGTAACCATTGTAAAAGAATAGTGCAATATTTCTATGACTGAACTTAACCACCTGGTTACTTCAATGAAAAATAGAGTGTTTGAAGTCATCAGGAAAAATGGAGGACCAATATCATATTAATTTTTAATACAATTTTGTTTTTTGACAAGTGGTCTTATATTTTCTTAACAGGTTATTTTTCACTTTTTTCTAATATATATTTTAATTAAACATTTATTGCATTATACCAAGTTATTGCAAAATAATTATAAAAAAATATAGAGCAATATGTTATTTTATGTATTTAAATTATGATTAGAATCTTTATTTTTCTTATAATTTACAAAATTAAAGTGGTCTTATAATTTCTTAACGAACTGTATTTTTAAACAATATTCTGTACAAAACATGATTTTATCAAAAAAAAGATGTTCATTTTGTTTTGTCTAGAGCAATCTAAACATGTAAAACAGTACCTATTATAATTTCTACCAATACGCATAGTGTATTTGGTTTTTCTTAGATGTCCCAGTTTATGAACAATTTGCAGGATTTTAAAATAGTGATTTAAGTAATATCTGCATATGATACAGATTTAGAATAGAGAATTTTGATTTCTTGCTAGTATTTGATTTTGAATTTGCCTCACCAAACAAAATTACTCTCTTTTTCTAGGTAGATATGTGCGAGAAAAATCTAGACTTCAAGATATGCTTCACCTCACCAGTAGCCGAGAAATTCAGCTCTCGAAAGTGTTAAACAGGAGGTGCCATGTTCCGTCACATGTGGTGCTCCTCGACATAGCCATTTGGAGTTTTCTGTGGTTTCCTTCTAAAATAGTATTGGCTAGACCTTCCAGTAAGACCCTCACGGAAGGCATCTTATTCATGTCTAGATCACTTATTCATGTCTAGATCACTTAGACAATTGTCATTAACACAAAACAACAAAACCAAGATAATGTTTTTTCTAATACATTTTAACAAAAAGAACCTGAAAATAAAAACAATACTTTACAGTTATTTATGTTTAAAACCAAGAATACTGACTTAATTATAAACAACTAAAAAATAAGTTTTTAAACAAATTTTCTTTCTGCACTATTATTACGGTTATTATTATTATTATTATTATTATTATTATTATTATTACTTTAGAATCTTGCATATTATTTAACTTTCCAGACAACCATCAGAGCTTACAAAATAGCTTATTTAAGTTTTATTTGAAAAGGTTTAATTATGATATTTTACTTTTTTTCAAAATTCTCCTGTTCTAGGAAAATTGGGCAGATTTTAAAAAAGCAACAGAAAAGATAATCCTAGTTTACAAATGAATTCATTTTCTTAAATATTTCTATCAAAAGAATCAATAAGATACATTTAATTCTCCAAAGCTTCTCAAAAATTTCATTCGAAAAACAAACAAAAATAAAAGGATAATTTATTTAATTGTACCACAAACTACAAAAGGTAGTTTTAAACTGCATCTTCCTTAATTTCACTTGCTTTATCTTATTTTACAAACTTCTATACAAATCTTTTTTTAAAGGTTAAACATCAGATATTTAAGCTTTTGTATGACAAGGCAGAAATACTGCCATTTTAAAAATTCTCCTCTCCCAATCGAAAAATATTTTTGAAAACAGAATCCAGGATTAGCTAAAAAGACAAAATCAATTTTCTAACTTTAGAAACTTCATACATATTCATGAACCTAAAAAAAACATTCACACAGACACGAAGATTTTCAATAGGAATCGATGTTTAAAAGCGTGTAAACATTGATTTTAAATAATCACGTAAAACTTCGACCATAAAAATTAGAAATTTCGCAACTTGAGTCTCATTTATATACAAAATACTACTTGAAAATTTGCATTTGTAGCTGGAAATAATAAAATATGCTACTGTCACTTGTTTTGGAGTCTTTGATAGTTTTCATGTTTTTTAAATTTTATTAGCTTTCAAAACATCGCAAGTAAACATATGAATTTTTATACAGAGTTAATAAGATTTTGTTCGTGATTTTTAATTTGGATGTTTATTATCAAGTGGAAAATGACAAAATAAGCATTAATAATGAAATAAAATTAACAATGATAATAAAGTCATGATATTGTTGTGATATTTACAGTAAAACTTATAGATAAATATACTCTCCTACATTTAAAATATTTTATTATAAATGAATATTTTAAATCAGCATGCGATAAAAGTGTTGTAATGAGTATGTAAACAATTTGTAGAAAACACATCTCAGACAGAAGAATAAAATAAAGGATTGGAGATTTTTGTGCATAGAAATTGATTTAACAAGACTTTTTCATTAGTAAATTGGAATTTATTTCACTAACAGTCTCAATCTTTCTCAGAAGAAAACGTTACATAAAATAAACAGTTTCGTTTATTTTGTTGACAGGTAAAGAATTTGAGTGTTAAAAATTTAGCTATGCCCTAACCATTAGGAAAAATCTATTTTCCATAGTAACCCATTCAATGCAGGCGAAAAAATAAGTTAAAGACAACTAAAAAAATGTACATTTATTTAATTATTTATCATTTTTATTATTATTATTACGATGATGATGATGATGAAAATTTATAATTAAGGACATTTTATGAATAGAAATTGATCTATCAGGTAGCTTTCTCGAAGAAAATTATTTTTCGCTGTGAACCCGCTTTTTCGCATGATTAATAAAAATGAAAAATAGACATACAAAAATACAAAAATCTGTACTTCTAGGGGATGATATTAACAAATGGACATTTTGTTTTCTTTTAAGAAATTTGACAAAAAACATTAAATTAATGCACCTCAATGTTTAAGTAAAAATTTATTTTTTGAAGAAAAAGTCATTTCAAATTGTACATTTAATTTTTAATCTTTTTAAAATTTTATATAAAAAACATTTTTAAAAAGTACAATCCATATAACTTTTTTTTATAACATTTTCATTTTCATTCACAGCTTTCAGAGATTTACTAAAATATATTAAACAAAATGGTAATGGACTCATGGACTTTTTAAATATAAATTCATTGCACTCTAGTTATTTTAGGAAATTTTTCGACCGTTAAGTTATACAAAGCTCCTTTCTTTGAGAAAAAAAAAAAATCATTATCTTTGTGATAAAATTCTGTAAAATTCAAACTGTTAACCGTTTATTAAAATGTAAAAAAGTCATTGTAGACATAATTTTATTGTCCGTAACTAGACATCATTAGACTACCACTAATCCTAATGTAGACGTGAAATGTGTTAGAGTGTACAAATATATGTATATATATATATATATATATATATATATATATATATATATATATATATATATATGATAGCAATGAGAATTATAACAGAAAATTAACATATGAGCAATTTGCCACAATAACCCACAAAAGCCTATTCGGTAACTAATAGTGAAATAAAATAAATTGACCAGTATTTTTTTTATTTAGATATGAAAAGAAAAACAATATTCAATTTTAAATAATTCCGCAGAGAATACAAAACATGTAGAAACATTACAAGAAGGAGCTTTAATGAGCTATAAGAACGATAAAAAAAAGCTTAACTTTATGGAACAGGACACAAATAATTGAATAAAATGTTATATAAATTGCTCAGAATGTTGAGGTATATAGTCAGGGAATCATCACCCCCACACTGGGCTAAAAAAAATGCCGGGTTTCATTTTGTGGCAAGTGATATTACGCATAATACACACAAGGTGACCCGATCTTGCAATTAAAATATCATTGTCAATGAATAAAAGAAACGAATTTGGATTACAAACTGCAAGTAGAATAAATGATACATATCTGTAAAATGCAAGAGAAATATATGATCAAATGCCAAATTCCTCCGTAAGATTTTCTTTTTATTTTATTATCTATTCATTTTATTTATTCATTTTATTTTATTTTACTTATTTAATTTTTCCATTATTATCATAACAATACTGTAGATGGCAGCACTATTCATGTTACAATAATTATTAATAATTATCTGAATCCTTATTTAAGTTAGGATCCTACCTGAATAGCTCTGTGAATCCTTTATTTTACTCCATGTTCACTGCTATTTTGAACTGACTAACTGTGCTTTTAACTGATATCTGATTGTTAAATTTTTACATGTGTCTCGTTTATTATAACTTTGAGTTGCATCCGTTTCAATAATAATTTTTTAAGTAATTTTGAATTGTTATTTGTAGTGGTGAGTTTATTTCGATCTACGTTTTTAAATGATTTTGGATTATCATTTTTGGTGAATTGTTTTATTTTGATCTTCGTTTTTTCTGGTTTTACTATGGGTGTTTCGGGCCTGTGAACAAAAAAATTCTTAGCTTTTGCTTTCTTTGTGATAGAAAAACATCCATTTTTTAGCATATTTGCATTTTACCAGGCCCTTGTAAACGTTAGAATGCAAATAATGCTTTTTTCTCATTCCAATTTCCAACAATTCATTTAGATTTTACTTTAATTCTTTTTTGGTTTGATTTGGGTAGTTTTCGCTTATGATCCGAATAATTGTTTTAATACTGAAATTAAATCATCTTTAAATTTCATATTTTTGCACTGATAATCCCTTATATTATTAAAATCTGTACGCGTGTGTGTTTTTGTCTGTGTGTGTGTGTGTGTGTGTGTGTGTGTGTGTGTGTCTGTGAGAAACGGCTTGAAACGGAAAAGGCTCCGCCGCTAACGGTCGCACGGACTTCGAACAGGTACCGTCGGACAGAGAATTTATCGCAGATGTACGATATGTAATCTGCGGAACGATGCGACCCTAATTAGCGGAGATATTAATTAAAACGTCGACCATTGTCTAACGAAAAATGACCCAGAATTCACGATTAAATGCTTAAAAAGCGACATTTTTACGGAAAAAGTGGAAAAAACATTAGAAATATCAGTCGTATCGTTACAAACAAGATACCATTGGAAAGGCCTTTTTTTTCTAAACCGATGGTTTAAACGGCTTATCGATCGGACAATTAGATTTTTTAAAATTAACTAAACTATAAAAAAATATTGGCAACAAATCACAAGAATCTTAGCTTTGCAGACTTTTCGTCTACAGCAGTCTTCAACGGAAACACATCTGCTATTTAATGAGATCACGTGTTTCGTACTGCGATTAAAAATTGCAAATTTCTATTTTCTTCAATTTTTCAAATTTTACACATTTTATTTAGTATATAATATTTACACCACAAAACAAACTTGCATTTCAAATTTCATCGATTTTCGTCAATAAACAAAAGATTTACATTTTAATTGCAAATTAAATTTTATCTTTACACGCCGGACATTTTTGCAATATTCTAATACGCGTATTTCAATTTCTAATTACGATTGATTTATTTTTTATACATCATACGAAAGATATTTTAAAGTTCTTTTACATAATTCAAAGTTTTCAACAGATTTACACGTTTTGAGGTCTCCTGAATCAGTGTTCTTTCATGGCGCTGTATTATTTTCAAATTTCAATATTTCAATTTCTAATTATGATTAAATTATTTTTAATACATCATTCGAAAGATATTTTAAAGTTCTTTTAAATTATCGAAAGTTTTCACCAGAATTACACGTTTTGAGGTGTCCTGAATCAGTTTTCTTTTATGGCGTTGTAATATTTTCAATTTTCAATATTACAATTTCTAATTATGATTAAATTATTTTTAATACTTAATTCGAAAGATATTTTAAAGTTCTTTTATATTATCGAAAGTTTTCACCAGATTTACACGTTTTGAGGCGTCCCGAATGAGTTTTCTTTTGTATCTCAGATACTAATTATAATAATTTCATAAGTAATACATCATTAGAAAGCGTTTTTGAATTGGAATGGAACAGTGGAATACAGAAATTTCTACCGACAGATGGCGCTGTAATATTTTCAAATTTCAATATTTCAATTTCTAATTATGATTAAATTATTTTTAATACATCATTCGAAAGATATTTTAAAGTTCTTTTAAATTATCGAAAGTTTTCACCAGATTTACACGTTTTGAGGTGTCCTGATTACGTTTTCCTTTGCATCTCAGCTAATTGAGTTAGACCGTTCAAAATTGGTATACGTAGGTTAATTAGGAGGGGCTGAAAGGGTGGGGAAGAGATAGGCGTGCACCGCGCGCGTATCCCCTAACTTGTGCACGCAGCGCGCACGGGACTGCGCGGCCGAAGGCAGTGGGGACCAGGTCCGACTTTTTCACCGATGAGAAATGATTTTTTTCATTTTCTTTTCTTAAGAATAAAAATTCGATTTGAGAAGGAGTATATGCGCGCAGCGCGCGTATACCTTCACACGTGCGCGCGCAGCGCGCATGGGTTTGCGCTGCCGAAGGCAGTGGGGACCCGGTGTGAGTTTTTAACCGATCAGAAATGATTTTTTTTAGGGGGCACGAAGGGTCAGGGAAGGAATACGCGAGCGCAGCGCGTGTATCCGTGAACTTGTGCGTGCGCAGCGCGCACGTGACTGCGCTGCCGAAGGCAGTGGGGACCCGGTCCGACTTTGTACCCGATGAGAAATGATTTTTTAAATTTTCTTTTCTTAAGAATAAAAATATGACTTCAGGAGGAATATGTGCGCGCAGCGCACGTATACCTTCACATGTGCGCGCGCATGGGTCTGCGCTGCCAAAGGCAGTGGGGACCCGGTGCGAGTTTTTACCCGATCAGAAATGATTTTTTTAGGGGGCACGAAAGGTCAGGGAAGGTATACGCGCGCGCAGCGCGTGTATCCCTTAAGTTGTGCGCGCGCAGCGCGCACGGGACAGCGCTGCCGAAGGCAGTGGGGACCCGGGCCGACTTTTTACACAATCAGAAATATTTTTTTTTTTTTAATTTCTTTTCTTAACACTAAAAATTACTGTTAGTGATTCATTAATTTTAGTGATTCATTTGAAAATACTGACCCGCTAGCGGGCGAAGCCAGCTAGTATTGTATTACTATGTGTATATATATATGCATATATTAATAGTTAAAAGATATTTAAATCAAATGATAATACTTACGCTTTCATAAAAAAAAAAACATTCATATATGGGAGTAAAGCTTTATATAATGCAATAGTATTGGAAAAAAATGAGTTTTTCTTTTTTTTTTTCTGAGACATTGTTATATGAAGTCATATATGACAAATATGACAAAAGTAAAACTAAAGAAAATTAATAACTATAAATATATATAGGAAAACGATAGGGAATGTGGATTAGTCGGGTAAAATAGAATACGTTATATTTCACCTGAACGGAGCTGCAATTTTTCGGAAGAACGTCAAACGTCTTCACGGGACCTCAAATATGAATAGTAGTTCATTTTGTGTCAGTGAGAGGGTTCTATGTCAAGCAACCGCTTTATGAAGATTCAGACTTTTTTCGAGGTAAATATTACAAATTCTGTAATCTATTTTCAAAGCTGTGAAATGAGTGGACATCTAGTGTCATTTCTGGTAGGGCGGTTGAGTTAGTTTGAACTTATTTTTACCAACAGGTGATTTAGGTTGATTAATTCTCAAAGATGGTGATTTGAGTAATATGAAATACTAACTATTTCATATTATCTGAAATTTTTGTAAAACTTGATTGTCGATATTTATTTTTTATACTGTATATTTCCAATTATAATTTCGCCATAAAATGCTTATATTGCAGTTATTCATGATTTTCTTTAAAAATACTGCCCTATTTCATATTATTCTTTAAGGAAATGGATATCTCATATATTCATCTTCATAACTGTTCCATTTTATACGAGTGGTCCATATTCCCCCTCCCCCCCTTTTTTTTTCTTAACTAAAATTTTTCTATTTAAACTCTACTTTTTGTGATAAAGGACCATCAAAACCAATTAACAACACTTGAAATTTTGCAATAGTTGAATCCACAATGATCCAAAGTACTTCAGTTTATTATAGTGAGTTCAAATAGAAATGGTATTCTATATTCACTCATTTTCCCCTATGCATACAGTGTAAAATGATAAAATTGTAAGGTAGGAGTGGTGTCGAGTTAAGGAAGTAAAGGTCGCCAAGGGAATTTAGTATTGAAAGTACTGTAAAGTGAGCGTCGAGTTGGGATAGAATGTTTGGTTGAGATTGGTAAAAAGTCTAGCTGGTACCGGAATATTTTGGCAATGTTGTGCGTGAGATAGCTAGTTGAAGGTGTCGAGCAGAGGTGAATTTGGGTCAGCATGGAGTGTCTAGTTATTAGATAGTTACTTGGATAAATTGGAAAAAGGATCTACGTAGGTTGTGAAAGTAGTTTAAAAATTGAATATGGATAGTATTTAAAGAAGTAATTTGGTAAAATGAAGTGAATCGTATTTTCTGTTTTTGAGGACTTTAAATAGAGCACTTAATGGAACACTGATGTGTGTTGTGTGTTGACAGTTGTGTCATTGGAGATAGAAGTACTGTGAGTTGATAGTGGAATTGATGAATGTGCTGTTGGCGACTAATGTTTTTATGTGTTATCACTAGTGATATAAAGTGTTTCTATTCGCTCTCTGAAAAAGTCCTCGGCCATTTGGACTAATAGTATTGCAAGCTACAAGTGGTGAGCTATTTTTTATGATAATTTATGTTACTTAGTTTAAGTTCATTATTGAGCTATTTCATATTCCTACGCCATCTTTACTTTAAAGTTAAAATAAAGATAGATGTATCTTTAATCTAAGTCTCCTAGTTAAGAACCATGAATCAAGTAGAGACGGAACGGAGGCTTTACAAAATCTTATACTTCTTCAAAAAATTTTATTTTTAAAAACAAAAATGAAATCCAGAATGCTAAATTTTACGCGTGGGCTCATCAAATGAATGATAAATGATAAACAATACGTTAAAGAAAAAATAAATCTTTAGAAATTTTAAACATTAATGGAAACATGAACATGAAAAACATGCTTAAATTGAAATCTTTTATGTGTGGTGATCTTTTATGTTTTTTTTTTTTTTTTTTTTATTTGTTAAAAGTAAAAAAAAATCGATAACTTTGTTTAAAATTATCACAGATTTATAGTTCAACCATTCGTTTTAAAGGTATTGACGAGATCTTTCGAAAGATACCCATCTTCAAAATTCACCCCCCCCCTCGGGGGGTTACTTCCCCCCATTAATTTTTACTATTATCAATAACTCATATTAATTTTACAATCACAAGTTAAAAATAACTCTCATTATGTACATTTATACGAAATTTTGTCCTATACTGCCATGTTAATAATTTAGAAGACATCGATCACAGCGCCACCTGTTGAGCGATTGATCCCCAAATGTAATCAGCACCAGTTTATGTCAGGGACCAACTAAATACCAAATTTCGTTAAGTTTCGTTAAAAAAAAAAAAAAAAAAAAAAAAAAAAAAAAACGATTTTTTTTTGTTTTATTTATTTATTTATTTTTTTGTTAAAAGTAAAAAAAAAAAAAAAAACAGATAACTGTGTTTTAAATTATCACAGATTTATGGTTCAACCATTCGTTTTAAAGGTATTGACGAGACCTTTCGAAAGATACCCATCTCGAAACTTTGCACCCCGGGGGGGGGAACCGATGCCCCCATATGCAAAAAAATTTTTTCCTAGTTAACTACTACTATTATCAACGAGATCTTTCGAAAGAAACCCATTGTGCAAATTTACTCCCCCGGGGGGAAGCGATGCCCCCCCCCAAGTACAAAATTTTTTTCCTAGTTAAATACTACTATTATCAATAATTCATATTAATTTTACAATCACAAGTTTAAAATAACTCGTATTATGCACATTTATACGAAATTTTGTCCTATACTGCCATGTTAAAAATTTCGATAAAGTGCGATCACAGCGCCACCTATTGAGCTATTGATCCCCAAATGTAATCAGCACCAGTTTATGTCAGGGACCAACTAAATACCAAATTTCGTTAAGTTTCGTTAAAAAAAAAAAAAAAAAAAAAAAAAATGTTTATTTATTTATTTATTTATTTTTTTTTTATTTTATTTTTTTTTTTTTTGTTAAAAGTAAAAAAAAATCGATAAGTTTGTTTTAAATTATCACAGATTTATGGTTTAACCATTCGTTTTAAAGGTATTGACGAGACCTTACGAAAGATACCCATCTTGAAACTTTGCATCCCGCGGGGAGGGGGGGAACCGATGCCCCACATGCACAAAATTTTTTTCCTAGTTAACTATTACTATTATCAACGAGACCTTTCGAAAGATACCCATCTTGAAAATTTACTTCCCCGGGGGTGTACTTTCCCCCCAGGGTGGAACCGATGCCCCCCCATGCACAATATTTTTTTCCTAGTTAACTACTACTATTATCAATAATTCATATTAATTTTGCAATCACAAGTTTAAAATAACTCTCGATATGCCCATTTATACGAAATTTTGTCCTATACTGCCATGTTAAAAGTTTGCATAAAATGCGATCACAGCGCCACCTGTTGAGCAATTGATCCCCAAATCTAATCAGCACCAGTACAAATGTATTTTCGATATTTCCAACAGATCGGCAGCGATCGCTTTAGAAAAACCCGCGAAATTTTTCTCTCTCTGCTTTCTCTTTCTGCTTTCTCTTTTGAGGAACACGCTAAAGGGCGGAAATTACGATCCGCTCGCTTTTTAATTAGACATTGGTCGACGTTTTAATTAATGTGTCCGGAACTAATTAAAATTTTTAAATTCTGTTTTCACTATCAACTCGGGAAGGCTTCTGAGCCTTCCCGAGCCTCCCGAGCTTTCCTGAGCCTTCCGAGCCTTCTAATATGTCAAATTTTATACTTCTGCGTTCAGTAGGGGCTGAACGTATAGATGCATAGACAGACAGACAGACATCTTCTTTTATTATTATAGATTACTTGTTACCCTCTACAATTACAAAAAACAATCTGCTTGGGACATTTCATTGAAATTCTTGGAATTAAATACCTCATCATAATACAAAAAGCTGTAGACTTCTCGCACCAAATTAAAATTAGTTAAATAAGATTTTGACTTATTTACTAGCGAGCTTCGCCCGCTAACGGGTCAGTATTTTCAAATGAATCACTAAAATTAATGAATCCCTAACAGTAACTTTTAGTGTTAAGAAAAAAAAAAATCATTTCTGATCGGGTAAAAAGTCGCCCCGGGTCCCCACTGCCTTCGGCAGGGCTGCCCCGTGCGCGTATTCCTTCCCTGACCCTTCGTGCCCCCCCTCAAAAAAAATAATTTTTGATCGGGTAAAAACTCACACCGGGCCCCCACTGCCATCGGCAGCGCAGACCCATGCGCGCTGCGCGCGCACGTGTGAGGGTCTACGTGCGCTGCGCGCACATATTCCTTCTCAAATCAAATTTTTATTCTTAAGAAAAGAAAATTTAAAAAATCATTTCTCATCGGGTACAAAGTCGGACCGGGTTCTCACTGCCTACGGTAGCGCAGTCCCGTGCGCGCTGCGCGCGCTCTTAAGGAATACACGCGCTGCGCGCGTGTATTCCTTCCCTGACCCTTCGTGCCCACTAAAAAAATCATTTCTGATCGGGTAAAAACTCACACCGTGGCCCCACTGCCTTCGGCAGCGCAGACCCATGCGCGCTGCGCGCGCACGTGTGAAAGTATACACATATTCCTTCTCAAATCACGCCTATATCTTCCCCACTCTTTCAGCCCTTCCTAATTAACCTACATATACCAATTTTCAACGGTCTAACTGAATTAGCTGAGATGCAAAAGAAAACCTAATCAGGACACCTCAAAACGTGCAAATCTGGTCAAATTTTTCGATAATATAAAAGAACTTTAAAATATCTTTCGAATAATGTATTAAAAATAATTTAATCATAATTAGAAATTGAAATGTTGAAATTTTAAAATATTACAACGCCATCTGGCGGTAGAAATTTCTGTAATCTACTGTTCGATTCCAAATCAACAAAGCTAGCTAATGATGTATTACTTATGAAATTATTTTAATTAGTAGCTGAGATACAAAAGAAAACCGATTCAGGAGACCTCAAAACGTGTAAATGAAGTGAAATCTTGAATCCCACTTTCGATAATATAAAAAGTACTTTAAAATATCTTTCGAATGATGTATTAAAAATAATTTAATCATAGTTAGGATTTGAAATACGCGTATTAGAATAAAATTTAATTTGCAATTAAATTGTACATTTTTTATTTATTCTCGAAACCCGATGAAATTTGAACTGCAACTTCGTCTTGTGATGTTAAAAGTGTGTAGCAAGTTTGAAATAATTTTGAAGAAAATTGAAGCATTTGGAAATTTGCAATTTTTATTTCCAGTACAAAATCAGTAAAGCAGGAAGTAAAATCTATTTATTCTTTCGCCCGGCGCCATGGTAACCGAAATACGTCTAGAAGCTCGCTAGTCTGCGAAATTAATAAAACTCTTGTGATTTGTTGCCACCTTTTTTTCATACTTTAGTTAATTTTTAAAAATCTAATTGTCCTATCGATAAGCTATTTAAACCATCGGATTCAGAAAAATCGGACCTTTCATTTGATACCTTATTTGTAACGATACGACTGATATTTCTAATTTATTTTCCACTTTTTCCGTAAAAATGTCGCTTTTTAAGCATTTAATCATGAATTCTGGGTCATTTTTCGCTAGACATGGGTCGACGTTTTAATTGATATCTTCGCTAATTAGGGTCGCATTATCGGGATGTCGAGATGAAGAAATTCTGCGTCTGTCGATACCGGTTTCGAGGCGCTGCGACCATTAGCGCCGGAACTTTAGCGGTCACAAGGCATTTTTCCCAGACAGACAGACAGACAGAAAGAGAGACAAAAAGACAGACAGACAGACAGAGAGATGCGCACAGATTTTAATAATATAAGGAGATTTTATTTACTGATTTCCTTTCGTGTGTTTTATATGCGTAGTATTTTGAAAAAAAGGTGGTCTTTATGAGTAAAAAATAAATAAATGAATGTAGAGCCAGGATGAGGTATAAAAATTATAATTTAAAATAATTTAACAAAAATGTTTTTCAAAATCTTTGTTATCTTATTTAATTTTATAGTTTGTATTTAAGTAAGATTTTTGTTTTCAATCTGTTAAATATAGCAGAAGTAATGTAAAGCAGAAGTAAATAAAGATACGAAAATAGAGATAAACGTGAAATTGATTGTTTTTTCAATTCAGTCTAATATTTCTATAGTAAAAATATTGAAGAAACGTTATAAATATATATTTTTTTCTTCTTTATTCAATAATGCTATGTGAAATTTTTTAGTACAACTAGTGCCATCTGGCGTTACACATTTTCATTATTAAAATACTTATGATAATATGATATTGATTTCTTTAAAAGATAAATGTTTAATAAAACACTGTGGATTTTTGTGATATAAATGTCAATAAAAGCATAATACAAGGAATTTAAAATTGAACTGAATAAATAAATACATAAATAAAACATTACAATTCTTTAATAAGATTGAGCTTTAATGATAAATACCCACGATTGTAGAGCAACTTTTTTTTTATATTCATTTCGTACCCCTATTTTCAAAAAATAAAATTTATAATGTCTTTTCTCAGGTAAATCTGCAGTTTACTTATATAAATTCATTATAAATTTTGTGTTATGAAAATAGAGGTATGAATATAATAAGAATAAAAGTCTCCTGAAACAATACTGCTATTGTACTGGAAATGTTGAATTTAGGATGTCATGTGAAAAAACTAGTATGTTGTGGCCACCACAAGACTTTCTTCTATATTTACCTATACATATTCAATCAGTAACAATATTTAAAAAAAAAAAAGTACGATTTTTTTTCTAAGTTTTTTTTTTTTTTTTTTTTGTTAAAAGTAAAAAAAATCGATAACTTTGGTTTAAGTTATCACAGATTTATGGTTCAACCATTCGTTTTAAAGGTATTGACGAGACCTTTCGAAAGATACCCATCTTGAAACTTTGCCCCCGCCGGGTGGGAACCGATGCCCCCACATGCACAAAAAATTTTTCCTAGTTAACTACTACTATTATCAACCTGATCTTTCGAAAGATACCCATTGTGAAAATTTACCCCCCTGGGGGGTATTTCCCCCTAGGGGGGGAAGCGATGCCCCCCATGCAGAAAATTTTTTTCCTAGTTACATACTACTATTATCAATAATTCATATTAATTTTACAATCACAAGTTTAAAACAACTCTAATTATGCACATTTATACGAATTTTTGTCCTATGCTGCCATGTTAAAAATTTAGATAAAATGCTATCACAGCGGCACCTGTTGAGCTATTGATCCCCAAACATAATTAGCACCAGTTTATGTCGGGGACCAACTAAATACCAAGTTTGGTTAAATTTCGTTAAAAAAAAAAAAAAAAAAGTTTTTTTTTTTGTTAAAAGTAAAAAAAATCGATAACTATTATCGATATATCATCGGGGGGGAACCGATGCCCCCACATGCACAAAAATTTTTCCCAGTTAACTATTACTATTATCAACGAGACCTTTCGAAAGATACCCATCTTGAAAATTTACTTCCCCGGGGGGGGGTACTTCCCCCAGAGGGGGGGAACCGATGCCCCCACATGCACAAAATTTTTTTCCTAGCTAACTACTACTATTATCAATAATTCATATTAATTTTACAATCACAAGTGTAAAATAACTCTCTTTATGCCCATTTATACGGAATTTTGTCCTATGCTGCCATGTTAAAAATTTGCATAAAATGCGATCACAACGCCACCTATTGAGCGATTGATCCCAAAATCTAATCAGCACCAGTTTATATCAGGGTGCAACTAAATACCAAGTTTGGTTAAATTTCATTCATTGGTTCGCGAGATACAGCGTCCACAAAAAAATGATACAGACAGACAGACAGACAGACAGACAGACATTTTCTAAAAACTATTAATTCGTGTTCTCCACATCCCAAAACATGTAAATCCATCAAAAAGTGGACTTCGAAAATTTTCGCGAATCCAGTACTTTCTCTATATTACATATAGAAGAAAGTAATAAAAGATTTTACTGAAATAAAATATATTTACATACTGTATAAATTTTGAACTCCAAAAATTTCCACATTAAATTCATACTTTTATTAAATATATAATTATTTTTTCTTACCACATGGTGTCTGAGAAAGGAAATTAAAAATCAAACAGGTCTCATTATTGTTATTATTATTTAAAAAAAAAAGTGTTCTTGAATGAAAGATAATAATAAACACGTAGTAATAAAAAGGAAATAGAACGCATATGTTAATATTAATTAAAATTTCTGTGTGAGCATATTTACTTTTTTTTTTTTTTTTTTTTTTTTTTTTTAAATACAGCAAAATTTTACATTTTATACAAACATATATAACAATATTTTCTATATATGCATCAAAATGCAAATTGTCTTTCATCATTTTAATTGATACACACACTCATAATTGCATACTTCGTAATTAACTTGCTACAATATATAATTTTTTTTTCTGTGCCTCTCCCCCCAACCCAACCCAACCACCTAACTCGAAAATGAATCGGAATTATGAAAAATGGTGAAACACGTGTTCAAAGAATTAGAAAGGGACCTCTTTTGATGTAAAAAGTTTGGGCCGGGAGGGGGGCTAGGGGGAAAGCTAGGGAGGGCAAATTTGAAATTTCAAATGGGAAGGTATATATTGAGATACATTCCTGGAAACGTCTCTTCAAAACAATCAATTTGATATAAATAGTTCTGCCCTACGATGATTATTAAAAGAGATACTTGAGTTTTTACAATTTTGAAATGTGGATTTTGTACTTATGTATCCCCCTTTAACAATCATTGCAGTAGAAAACAATTTATATCAAATTCATTGTCTTGAAGCGACGTTTTCAGGGATGATCACAAGATATACCTTCCTATTTGAAATTTTAAAGGTGTCCTCTCTAGCGGCCCCACTAGCACCCCCCCCCCCCCCGGGCCCAATTTTTTTCACCAAAAGAGGTCTCTCTTGAATTCATTGAACACGTGTCTCGCCAATCTTCACAATTCCAACTCATTTTCGTGTTAGGAGGGGATGTTGGACTTTTGGAACACACTGTATGTATATCTGTATGCTGCCAACGGTATATACAATCATATAAATGTTATAATAATCCTTGCAATCATTTTTAAATTGTCAAAAATCTGATCTTGATAGATCGATTTCGGCACTGAAATAATTTAAGAATGCAATTTTCATTTATTCATGCATTAAAAGTATTTTCGTGAACGCATGAATACATGTTCGTTCACAGTATCAAATCCCAATTTGCATAATTGTGAAAACATAATTTTTAATTAAATAAGCAAAATTGTTTAAGTTGTTTTAAAAACATTTTGTTAATTATTATTTTACTATATACACGTGTCTTTTTTAAATTGTAAGTATTTTGATTCACTTTTTATAATATTAGTGAATTTGCTGGATTTCCTTTTTAGTTTGGAAAATTTGTTTATCAGTTATGATTGTAGAATTTTTAAAACCTAATTTAGTACCTAACGTTTTAATTTAAAATAGTAATCAATTAGCTACGAAAACTTTTAGTATAGTGGATACACCTCTGAATTTTTATTCTTTACTAACCTTAAGTATGTTCAGATTTGATTGTGTTATGATAAGGTTCCTTTTGCGTGTTTCTAGTGGATAAAATTAATTGTTTAATAATAATATTATTAAAATAATGTATAATAATGACCATAATTACAATTAATGGATAATAATGACCAAATCCTTATGTCAGTATAATAAACTTATGTTCTTTTATCACGTGTTCTTATTTCGCTGGTGAATTAATATATTAATCCACAATCAGTATATACACTCTATAAAAAAAATAGATTAAAAGAAAAAAAAAAGAAGAAGAAATAAAAACGACGCACCAAGAAGAAGTGGGGACAAAAATTAGTTAGTTGGGGTGGAATGGGTGGTCCGAATGGGACAAAAATTGGTAGATATGATGTGCATGTGGGGAAAAACAATTGATTACAGTTTCAGAAAATTTGAATGATTCAATCAAGAGAAAGGGCCTCACAAAGTAAACAATTCAATAACACGTTGGTCCACTTCTGGCCCTTATGTACGCAGTTATCCGGCTTGATATTAATTAATAGAGTTGGCAGATGTGAACCTGTGAAGTATCGTGCCAAATTCTGTCCAATTGTTGCGTTAGATTGGTAAAATCCCGAGCTGATTGTAGGACCGTTTTTATGATGCTCCAAACGTCCTCAGTGGAAGAGAGATCCGGGGACTGAGCTCAACCACACTGAGCCGCCTATTAAGGGTATTTGAAGTCACTGAAATTAGTTGCACGTAGGATCGGCGATAATGATGAATTGGTGCTTGATTCCATCAAAACATGTATGTATGTCAATTTGTGTCCAGTTTGCATTACTCCTTCTTAGTGCGTCACTGTTTTTTGTTATAGATTATATTTGCAAGAAAATCCATATGCATACACGGAAATCCCAGATACTTAGTTATATATTTGAAAACACCGTTTTAAACATATAATAAATTTTCGGTATAGCAATGTACAAGCAACACAACAATTTAAAATTATCTAAAAAGAAAAAAAAAAAATCCCACGCAATTAATTACATAACTCATAATATATCGAATGAATAACATACATAAACCATATAAATTTGTAAATGCAAAATACTTATATAAATGCTCTAATTTTTTTTTTTTTTTTTTTTTTTTTTTTTTTTATGGAACCAAATGACATTACACATACTTATAATATTTACTGACATTACACATATATATAAAACATAAAAACTGTGAATACAGTAATACTTTGGTCTTTCATAGAAGGAAACAGCACACAATATACATTTTATAAGTGTGGACAGCAGTAAGCTACTTTTGCACCACTATTTTCCTAAATCTTTTATAAGATTTTATTCAACAAAACAAACAAAAATTAATAATATTATTAGTTAAAAATTCCAGAATTCAACTCCCGTATGCATTTAAATTAGACAATTTTCTAATATGAAAAGCGCTGACCTACATCCTTAATATTGACCCTTTTATAGAGGAATGAAATTAACAATTGATGAGTTAAAATCAGGCCGTTTAAACATCAGTATTAAATTGATATTTTAGACTGAATAATTTTGAGAATACGTTCATTTATTATTTTTGAACAATTAACTCCCTATAGGTAGTTTATAATATTAATTAGTATGCAATTATTATTGCTGCAATCCAAAAAAAAAAAAAAAAAAAAAAAAAAAACTAAGAGCATACTAAATCCAAAAACCATCTGTTTGACATTAAATGATTAAGTTTACAGTTCAGTGTTCTGCAATATAAAATTTTGTGTTTTAATTGCTTTTTTTTTCCCTAATGATTCAATTTATATTGTTTATTTATTTTTTTTTTTTCTAGTAGCAGTATATTTTTATAAAATCGCCATATTCTTTTAAATCAATATTTGTCGCTTTACAGGTTCGTACAGATTCTCCATTTTGTAAGGATTTTTCTACCACAGTATTTATGTAACAAAATTTTACTTAAAATATAATTTATGACAAAATTTATAATTTATTATTTTATCATAATTATAATTTATTATTTTTTATTATAATTTATTATTTTATTATTGTAATATAGGAAAAAATGGCTATGAAATCTGACCGGTGCCGAAAAATAAGGACTGTGTGAGCACTGGCCTTAGTTAAACAAAAAAGAAATATATATATACTTTTGATATCAATTAAAAAGAGAAAAAACGAAAAGAAAAATTATACGTCTGAAAAAAAAGAAAATGTCTGTTCGTAATAATCAATTTGTATTTTAAGACTTGAAACTTTTCTTCATAAGGAAGAAAATTACTTTCTGATTAAGAAAGAAAATGGATGATTTTAAAAATTGCCTTCGATTTCTTGTTATAATTTATATTAGTATTTTCCTATTTTCGAAGTTTTACATTTTTCTACGTTTTTCATTAATTAGTATTTTGGAGCAAATTAAAAAAATCGTAATTCCATGGCAAAAAATACATTTATTTTCATCATGTGTTTCATGACGTCATTCAGCACCGTTCTCACCTTAATTTCCTGGATGTGCTACGGAAAAACCAAAAGATACCACAGATGGAGAGAAAAAAAATAAAGGCGTCGACAAATGAGAGGTCGACCCCAAGCAAACAGACGGGGTCAGTATAAGCGCTGCCTCATCGATTTGAGGGAAAAGCATTCATTTTTTATTTTACTTTTTCCTTTCACGTTACCCCCAGCCAAAGGGAGAGTAAAGATGACTGAAAGGTGCATTTGAAAGAAACCGCCTTTATCACAGACAAAGGGATCGTGCACTTATAATTAAGCATTCTTTAAGAGGACATGGAAAAAACAGTTTGTTTAATGTTCAATTCTGTAAGTTCACAGTTAAATGTGAATTGTTACGATATTTCATGTAACATGTGTTTATTATTTCAAAGAGACATAATTCATCATGATCATTTTAAATTATGTATTTCATCTTGAATATTAATACACAACTAACAAGCAATAAAATAATTTATGAAATTATAAAATTATACCGTAACTGAAATTTGAAATTTTTTGACAAATTAACAGTGCATATAAATTTTGAAAGGAAAATCAACTAATTATCAACTCATCAAAATTATGTGTATATCGGATGAAATGATGAATGATCGGATAAATGATCGGAAATGTGTGCTTTTACGACCGCATGTTTTTATATTTTAAATAGTAAGCTTCACGTATTTCACCTCACGTTATTTAACAAATGGACTTTGCGTATTGCTGTTTGAACCCTTTAAATTTCATCCTGCTGAGCAGTCGAAGCGGTAATTTCCACTGTTGTATATATACAAGGACGGTAATTAAAGGAATAAACAAAAAATACGCAAAATCCCTTTTTAAGATAATGTATTAATTAAGAAGAAAGCTCAAAGGCGGAGTTCTTTCATTATTAATATTTATTATTATTAAACAACAATTCTAATTTTCAGTCGCAAACAAGGCCAGGCTTAGCCTAACTGGGGCCCGGGGCAAAAAAAATTTTGCCCCCCCCCCCCCTCTGCTTCACTACTTCAGTAATGAAGAACCGAACTTTATGGAGGTATTAAAAATTTTCAAATCATTGTAGATATATAACAAGAAAATTGCGAAGCAAGACACTTTGGTCCCGCCGCTTTGGTCCCACCACTTTGGTCCCTGCATTTTGGTCCTGCCGTTTTGGTCCCGAGGAAATTTTGGTCCCTTGTCATTTTGGTCCCGAGACATTTTGGTCCCGCTAATTTTTTGCTATCTTTTAAATATATATCAGTTTTTTAATATGGTAGCATATTTGTTGATACGGGAAAATTGCAGTGCTCTTAGAATATCTTTAATTAACGAATATCTCATTGGTAAATATATAAATTTTCGACATTACGGTTGCTCCCTAGCCATTGAAATTCAGGTTTTTTGTTCTAACTGATTTTTTAAGAACATTTAAGTATATTTAAACTATTTTTTTTTTAATTCACATTTTTTAAATCTGATTTCGATTTAACTTACTTTAATTGTAAATTGATTTTTAATTTTCTAGTAGTGACAAAATTTTGTGATTTTAAAAGCATTATTAAAAATAAAAACAGAACCTTCTTCTTAAAAAAGAATCCCCATTTGAATAAATTTATTGATAAAGTCTTAACTAATTTAAAAATAATGAAATGCAGAAAAAAATGTTAAAAAAGGGGGAAAAATAAAGAAAACCTTAGAATATTAAATATAATTTGCTTTTAGTGACAGAATGCTATTTCTTTCAAAGAACCAATTATTGACCTGTCCCATCACAGACTCTTCATAAGCATAAGCTTGGAAGTTTTTGAATTTATATATGAACTGATTCATATATATATATATATATATATGTGTGTGTGTGAAGAGAGAGAGATACATGTTTCATTCGCCTTGATTGTGATTTAATTTTTATCTTTAATCTAAGAGGAATTTATTTCAAAATATGTGTTATAATAATAATAAAATACATGATTGTTTGTCCGTGACATTTGGTTATATTAACCATTTATATATGCATATAAATTACTTTTCTTTCAATTATAAAGATTCTATTTAAAAAATGAAAAAAAAAAAAAAAAAAAAAACGCAATATTTAATAAACTGTGCACATCAAGGTTTAGAAAATGTTGAAGCACAATTTTTTATCTTCTTAGTAAAATCTTTTTTTTTTTTTTTTTTTTTAATAAATATATCTCTATAATATGTCTCCATGTCTAAAAACAATGCCCTCACACCTGTTTCTCCCACAGACAATAAAAAGGAATTTCACTGTTTTCTTTTAGCGCATTTGAAAAAAAGAGATGGGAGGAGGCCAAGGGGCTTTTAACCGAAATTTTCTTAAGTAATATTGTAAGGGATTATAATGGAAGAAAAAGGCTTTTCCAATTCTGTGTTGTGTGATACATAACTATTTTCTGTGTTTTACAAATACGTCCGGATTGATAGAGAAGACAATGTCTCAAGTGTAGCATATCTGTACAAATTAAATCCAGTGATCATAATTTAGGTTCCTCGTATCTTCTATTATTATTAAACCGTAACATTTAGGAGATGCTAGGATTAAGCATCGATTTCCTACAAATTTTGTATTCGAACACTCTAAATTTTAATGTGATAATTAAGAACCGCATTACAGTGACTTATATTAAAAACCTTGTATTTTATTTAAACTGAAATTTCAGGGACTTAGATAAATTAACAATGCTTAGATCTTAGCTGATAACAATACCATTTATCATTTAAAATTCGATCCGAAATGATAAATTTTCTGTTCCACGTGTTGTATAGTTACAATTATTTAACAAAGGTTGTAGCTATTTAACCCTCCAATTATTAAAATCCTTCTAAGTTCTCTTTTGCCCGAAGTTTCCTCATTTATTTGCTGTCCTTTTCCCCTTATCGTATAAAGAAAAAATCTAAATCTCTAAATTTTAGACGTTTATTCAGTTTCATTTGTTACTACAACTTTTTCTTGCAATAATAATAATAATAATAATAATAACAATAATAATAATAAGTAAATAAATAATAATAATAATGACTTTCCCTACCCCCATGTTTTCAAGTCAAATGACAAGAATTCGATTTGTGAAAAATAATTTTGCTTTTTTTTTTCTGTAATGCTTTGATCACACCTGATATCGGGACCAAAACGGCCGGACCAAAACGCCCGGACCAAAACGGCAGGACCAAAACGGCGGGACCAAAATTTCCTTGGGACCAAAGTGGCGGGACCAAAACGGCGGGACCAAAATGGCGGGACCAAAATGGCGGGACCAAAGTGTCATGTACCCAGAAAATTGACTAGAACCTAAAATAGCTATAAAGTCCCCCCCCCCCTCCAATAGTCAGACGAAATATCGTTCTATCCATTTTATTTATGACTGTTAACTTTGTCATCTAGCTGCGAAAAATTCATATCCTTGCTGATATTAGGGCAGAATTCAGCTAAATTTTCGCAATTACGATGGCTCAATTAAGTCGGATTTTACGCTATACTGATATTTTGTTTAAAAAAAAGTTCATTAAAAAAGGAAACGTAAAATAAAGTTTCTATTTCATTTGGGTGCCCCCTCTGATGTGGGGGCCCGGGGCAACTGCCCCGTATGACCCTGCCTTAGTCAGGCTCTGGTCGCAAATGCATCAAAATTGCATAAATACAGAAACAAATGTATTTCTTAAGAAATACTTTCAACATGTGCATAAAAAATACATAAATGAGGTTCCTCCGTAAAATCTTTTGACCTTGTACTGTAGTATAACAAAAGACATATGTGTATTACATTAATAATGTATATAGTAGTTATTTAATGTTTTCATGATAGTAGTATAATTTTTTTTTTTTTTTTTTTTGTAACATGTATGGTATCTTTGTAAATCAAAAAACACAAGTGATTTAATTGAAGTTTATGTCTTTCTAATCTTCTATTTTTTTCTCTAAGTTTATGTCTTTCTAATCTTCTTTCTTATGTCTTTCTATGTCTTCTATTTATGATCTTTATGACATTCGTAAAACGTACTAAAATATGAAACAATCACACAGGACAAAACAATTCATAGTTTAATATATTTTATAAAATTTTGAATACATAACTCATTTCAAAACACTTACACTCAAATACCTACACAAAATTAAAAAGAGAAATATGCTTTATCCTCATTTGAGGAAACAAAATATTTATATTAAAGTGCTTGTTACAGTGTTTTTTTTTTTTTTTTTTTAGAAAAATTACTACAAAAAAATAATTATTATACATAAATAAATATATTAAACAATTTAAATTTATAAAACTATATTACTAAAACCATTAAAAAATATATAGAAAATTGAATTTAATGTTCATCATGAAAAATAAAACTATTATGAGAAAACCTTCTCGCCAAAACTATCCATTGTGTTGAAATTTATCACAACTGGTAAAAGTTAAAAAAAAGATTAAAATATGAACTGCCCTATATATAAAATGCATTTTTTCCCCCGAAAATTATTCGATTAAGGTAAAAATTTTCTTTTAAATGGAAAGTATTTTGATCCATATAGATTAATTTGTAAGAATTGTGAATGAAAGTATATGCAACATTTCATTCCTGTTATCATTTATTTTTAACGAGTAAGTACATAAAGGCAAATGCCTCTTTGATCTAACAATCCTTTATGTGTAAAACTATTGGATATATTTAAACTATCACATTTTTTTCCCTTGCTATGTAGTCGGTGGCAGAAAAGTTTTGTAAGTTACGATTATTTCTAATATTCATTAAAAACAGTCCCAGCTTGGCTTTCAGCACAACTTGAAAAAGAGTGATAAAAAACTATTTCAAATATTAATAAATGAATATCGGAACATAGTTTGTGGTAACCGAAAATAAAAATAATTATTATAATGAGATTTCTTACAATATCTCATTTAAAATAAAGAAAGAAAGAATAAAATATAATAAATAAAATAATAAATAAAAATAAAAATAAAAATAAAAAATATTTTATACCTTTCACACTAATATGCTGAAATGTTTTAATTAATTTCAACTAAAGGTCTATTTTGTTCATATGAGAGCGAAATGGCTAGCACGTTGTCCTCCCGTTTCCAGAGGCCGAGTTCGAGTTCGAGTCCGGTACAGGCAAATGCGTTCATAGTGTTCGAAACACGTGAGAAAAAAAATCTGTAAACTTACTGAAATGTTTATCCAAATGTCTCTGTTAATTTACAATAATTCTTAGTTAAAAGTAAATAAAAGAGATTCTCAGTCTTTACTCTGTATTTTTATGTATTCTTATTATTTAATATATCAATAAAAATTAAAAATTAATGCTTCTGCTTTAGAAAAAATATTCTAAGTCACGAATATATTCTCCATAATAATTTCATACCCTGGTGTAGAAAACAGCATGTCTCAAAAATGTATATTTTTTAGGAATGATGTCATAATGAAATGAATTAATTTCTTATGTCATGAAAAAAGAAAATTCGCACAGTTTGATATTTTACTGTCCTATCTCCTTTGTAGTAACTGGTTGGTTGGTTGGTTGGGTTTTACGACACACTAGTGCTGCGCAGATGGGCAATTGGCGACGGTCTGGGACTCACACCAAGAGGTGGTCGGGAGACATGTCATCGCAATTTTGATCCTCCACGGAAGGGATGGCTCTCCCGCTTCGGTGGCCCCCAGAGATATAATTTTTGATGGGAACATGGAGGACATTGCGGTCACGACATATTTTACGTGCACCAGCCACCATTAGTGTACACGACGGTCTTTGGCCGGCTCGAGTACCCTTCCAATTGCGAGGCCGGCGCTTTACCGACTGAGCTACCGCGGCCCTTTAGTAACTGGACATAGTGCTCATTGCCTCTATATAAAGCAAAATATGCACATCAAGGAGATGGTGCAAACCCTTTTATATATATAGACATGGTGTCCTTTACCTCAGAGGTACAGAATTAATTAAATTAATATTCATAATTAAAATTCATATATAAAATAGATTTTTTTACATCTCCGTTCATTTTTCTCTGTAATTTTGTGTAAAACTTAAAATAAATGATTACCAGTAGTTTTTTTTTTTTTTTTTTTTTTTTTTAATAGGGTGTGATGATCCTTAGTATGAAGAAAACGAAAAAAAAAAAAAAAAAAAACTGTCTAGTGACACTATAAACTTATCTCTATTTAGTATATAATGAGTTATTTAATTCAAAAAAAAATGTAAAAGAAACCTAAATCATACACTTTTCCGTATAACAGAAAAAATAGTTAATCTAACCACAAAATTCCTTGCTGATATAAAAATATTATATTTTGTAAATGCACAGATAATTATTAAAATAATGTTAAAAATTATTTTTTACAAACATCTAAATTTATGAAATCGAATTATTGTAGCATATTACAGGTGAAAAGTAAAAGTTAAATGTGTCACAAAAATATTTATAGATAAAAAGATTTTCTAAACACAATATGTTTATTGTTTCAATTATGTATCCCAAGAATTTCACATAACAATAATTTGTCGTTGGAATTGCATCTAAAATATGTATATAGGTCAAATTAAATCCAATATACATTTTTGATCTAGTTTAAATAATAGTGTTTTACATCTAAATTAACTTTAATTAGGCATTTATAAATAAATAATTTACCATTATTTATATAAAACCTTCATTAATTATATTACTTCAAATAATAAAATTGCTTTTTTAAAAAAGGTATTACTATGTAAAATGAATAATTCATGAACGAATTCATTAACAACTAATTTGGTGTGATGAATACTGAACAAATTGCAATTTCTTTTTTTTTTTTTTTTTTTTTTCGTCATTTGGTTTGATATATGCGTGTAGAACATTCGCTAACAGAACTATGATTCTTTTAAAGGTAAATAAATTTAAACTTTACACATTTTTATCTAATATAATATTAATAAATTTTTTATCTAATATAATATATATATACATATATATATATATATATTACGTTGCTTAAAATTACTAGTCTAATGAAGTTTTTATTCAAAATAATAAAGTGTATTTTAAGGATTCATGTACATTTTAAAGGTGAAAATATCAGCAAAAAATTATCATAATTCTTTTTAAAATAACTTAGAAAAAAAAATATATGAAGAACTTGTAATTTTTACCAGGTGCTAAAAAAAGGTTTTATCTCTTTGTTAGAATAATTTTACATTTTTATTTTGAATTTTTTTCTTAAACGTCAGAAGTAATATTTTGTTGATATAAGCCTTGCCCGCTGGATTACAGGCGAATGGTACATCACATGAACCTAGAATTTTTTTTTTTTTTTTTTTTTTTTTTACGCATGGGAAAATAAACTATAAATAAAATGAAAAAATATATTTTTTCTGAAAAATTCCATTCTTTAAAAATAAAATAATAATAATAATACAATTATTATTTAAAAAAAAAATAATAATCACTATTTTTGGCATAATTATACTCATAATTACAAAAATATTAATTTAAAAAGATTAATTGGTTGTCACTTCATATATTAATATGTCATGTATAAACTCTCAAACTTCGTTAATTTTGGCTAACTAAACTATCACACAAATAATGTGCGTACAAGATTATCAATCGACACTCTGACATTTTTATTTTAAAAAATAAAAAATTTTAAAATAAAAAATGCAGAGTTGTTTTAATAATTGTAATAGAGAGATAAAACGTTTCTAAATATCTCTAAAAACTTACAAGTTTTGAAAGTAATTATTTTTGAGTTATATTAACAATTTCGCGACCGCATGTTTTTGTCTTTTTGACAGTAAGGTACACCAGTGGGAGTTATTCTCCCAAGTTACCCTATTTCAGAACAAATTTTTCTATATTCAGATTCATATTACAAATATATATACATTATGATTATCTTTCTAATCAAAGTATTTATATCCATAGTATATTGGTTGTACAAATAATATGAATATTGTGTATATTTTTAAGAAATAAATGACATGCAAATTGCAAAAGAAACGCCCACTGGCGGAGTTACAGATTTTCAAATGAAGTGAATCTACGTCTGTGGTCACAAAAGTGTTAACTCAAGTAACGACTTTTTATTTTTTTTTTTTTTTATTTTTTTTTTTTTAGATAGTTTCTCCTTTTAGAGGTATCTGACGCCTTAATGACAATTTCAGTTTTGATTGTATTATTATTATTTGTTGATTTATCTATTTATTTACAGGAGCACAAACAAAAATAAAGTATGTTTGCGAAGAAATGTGTAAAATTATATCAGTGTACGACATATTAAATATTATATCTAAAATATTTACTAAACAATATAATATCATAAGATCATTAAAATTTGTAATTTTTAACAGCCCCCTAAATTTCTTCTAACTCTTCTTGCGGGCGTGGTGAGTTAGAGCTAAAGTCTTTCTTATAAACTTCGGAAGTGGCAACCAATTACACACCCTATGAATGCTCCTCGACAGATGGCTCGACCGATACCTATCAGTTATATTGTAAAGATTTTAATTTAATTGACAACGGAAACCTGATATATATGAAAGTAACTCGTGAGATGGTTATTTATCATCAGCAAACTCCAAAGCAGAACAGCCGAAATCGTCGGTTTCCCATAAAACGGCTCGCTGAATGACTAATTGTAAAATAAAATGAAATGTCTTTTAGGATGAAAGATATCACTTTCATCTTGATTATGATGAATGTCGATAAACGAATATCTAGATATTGATGAATGAGTTAGATAGTGAAATTTCGTGATTATTTTTTATTAAGTGACTTAAACATTTTATTCAATTGTTTAGGAAAAAATACTTTTGTTTCTAATTTTCGTTTTCATAACAGAGTCGATGATGGTACCTGAATATGAATGAAAAAATATTGCAAGTTTTTCGACATTTTTGATAATTTCCTAAACCGAAGATTAGTTGAATAAGCATTAAAATGACCACGTCTATTATTTACATTTACGTATTTCATTTTAAAAAGGTTTTATTACTATTATTATTACTTTAAATATTATGAAATGAAACTGAGTTTTAAAAAGAAATATGTGATACATACACACATGCATAATAATGTTATGCAAAAGATAAAATATTTTACATGTGCTTTTATACAAACAAAAATACATACATAATTCTATAACTGATATCTAGAAAATAATTTGTGGTTCAGGTAAAAATAATTCCAATCCATACAAATTCTAGTTCCCTTTACTACCGATTTCTTAATTCCCTATTAGTATTCTAGAGTGTTTTCTTATATTATCGTGCTCAAACTTATTTAAAATCTCTACAAACAAATGCGAACACAAGAGGAGAGTTTTATAAACTAAAATTTTAATTTATGCACCAATTCTAGGAAATCAAGCGAGAATTTCCGGTCATACAAAGGATTCAAAATATTCATAATATTGTTTCACCATCTAGAAAAGTATAGACCAGAAATTCTCATTCGTTTCGTCTACTCAAATCATTTGTTTACCTTATACGCATAATTTAGAAACACATATTTCTTGTTTAGGGATTCAGAAAATGATCACTTATTCGTTCTAGATGAAGGAGGTATATTTTTATTTCAGTGTATAAATATATATATAGGGGAACATCTCCGGTTGTGGGCACAGTTTTGATTTTATTTATAACCTATGATAGAATAGATATTATGCAAACATATGAATACCAATGGAAAGCTAGAACCATTAGCTAACGTTTGATGAAGTAATTGTATTGATTCCGTCAACCAGGAAAAAAAAATACCAATTTTGTGAAGTGATCATTTTTTGCCAAAGAAAAGTTTGTACCCGGTTGTGGGCACACTTGAAAAACCCGCTAAAAATGGGAAAATAATAAGAAAAACCACCATAAATACAGAAAACAACAAAATTTATTCATTTTGTAAGGATTCAGTTGCCGAAATAATAACAGAAAATGACATTTTTCCAATTTTATTAGTCATCTTCTTCATCCTTCAAATCAGAAGTGGAATGCTTGTAAATAAAATGCTTTTCATGTATATTGGCACATTCGAAATGTACCAGACGATCATACTCCTTGCATTTGACTGAATTTGCTCTTGTTCGGCTTGGTAGCAGGTGCTCCAAACAAATGATGCAGAAATCGACATCATCTCCTGATTGTGAATGTTTCTATTTTTAGCGTGCTTGGTCAGCAGTTTGACAGGTGACCGTTACTTTTTCTAGGCTTCCTCTGTATGGACACAGAAGCTGCGAGGAGGTCCATATTCTCGGTCAGTCGATTTTATGGATTTCGTATATACTAAGCAACCCTAAATGGCTTTAACCATCGCCTTAAAATGTATTTATTTTGGATTGATAGCCTTTTCCGAGGTTGACATGGCTAAAAATGCATAAAAATGAATAAAACACTAATAAAATATGTTATGTTATTTTAAACGACCATATTTCACAAGTTGTAAGCCAAAAGCACGTTAAAACATGAAAGAAACATGGGTGCCCACAACCGGTTACATGAAGGTGTCCACAAACGGGAATGACAGTGACTTTTATAGTGACAGGAAAAACTATTTTCATTCGAAATTTTGGCTATTCGATATCGAATTACAAAATATGTTGAATATACTGCATGAATATATATTACACTCACATTTTTTAACTAATTCACTTCGATTTATTGCACAATGAAAAAAAATCAGAAGTTACTTTTGTGTTGCTTTTTGTTCAAAATTTTGTTTCGATGCTTGCACTTACTAAGCAAAAGCGTCTATTCAATTCGGTGTTAGCGCTATAACTGCGTACTGTTACAATACATGTTTGATAGTACTCAAATCCACCATATTTACTTTTTATTAAAAGATATGGTGGGGTGCCCACAACCGGAGAATGCCCACAACTGGAAATGTTCCCCTTTCACAAGAAGAAAAATGAAATTACATGAAGAAATGAAAGATTTAATTAAAAACGATTAACAAAATCGAAGAATGAAAACATATATTAAAAAAGTATTTCTTTAGGGGAGGTGACGGAATGCTGCAAATAATAATTTCTGTATATCTGTAAGCCTAAAGTCAAAAAACTTTACGGATACCTCCGACCAATTCACCTAAACCAGGCGCAACCGATGAAACATGAATGAAAGATAAATTTTATACATAGATTAAATGGAATTTAAAAAGAAACTAGAAAAAAAAAATACTATCTTACATGAAAAAAACTTGAACTACACTCGTAGTTCAAGATCAGTGTTAATATAAGAAGTTTAACTGATTTAGTAGTTGAAAGTAGAAGTTGAACTGGTTTTACAATTATTAAATACAAGAAAACTAATTAATAAAGACTTATAAAGATAATAATTTATATATTTATAACTAATCAATGTAATAATAATGCAAATTAAAATTAAAGATATTAATAGCTGGTTTATATTTAAATTTAATTAATAATAATATTGAATTCTTTGCCGAAATTCCATGTATTATGATGAGAAACGTTGATTATATATATCTACCTATAACTGTATATATTGTCATTTTTCTAAATAATAATAACAATATATATTTTTTGTTTACTAAATTTTAATAAACAATTTAATGTATATAATTTAGATAAACGAAAAGTATGCCTGAAAAACGTGCTCTATATTTGAATTTAAGTTTATTTATTATAAATAAATAAATAAATAAAAATTTATATTTAAATTTCCAAACACGAGAATTTATTTCAATTGCAAACGATTGAAGAAAAAATTTAAACTCGTTCAAACTTTTTCTTTAATATTATACGGGGATTTTATTTAAATTTTAGTGGAATATTCAGTTATTCCGTAAAATCTAACCCAAGTCTATGAAATAAAATAAAATGATAAAATTTCACTGAATATTTAAATAAAACACACACTGAGAAAAAAATCTGTAACTGACATTTAGAATCTAGATTGTGGCTCTGGTAAAAATAGTTCCATGTCATCATTACAAATTCTAGTCCCCTTTCAAAGCGATTTCTAGAGACCCATATTAGAATTCTAGAGCGTATGTCTATATTATAGAGGTCAAACTTAATTAAAAATCTCAGCAAATGAATGTAAATACAATAGGCATGTTTTAGCAACTATAATTTTGGTTTATGATCCAATTCTAGAAAATCAAGCGAGAATTTCTCGCAATACAAAGGATTCATAATATTCAGAATATTGTTTCACCATATAGAAATGTACAGACTAAAAATTCTCGATCATTTCGTCTATTCAGCTTATTCGCGGGCCTTATTCGCATAGCTCGGAAATCTATATTTCTAGTTTAGGGCTTTAGAAAATGACCACTTATTCGTTTTAGTTGAAGGCGGTGTATATATATATCTTAATATATATAAATCTCGTGTCACAATGTCTGTCCTCAATGGACTCCTAAACCACTTAACCGATTATAATAAAATTCGCACACCATGTGCAGTTCGATCCAACTTGAGAGATAGGATAGTTTAAATCTCAAATTATAGTCGCAATTTTAATTTATTGCTAATTATTTGTCTGTTATTATTTGACAGTCACAATTATCTGTTAACTCCAAATGATTCTAACAGATGTCGATACCTTTCGACTGGGTTGAAATGAAAGCTGAAATATATTTGGTGCTGCCATCTACACAAAGAATCTTCAACTTTTTAACCTATTAATAAATTTCGTATAATTCAATTATTTCCACTTTTTAAATTTTTGGTGTTAGCATAGCCGGCCACGTGTTACTTAGACTGAAGTGTAAATTGAATTCATATTATAATGAAGATAATACAGTGAAATTAATCCTGTTTTTTACTTATTTGTGCTTCATTGATCAAAACTTTATAATTTAATCTGTATATATATATAAATTACGTGTCACGATGTTTGTCCGGGGTAAACTCCTAAACTAAGGAACTGATTTTGATGAAATTTTGCACACTGTGTGCAGTTTGATCCAACTTGAGAGATAGGATAGTTTTTATCTCAATTTATTGTCACAATATTGTTTTATTGCAATTATTTGTTAATTATAGACCTTTATTAAAGTTGCTCCAAAATATCTGTGAGTTCCATTAATTTAATTGTTGCCAAAAAAAAAAAAAAAAAAAAAAAATACGAGTTCATTTTCTTTCGACATAAAAATAAATACATTTAATCAAACGTGAACGTTAAAAAATTATAAAAAGTTAAATTATGCATCTCACGAAAATTGACGTCATAATCAATTTAAAGATTTTATACACATTGATAAAGTGCTAATGTAGTTCTATCATAGATATAGTAATATATATAGATCTCTCATCCCCATGTTATCGTAGAAAGATTTTTGATGCCGAAAAAAGATAAAAAATAAAAGCTTTGGAAACAGCCATTAAGTGGTACTGAAAAAAAAAAAAAAAAAAAAAGAAAAGAAAGAAAGAAATATGAATTTGAAACTTTATCTGGAGTCTTCCATTCCCCTTTAGCAAATAAATTATTCATAAATTTTATTTGCTAAAATATTAGTATGTATTCCCGTGTGTATTCACTCGGGGAAAGACGGCCATATTTTGGTAAAAACGTCGTCTTTTCCCAAATGAAAAGGAATAACTTTTTTCTCCCCAATGATCACTCTATTCTATATATGCTATACTATATCTATGAGTTCTACACGCAAGCGAAGTGTGACTCACTGACCGTCTGTGCAGCCAAGAAAAAGATTTCCTATGTTAATTGCCCACTGGATTTTTTGTAAGAAATTATTAAAAATCGAGGAAATTTATTTCCCGATTTTAATCCTTATATTTGGGTATAGATATGTATTAGTTATCGCGGGTGTTAGATTGAATTATTTTGCTGTCAAATTGACAAAATTTTAATTTTAAATTTTTAAACTCTGTCGCCCTTGGCTTTTTTTATTATTATTATTATTATTTGGCGATCAAAAGCGTAACACGAAAATATACATGCCAGATGTATGCATTGTACGAAATGTAATATGTATTATTCATTGTACGTATGTATGACATGTAATATGTATTGTACGAAATATTGTTTCATATTATTCATTACTCTTTTAATATAAGTTGTTAAAATAACCATGATTTTTGAAAGGAATTAAATATTTTCGCCAGATAATTTGGCGATATTCTTTTTTTTTCGCCAAGGATGACAGAAATGAAATCTATTCCGCTGCAAAATATTAGTATCTTACATCAGATATTTTATTTAGACATTTGAAAACAAATTTGACTTCAAACTATGATAGAATATTTATCATTTTCCTTTTAATTTGTATATTATTAGTATATTAAAATTTAAAAGCATGGTATATAAAAAGTTTTTTTTTTTTTTTTTTTTTTTTAAATCTTATAATTATTCTTATCTTAATCCTCAATGTTTCCCATCTTTATTGACTTGAATTTACTATTAAAATTTTAACATACTCAAAAACTTCTCATCACTTCGTTAAAATACACTAAACTTTTCCAAAATCTTTTTGTATTTAAAATGATACATGTATTTACTTTAAATGTCCAATATTTCATAAGATTTCCAATTTTAAAGTTTTAAAATATTTATCAAATTTACTTATTTTTCTGGTTTAGCCTTATTGTTTTCCCTTTTATAACTACAGCTGTTGCCCTCTTTAAAATATTTAAAATGATGAGGTCATTTAATAGTAAAATTATCCATTATAGCATATATTATATTTCACTCCTCCATAAAAATTGATTTTAAAATCGTCTGTTTCTTTTATACTTTTATTTTAATAGAATTTTAATAGAATTTAATTTATATATTAGTCATTTTAGCAATTTTATCCAAAGTAGCATTAGAAATAATATATATCACTTCTCCATTAAAATTTATAGGACCCTACAATAAAATTAATTTGTGCTTAATATCAACACTACGAAAATTTTTATCAATCGCTTCCAAATTTTGACCTAAGTTTCAAATCTCAACCCTGTGGGTTTTTACATCGGCTACAACGTTTTCGTCTTTGTTCGTAAATAATAATTTAACTGTACTAAATAGTTTACAGCCGTATAATTCAACGTATAACTTAGTCACAGCAACGCGTGGCCGGGTCTGCTAGTATATATATATATATATATATATATCTGTACTGATAAGTATAAAGGATTTAAGTCCAAAAATGTCGATTTTGAGTTAAGTACATAGTCAGACTCAGAAAAAAATTCTCTATCGATTGGTATAAAGGATTTAAATCCATGTCATTTAGTCTTTGAGAAAATCCAATGGTAAAAAAAGATTCAAGTCAGAAATTTAGCATTAATCTTTGGTATAAAATATTTAATTCAATTTTTCCCTTTATTAAATGAAGATTGACAATCACTGAATGGTATAAAGCGTATAAACCAACATACTCCCTTTTTCCTAATCGATTGTGCTCATTAGTTTTTAGTTAGTTTAACTTTATTTTTCGTCTCCTGAAAAATCAAGAATATGGACTTAAATCCTTTATACTTATCAGTACAGGTATATGTCTGGGTGTTTCATAAAAGGAGTAACTACGAATTTTTATTGGTTTTAAAACATTTTATAAGTGTTATAAGTATTTACATAATGATCTAATTAAAACTAGGTAGGTAAATAAATACGTTGATATTACTTGAATTATAACTAATAAACTATTTTTGTTTTAGATTTAGGGGGGTTATTTCTTTTCTACCATAATATATATAAAAAAAATCTTTCCAGAAAATGCCAATGCATAATTTGGAATTAAGTTATCACTAAATATTAATCATTCACCAGTAACATAATTATTTATGAATTTAAACGTATACTTCATTTTATGTGCATTAAAACTTACATAATCAAGATCCCCATTTAAAGCAAACACATATTTATTTTTAATCTTTGTTTCCGAATTAAAAACAAACATTAAAATTATAAAATAATAGTACTCTTCATGAAAATTAGGTTTATATCTTCAAACCATTTACCATTTTGACTACATGAAATTTAAATTAAACAGTAATATACAAGTAACTAATTTTAAGATTAATAATGAAATTTCATTAAAAAGTACTTATTATAACCCTATTTATAATAATACATATAATCACATTTTTAATAAATTTTTAAAATGATTTAACAACAGGGAAAAATAAGGAAAATACTCAAGGCTTATTCCTGCAGACCACATGCATTTCATATGCCCATTTCTTATCATGTCTCTCCCAACTCCCTCTTCAGGGCAGCATATAATCATGACTATCAGTGTTTTTACTTTCTCTTACCAATAAGGTAGAGAAAGTATTGTTTTTGGGTCAAATTTTCGAACGCGAAATTTTGTTATATTTACACGTTTTGAGGTCCCCTGAATACGAAAATCATGTTTTTAGCAAATGGTCTGTGTGTCTGTGTGGCTGTGTGTGTATCTGAGTGTCTGTGTGTGTGTCTGTGTGTGTGTCTGTCTGTTATCAGCATATCTCAAAAACAAATTATGGCAGAAAGTTCAAACTTGGTATTCTAAATGTGTATCATATAGGGATGCTACAGTAAGCTTTTCGTTAAGATCAACCAAATGGTTCGTGTACAGGGACAATCAAGAGAATTCTAATACATTACGTCTATGGGGGGAAATTGCAGGTAAGTAGAGTTTAACGTCTATAGACTGCACTAAACCAAATGAAACGAACATACATTTTTTGCAATAGAGATAGTTAACTGGGAAAAAAATTTTGTGTATGTAGGAGCCTCGCCTCTCCCCCTGGGGGGGGGGGGAAGTCCCCCCCTCGTGGGGAGTAAATTTTCATGATGGGTATCATTCAAAAGAGCTTGCGAATACCTTTAAAACGAATGGTTGAACTATAAATCTGTGATAATTTAAAACAAAGTTATAGATTTTTTTTAATTTTAACGAAAAAAAAAAAATATATTGAGAGTAAAATGGACTTTTTTTGGATATTTAGTGTTATACTACTTTTCTATTATGGAAATCGTCTGTATTATCATAAAAGATAATTTTTTAAATAATAATTTTAATAAATTATTTTTTAAAAACAGAATTATTTGTTAATAACCGAATTAAATTCTATATAAATGTAGGTGCATTAATGAAACGGGGGGTTGAGGGGGGCGGTAGCCCCCTCACACAGAACTAATTATTATCGTATAAAACACTTCTGAAGCCTAATTTGAATTGTTTAGCATAGGTTTACATGACAGTTCTCGTTATCTTACCTCTTAATCTGCAACCTGTATTTATAGTATTAAATTTCAGGGTAAGAGAAAGTCGTGTGAGTGACACACCAGATTATTTACTTTCTCTTACCCATAAGGTAGAGAAAGTATTGTTTTTGGGTCAAATTTTCGAAAGCGAGGTTTTATTATATTTACATGTTCTGAGGTCCCCTGAATACGAAAATCATGTTTTTAGCAAATGGTCTGTGTGCATGTGTGTGTGTCTGTCTGTTATCAGCATATCTCAAAAACAAATTATGGCAGAAAGTTCAAACTTGGTATTCTAAATGTGTATCATATAGGGATGCTACAGTAAGCTTTTCGTTAAGATCAAGCAAATGGTTCGTGTACAGGGACAATCAAGAGAATTTTAATACATTACGTCTATGGGGGAAATTGCAGGTAAGTAGAGTTTAACGTCTATAGATTGCACTAAACCAAATGAAACGAATATATATTTTTTGTAATTGAGATAGTTAACTGGGAAAAAAAATTGTGTATGTAGGAGCCTCGCCTCCCCCCCTGGGGGGGAAGTCTTTCCTCGAGGGGAGTAAATTTTCATGATGGGTATCTTTCAAAAGAGCTCACTAATACCTTTAAAACGAATGGTTGAACCATTGATCTGCGATAATTTAAAACAAAGTTATCGATTTTTTTTTTTTTACTTTTAACGAAAAAAAATTTTTTTTTTTTTTAAATATTGAGAATACAATGGACTTTTTTTGGATATTTGGTGTTATAATATGGAAATCGTCTGCATTATCATAAAAGATAATTTTTTTTTAATAATATTTTTAATAAATTATTTTTTAAAAACAGAATTATTTTTTAATAACCGAATTAAATTATATATAAATGTAGGTGCATTAATGAAACGGGGGGTTGAGGGGGGCGGTATCCCCCCTCACACAGAAATAATTAGGATATAAAACTCTTCAGAAGCCTAATATGAATTGTTTAACACAGGTTTACATAACAGTACTCGTTATCTTACCTTTTAATCTGCAACCTGTATTTTTAGTATTAAATTTCAGGGTAAGAGAAAGTCGTGTGAGTGACACACCAGATTATTCCTCATGAAACAATGAAAGAAATTCTTCAAAATTTTAGATTTTATTAGACTTCAACACAAAACAGTGCTGATTAGATTTTGGTTCACTGTGTTTTAAAGGAAGTGGTTCTATGCTTCAATTTCCTCCTTTACATACACCCTGCGACAAGAAGATAGGTACAAAGGGTTTTTTCTTTGATTTTTCATAAAACAACGTTGTCTAAATTGTGCTTATCATTTATTATTATCCTAAAATAACACTATTTCCGGACTAATTTTTGTTTTAAGACTAATTTAGAAAAGTTTTAAGACTCAAATTTTTCTAATTTAGGACTACACTCCGCGACAAAAAGATAGGAACAAAGGGTTTTTTTTTTAATTTTTCATAAAATAACATTATCAAAATTGAGCTGATCATTTATTATCATAACAAAATATTATCATATCAAAAACTTATTTAATGCTTGAATCATATTCAAAATAATCATATTCAAAAATTTAAAAAAAAACATTTTGTTCCTATCTTTTTTGTCGCGGTGTTTAGTCTTAAAATTTAGTCTTAATTTTTTTCTAAATTAGTCTTAAAATAAAAATTAGCCCGGGAATAGTGTTATTTTATGAAAATAATAAATGATAAACAAAATTTAGATAATGTTATTTTATGAAAAATCAAAGAAAAATCCCTTTGTACCTACCTTTTTGTCGCGGGTTGTAAAAGCTCTATCTGAGCTTCTATTCTTTAAAAGTGTTCAAAATATTATGTGTGAGAAGACGACTATAAAAAACTACATTGATATATTATGGATGCATATTGACCTACAGGTACCGTTCCTATGCTGCTGTTTTCTCAACTAGCAAGAAAGCTACATCACAATCTTTATGATTTATAAATTCCCCAAACTTTATATTGGAGGTGGATGTCATAACAAATTTTATTGACTCAATTTTATTGTGCATTGTCTGACCAGCGGATGCGATTTTATAGATGTTAAATCTCAGCTTCTGTTTGTTAATATTACACTAAACAATAACAACATATATAGAATTTTTATGATAACTATCTTGATTAATATTTTGTGCATGTTAATCGGTATTTATACTGATACTGATATAGAGGAAAGTTTTGTGATTGCTAATGCATACTAGTTCTTTTTTAGCATTGTATTACTATTACTATTAAATTTGCATGATTGTTGATATTTAACGAGCGACATATTATTCAAGATATTATATTACTGATAATCAATTAATACATTTATATTAACTTTTAAGATCATGTTGCTATCAGTATCATTCATGCTGCAAATAACCTAATCATGATAGATTAGAAATTGGTAGGGTAGGTACTCCAGTGATTGGCATGTATCCAGTAATGGACATCTATACCGAAATAATTAATAAGTAAGAAAAATAATAAAATCAGAAATTTTATATATTAGAATTTTAACATTTTATGTCAAACACTGGAACATAAGGTGCTAATAACTGGTAAAATGAATAACTAGCGGTGTCAAACACTGGAACACAGGGTGCCAATTACTAACAAAATGAAAAACTGGCAGTGTCAATTACGGTAACATTGAGTGGGTGTCAAATAAAAATTCTGAAAAAAAAATATATATATATATATCGATTTTTTTTTTTTTTTTAATATATATGTGGTTCTGAATGTCTTTCATACCATATGTACTAACTTAAGATTCTAAAAATATTTACTGATGACTAGAACATTAAAAACACCAAAGACAGTTCTAAAAGTGTGAAGCACTGGTGCACTTACCCTATAATAGAGTAAAATATACAATGCAGAATTTCATTATTAAAAATAAGTTTGTAGATGAAACGATTCAAATTTCTTCAGATAAAGGGAAAGGAAAATTTTACTATATGAGGAATTTAATTAACAGTAGAAATAAAAAAATAAAAAATAATTGCAAGGATTTTTTTTTTAAGCACAAATCTTTTCACCAGTCATATTGGTTGTATTTTTAATTTATATACAAAGAATAGTTTGAGTGAGTTAAAAGGAACTTAGCCATTATTGAAGTTACATTAAAAAAAAATTCCTTCTCTTAAAAAAAAAAAAAAAAACTGTAAGGAAGAAGAAAGTCTTATTTAAAAGGAGCTTAAAATAACTTCTACATTAATGGCTCTGAGTAATATATATTTTTCACTCTATATATTTAAGTGTTATTTCTTCACTTTCTACATAATAACGTTATTGTTTTCCTCTTTTCCTAAAGGAGAAAGCATATAAATGTGTAATAAGTAACATCGAATAAAAAAAAGAAGAAAAATCTACCCGGCATAGTAGGTCTCAGAGGCAAATGCGTGTTGTAATTAAATAGAGGTCGCTGTCTCTTTCTCATTAAGCTGCAGGCTAACTCAGTTAAGTCTTTTTAATTAGATCAAGATAAAATTCGACAGCACCTCCTGTTATACGCTTATTCTACATTCCCTTAATTTTTTTATATCTTCGTTCGCTCAATTACTCCAGCGATAAATTGAGTATATATTCTGCAGCTGGGGAAATTTGTAAAAAACCCAGATTAATTTTCAGTTTAAATTGCCCGGAAAATTCAATTAAATAGTTCTCATTAATGTTGTCATTTTTAACTATCAGAGTTAATTCTGAATACTTTTTAAATGACAATGTTATACAATGAGCGTAATTGGACTTTCATAAGTGTATGAAATGAAATATTTAAACAATGTTAATTATTCTATTGAAGTCTCTTAAATGGAAAGAAGGTAGTTAATGAAGCATTCTAGAATATTCTTTTAATAGTATGTTTAAAAAAAAAAAAAAAAAAAAAAAAAAAAAAAAAACGGTCGTTATTTTAAATATTTGAAATTTTGGAATATATGTAATCTAAAAAAAATTGAAATAACCAGAAAATTAAAATGTATTATTTTCTTGGGACTCATGAAGTAACTTAAAAATGTATATTAATTTAATTATTTTTATTCATCACTCTGCACAGATTGAGTAATTATTGTGTTTACATATGTCGTTAAATCTCTTTCCTGAAATTCTTTGGTACAGGAATTTGAAAAACTATTTGAAATTAAATTCGGAAATAATTCTAAACCTATGTCTTCAGTTAAAGTATGGGATATAAACGCCCCTAACAGCAATCATAATTGGCAGTGTTGGTAATGGCTAGGTGACAATTTACTATAAAATGTGTCCGAGTATTAATGTTAAATGATAATAAAAATATTTTAGAACTGTACTTTATTTCTAGTTATTTGTTTTTTATTTGATGAAGGGACTGGCTAAGGCGTTTTTATGAAAACAATATTTGTGTATTTTTGCAATTTATAAAAATTTAATCGTAAATTTACAACGCTGTTACTTGCGAAATTTTTATTTTTTATGACATGAAAAGTAATTTAAATCTCTTAACACTTAACGGACAGGCCACATAAATATACATCTTTACGTTATGTCTGCCTAAGATGGGCAACGTAGATTTACGCTTGCTTTTTTAAAGGGCGGGCATTACGTGGAAAAGTTACTATGATATGTCAACTATGCAAGTTCCACTTCGTAAGAGTGGATGTTTTATAAAATATCCTAATCATAAAGACTACTAGACATGTAAATAAAAACCGGGAGAGACAGCGAAAATACAAACCGTCTGTTAAGTGTTAAATGGTGTTCCTGTAACAGTCTCGATTTTTGTTATTTAAAAAATTTTGTTTTTACGTCTTATAAAAAAAGTACAGTCCATTAACTTTTAATAAAAATTTACTATAACTTCTGTAGCAATTTAGAGAGCTTTTGAGAAAATAAAGTACAACATGCTTTTATGCAGTAAAAATATACGTTCATTTCATTTCTTTTTCTGCCGTCTAAAAAGGTTAAAGTTTCACGGAGAGAATTTTTGCCCATGCATGTAATCTATGTGAATAGTTTTGAATGTCTCTGTAAATGAAGCATTAAACCGAACTCAATAAACTGTTTTTATTAGAATCCGTGTATGATGCGGATTTACTAACATTTCTTTTTGAGTTATTCTGATTAGTTATTCAGACACACAGCAGACACACCACTAGACACATCAGCAGACACCAGCAGACACACTGACACACACAGAAAACAACCACTTAAAAATTTGCTTTAGGGGACCTTAAAATATGCAATTACAACAAAAATTTGATTTTGGAAATTCGTCTAAAAAACAATATATTATCTAACAATCAAGCTTGGCAAGTTTTTGACAATTGGTGGCTTTATCCAGATTCAAACATAGTTTTAAACCAACATGTCAAAAACCTAAATTTCTGTACAAAATGTACTAAAACTATTTTATGCAACAAATTTACACCTGCAATTTATTTTACTTTCCTAATTTTTAGTTTTAGGCCCTTGCGTTAACTTTATGGCAGCTTTAGATGCTAAAATCCACTTGTCTTATCAAAAATTCCAGGTGAGATTTTTGTCTAATAAACTTCTTTAAAAATATAAAACACTTTTAGACCATGTTTACGTACAAAATCAAATATTTAGGTAATTTAAAATGAGAGATTGGTTACTATCATCTTTTATTTTTTCTTCTTTTACACAAGCTTTGAGAAAAAAAAAATCACGGTTTTATAGAATTTAGTATTTAGATTAATAACATTATTTGTAATAAAATGAATAAATAAAAAAAAAAAAAAATATTAATAGTGCATTGAAAAATGCTCCTAATATTTTTAATATCTTTTGCAAATTATTCCTTTACAAACAATATTAATTATAATGTACATTTTAATTATAATTAGATTAAAGCAACATGAAACTATTTATATAATATATAAATAATGATTTATTCATCTTTGTGCGTAGCGTGATCTACAATAAAATACTGATAATAAGATTATTACATGAAGTTTTTGACACTTTTTGACAGTTTATGATAGGTTTAAAATGATTTTCACTAACAAACTTTTTTTTTTTTTTTTTTTTGGTCTTGATATGATTTAGTAAAGCATTTTCACCAATTATACGATGATGCTTTCCGTATGGTAAACAGGCTTTTGTGCATATAAAAATATCAGGTCAATTTGTTTTGTTTCCTACAGTCGGTAACAAAAGTATCCGAACACTAGCAAACATTCCTATGTAAAAAAATGTAGAGTTAATACTGTTTTGTTAAATAAATCCTTGTCGAATCCTGTTCTTAGTCAGTCTAAGAACACGATTCGACAAGGAATTATTTAACAAAACAGTATTAAGTGTACTTTTATTACATAGGAATTTTTGCTAGTGTTCGGATATTTTTGTTACCGACTGTACTGTACAAGAAAACATTATGGGCGCATTCGAAAGTATTTCCCGGTCACTTCCCGAGTTGGGAAATGACGTCACGCGGGAAGTTCGGGAAATTAGAACTACCATATAGGAGCCATGTTTGTTTATATATTTGTTTCCCGGGAAGATGAGATGTGTACGGAGGTAGTTATATCTCGGTCATTTTTGTAAGGCTCCTATATTGTAGTTCTAATTTCGCGAACTTCCCGCGTGACGTCATTTCCCAACTCGGGAAGTGACCGGGAAATACATTCGAATGTGCCCTATGTTAACAGATAAAATTTGGCCAGCAAAATCTAAATATCTTTAAAACATTAACAAAATACTAAAATGAATATAATACTGCTATTTTTAATAAAAGTAAATCCATCCTATTTTATAAATATGTCTATATTTCAAAAGCGTTAATTCGAAAACTATTACCTAAATTATTACCAAAATAGAAAATTCCCAAATGAAATGAATGACACTTTTATCAATTTGTTCAACTCAAAACCAAGTACTGTTAATTCAATTCTAACAAAAATCAATAATTTACCTTCCTTTTATTTGTTCCGAATTTAATCAGCGTATTTTTTATTCCTCGTTTTTAATTATTTAGAGTCATTCATTTCAGCAAAAGATTCTATTGTGAACAGCTATATTGGATTTCAAGTACCTCTGCTTTATTTTCAGACCGAAATTACCCGTGAAATTCAATTAAATTCACAGCTTTGACCCATCAATAAATAGCTTTTTTTTTCTTTTTTTTTTCTTAATCTTGAAATGAAAATTGGATTTGAATTTCGTAAATAACCACGATGATTAATAAATAAATATATTTTGTGGCATAATAGATAATTTTCATTTTCCTATTAACTGACTCGCGAAATTAGAAAAAAAAAAAAAAAGTAGTACTTTATTATTTTCAACTATAGAAATAATGACAATTGTCGGAAACATAGTAATTTGTACACTCGCAAATTAATTAAGTTATGTCATTAGAAAAATTTCCTTTGGAAATATCATTTTAACTTTAAAGCATTTGAAGTACATGTATATTAGTGGAGGGGAAAGCCGACGCAAGTTATCACTCCAGTTTTAAAAACTTTTTATTTCATTGTTGCTTGTTTACGATATTTTACATTTGGAGGTCAACATTATTTTTCTAAGAGACAATCAACATGCACTTTTTAATTGATTTATCAGTTTCTCTGTGCGTGAACTGTATTTCTCAGCGTTTGTTTCCAATTTTAAATGTTTATTTAAACATAGTGAAATATTTATTGCTCTCTGCAGATATACATGAAATGGGAACATAACTATTAAATTCTGATCTAAACGTTGCTATAATTTTTTGTTTTGTCCGAGTTTCAATAGTGAAGACTTTTCCTATATATTGATAAATGCAAATTGCTTGCCCAAATCTTCTATTATTAACATGTAGAAAAATTCACTTAAATACTGGTATTTATTGAAGGCGCATTAAAATTTTGTGAGTTAACAGCATAAACAGAAATATCGCAACAACTGTTTTCGATGAAAATAGTTGATCACGACTATTCACTAGACAGTAAAATTAGCTACGAGGAGAACATTGCGTTGCTTCTTTGAAACTGCGGTCGTGCCCAAATTTTTTTACTGATGAAAAGCCAGTCTAAATTAATTCCACAAGAAACAATTGACTGTCCTATGAATTTACTTTTAATTATTTTTTCTTGGGAAATCTACGTTAACAACGTCAGACTTTTATTCTGTAAATGTCTCAGAATTAAAAAAAAAAAAAAAAAAAAAAAAAAAAAAAGCACTGTCTTCTCGTTCCACACATCATGAAAAGCAAAAATGACTTCAGAAAATTCTCTCTCTGTGTGTGTGTGTATGTTTGTGTCGTTGAGTCTGTATGTCTGTAACGTTATTTTTCTCCGGCATCGCGTGAGAACGGGTGGATGGCATTCAACGACACTAAACAAGAATTCAGATCTTTACTCAACTTAAACTTATACCTATCAACTTTTTCGAAAATTCCCCCGTTCTTCCTCTAAGGAGAGGGGAGGGGGAGAAAGCAAAAACACGATTTTAAGCATAACTCAGCTCCAAAATACTTCATGATGAAGAAATTGCGCAATGAAAGACTAGACTTAAATACAAATAAAAAATTCTCTGCAATTTAGGAATTTTCAAATTTTAAGGAAAGGGAGGGCAGAAATCGATTTTTGGCGTCAATTTTGCAAATTAATGACTTTTGAGCAGAACGCTATAAAAAAATAGAATAAAGATGTTGAAAGCAGCCATTCGTCTTCTTTAGTCTTTAGAATATTTCAAAAACATTTTTTTTTATTTTTTTGTGATTTCGATTTTTTTTTTTTTTTTTATTTTTTTTTTGGGGGGGGGGGGGGGGTTACGAGGGGACCGGGACAAATTCAAGCCACACTTTTTAGCACTAAATTTGTCATGGAAAATCGAATGTGGTCACAAGTTTTGGGCTGGGATTGTTTATATGCATCCGACACCTAAAGTAATGAGATTTATCGAAATTTCATTTCCCTACTCCCCTGGGGGCAGGAGGCAAATTGGTAAGCATAACCCAGCCCCAAATTAATTTTTCGTCAAGAAAATGCACATGAGAAACTAGACTTGAGTAGAAATAAAACATTATGTGCGGTTTTGGGATTTTTGATTACTAATGGAAAGATGGGGAAAATCGGTTTTTTGGAGGGGAAATTTCACAAATCCCGAATATTTGAGTAGAGCTCTACTAAAAATGGTAGGTACAAAGATATTGAAAACAGCCATGTGTCTTCTTTAGGATATTTCACAAAACGATTTTTTTTTTCGGAAGTGGGGCGTTACGATTGGGAAATTCGAGACCCATCTTTTAGCGAGAAATTTGTCTTGGGAAATCTATAGGATTTGCGGTCGTGAAATTTGGTGCGTAAATTGTTTATACGTATCCACACCTATTGTAGAGCTATTTTACGAAGCTCCCCCTTACCCCCTTTGGGATCGGGGGGGGGGACAATAAATGCGTTTCAGCCCAAACTTGCTTAAAATTATCTCAGTAAAATTATTTTTTATGTGTGGATTGGTTATGTGTACCCAACACCCACTATAAAGGGACTTTGGGATATTTTTCCTTCCCCGCTCTAAAGGCTGGGTAGAAACATGATTTCAACAGTAATTCTTCTTCAAATTATATCAGGAAAGTGACTTTTTGATGTGTAATTTTCAGAAGTCACATAAATATAATCTCCAGCGAAGCGCGCAAAGATAGCTAAAATTTGTATATAATTGATAAACTAATATTTATATATAATTAGAAAATCAGTATTGATTTCATAAGACACTCAAAAGCAAAAATATTTTATAGAATTTAAAATTGCAGTTGAAATTTTTAGATTTAAGTTGAAATTTGATATATATACACATTTATTTATTATTTTTATCTTGAGCCACAATTATTTTTCTTCTTGCTCTTTTTTAAGTTACGTTTGCAACAAAATTGTTGAAAAAGCTCAGGTTGCCTATTTGAAGATTTGTTTTTCAGTACAAGAAAAAAAAGTCTTATTATATAAAAAATAATAATCTCTAGTTCAATAAAGGATTGTATGAAATTTGATTTTGTGAGATAGAAAAATAAAGAAAGAAATATTTGAAAAATACAGAAGTAAAAGTGTCAGACGTTTAAATAAAGTCTTAATTAACTAAAAATATTATTTTCGATATGTTTTAAAATGTTTATCCTTTGTTATAAAACAAAGGAACAATAAAATATAAAAAATATGTTTTACAATTAAAAATATAACTTTATTTTGGTTTGCACTTTTTTATAAATGTGATAAAACACTGGAGGAAAAAAGAATATTATAATAAGTTTTAAAATTAATATATGTTATTCCATACAGGGATATTGAATTTCAAGAGCATAATTACTAGTATTAGTATGTTTTGCAATGAATTCACAACATTTCCATTTTATATTAGTATCATTTTTACAACTGTAACATCTATTTCCTCAATGTGATAATTGTTCATCTCTAATAATAAACAAAACATTCCCATTCATAAAAATCAAAGTGAAGCAATCTAAACACATATGCCCACAAATAGCTATCTTTTAAGTATTGAAAGCCGTCTAGTGAATGATCATATTAAATACCAGGAAATATTTTTAAATGCCATACTTATTCTGTTATATAATCAAAATACATTGTTAAAAAATTAGAAGAACAAACAAAAAAGTAAAGAAACTATTGCGCAATAGTCATATTTGGGCATAACAGGGAGAATACACGTGTAATAAAAATGCAATAGAGAAAAGAAAGAAGCAAAAAACAGTTGTTTGGGAACTCTAATTTTTGCAATGGTAAAAAAAAAAAAACATGAGATGATGCTTCAGGGCAACAATTTGGTTATATGTAAATAGCAAAAAAATTATTTTTTGGAAAAGATACAGAGTATTTAAGATGGCGTGAGGTCCCCCAAAACTGCTTATTGCCGCACCCATGTTTGGCAATAAGGTTTCGGATAAGACTTTGTGGTATACTGTTTCACTCTTGAAGAAGTGCGATCTCCAAGTCTTGGACAGTAAATGAAGGCTTTGATCTTGCAGCAACGCTTCATTCAAGTGTGTCCCAAACATGCTCGATCTGATTTAGGTCAGAAAAACGTGCTGGTCATTCCATACGCTGTACTGTTTCAGCTTGAAGAAAGTTCTCCACAGTATGAGCTGTATAAGATCTAGCATTATCATGCATTAAAAATAAAAAATCGTCAATTGCTGTAACGGAAGGTACGATATGTGATCTCAGAATCTCGTCTGTATATATTTGGGCTGTGAAATTGGCCTTCCGAATGATATACAGGCCCGTACGTCCGCCTATGCTGATTCCAGCCCATACCATTAAACCAACTCGTCTGTAATGTGATCTTTTTTGAACTCATATAGTTTTATTTCGAGTGCCCCTTTCTTGCCATACGGAAACACGTCTGGTGTCACACTTTAAAGTGAATCGGTACTCGTCAGTAAACAACACTTAACTCCAATTACTTTGCATCCAATCTCGATGTTCAGTAGCCCATCTTCTTTGGTCCACATGGTGTCCTAATGTCAACGGAATACAAACCATTGGCCTACATGGACTACATGCATAGACGCAACTTTGATGAAGCCTATTTCAGATTATATGGCTTGAGACCGTTCGTCCTGTTGCCAAAAGAAATTGTTTTTACAGGTGAGTAGCATTATTTTTTCTGTCTCTACAAGCTGTTAAAAGGAGATATTTTTTGCTGAGGTGCCACGGGGATAGCCTTGTTTTCTTGCCCTGGTCGACGTCTATCATTCCCCGTTTCTTTAAATGACACTTCTTGCCACTCCAACAGTATCTGGAGACGTGATGGCATGTCTCCGGACCATCTCTAGGGGTCTGTGACAGACCGTCGCCAATTTCCCATCTGCGCAGCACTACTGCGACGTAAAACCCAATCATCCATCCATCCATCCAACAGTATCTGCTGCACTTCTTTGAGCTTGTCCGGATTCAAGCCTCCCGATAATACGTCAAGTCTCGGATTCCGGTAGATGAAGTTGTCATGACATTTTCAAGTAATCTTTTCTCAAAACAAAACCGAACAGTTGAATTTCACCACTGAGAAAATGAGAAAATGAAGCTTCTGTGTATTCTTCGACCACTTTCTTGAAACTATGGAAGTAACTTCACAAGTGCTGCCTCGACGATTCCAGTGTTAAAATAGTGGAAATTGGCATCTGATTCAGAGAAAATAAGCATTAAGAGAGTGCCGAATTACTGGATGTTTTCCACATCCCAAGCTATCGGTCAGTTTGGCGCTCCTCCAAGCTTTTGTACTGTTCCTTACTGCTAAGGAAACGTGGTTACCCTAAAATCACGATTTCTGCACATATATTCTTTTTCTTCTTTTTGACGTCCTGAGCGTTGTTTTGCATATAAATTTGTCTTCTTTTGTTTTCTGCCACGTTTTAAATGATGGATGTTTCATTCGACATTAGTTATCGTATAAGTATTTACCTAATTTCGTAAAAACGGTGTGTTCCCCTAATTCTTTGAGCAGTGTAATTAGGTTCTATGTCAACATTGCGACAAGAAGATAGTCGTCGGGATGTCATTAATTATAGCCGCAGAAATAATACACATGTATGACATATAATAAAAATAATTTTAGAAACATTTTTTTTTCAATTTATATTTTTAAAAAAATGGAAAATCGAAATTTTAATATTTACAAAATATCAAATAAATAAATAAAAATTGAAATTGTGCTTCTAACTTGAATTTTAGACAACTTTTTTATTGCTCAACAGCCGACGTCAATTCTTTTCTATCTTCAAGGCTCTATTACAGAGAAACCTGGAAGCTTCTGCATGCTGTCGTGGTCTCACATTACAATCCTACCTTTCACTCTCTCCCTTCCTCTTTTTTTTTTTCTTTTTTACCTAACAAAATGTAGGGCCTATTTATATCGATTCGTAACATGTTTTATGTATTATTGCAAATGCAAATTACACTGTGCTTCAAAAAAGAAAATTTTTTTCAAGCCCTGATACCATTCTTGCTGTATCTTATATAAAATGACCTCTTGAATTCGAAAATCATACCCATTTTCCCCCATTACCACCCTTTTCTCGGGACTTCGCCCCTCCACCAATTTTTATCACTGTTCGGTAATTTTATGCCTAAGAATTTGATTTGGAGAATGGAATAGAATTATTTTAATACTTAAAAACAAAAAATAAAATAAAATGTATAATAAATAATAATAATAATTAATTAACAAAATATAATAAATGTAATAAATGTAAAATAAAATTTCAGTGGCAAATCCTCCCCTAAACTTTTTCTTTGCTGCAAATGTTCATGTTTTAGAATTTTCCAACTCTGTAGCCCCTCAGAAGATATTTAACAGTTAAAATAATCCTCCCCCCACCCCTACAAATCAAATTTATGGCCAGAAAATTACCAAAAAGTGATACAATTAGAGGGAAGTCCCTAAAAGAGTCCCTACAAACAAAAAAGTAAAGAAACCATTGCGCAATAGCCATATTTGGGCATAACAGGGAGAATACACGTGTAATAAAACTGCAATAGAGAAAAGAAGAAGCAAAAAACAGTTGTTTTGGAATTCTAATTCTTTGCAATGGTAGAAAAAACTTGGGATGATGCTTCAGGGCAACAATTTGGTTATATGTAAATAGCACAAAAAATATTTTTTGGAAGAGATACAGAATATTTAATATGGCGTGTGGTCCCCCAAAACTGCTATATTGCCACACACCTGTTTGGCATGGACGCGATAAGGTTTCGGATAAGACTTTGGAGTATACTGTTTCACTCTTGAAGAAGTGCGATCTTCAAGTCTTGGACAGTAAATGAAGGCCTTGATCTTGCAACATTGCTTCATTGAAGTGTGTCCCAAACATGCCCGATCTGATTTAGGTCTGCAAAACGTGCTGGCCATTCCATACGCTGTACTGTTTTAGCTTCAAGAAAGTTCTCCACAGGATAAACTGTATAAGATCTGGAATTATCATGCATTAAAAATAAGAAATCGCCAATTTCTGTAACGTAAGGTACGATATGAATTCTCAGAATCTCGTCTGTATATATTTGGGCTGTGAAATTGGCATTCCGAATGATATACAGACCCGTACGTCCACCTATGCTGATTCCAGCCCATACCATTATACCAACTCGTCTGTAATGTGATCTTTTTCGAACTCATATAGTTTTATTTCGAGTTCCCCTTTCTTACCATACGGAAACACGTTTGGTGTCACACTTTAAAGTGAATCGGGACTCGTTAGTAAACAACACTTGACTCCAATTACTTTGCATCCAATCTCGATGTTCAGTAGCCCATTTTCTTCGGTCCACATGGTGTTCTAATGTCAACGGAATACAAACCATTGGCCTACATGGACTACATGCATAGACACCACTTCGATGAAGCCTATTTCGGATTATTTTGCTTCAGACCGTTCGTCCTGTTGTCAAAAGAAATTATTTTTACAGGTGAATAGCATTATTTTTTCTGTCTCTACAAGCTGTTAAAAGGATAATTTTTTTGCTGAGGTGCCACGTGGATGGCCTTGTTTCCTTGCCCTGGTCGACGTCTATCATTCCCTGTTTCTTTAAATCGATTGCACCCTCTTCAAATGACACTTCTTGCCACTCCAACAGTATCTGCTACACTTCTTTGAGTTTGCCCGGATTCAAGCCTTCCGATAACACGTCAAGCCTCGGATTCCGGTAGATTATGTTGACATGACATTTTCAAGTAATCTTTTCTCAAAAAAAAAAAAAAAAAACTAACAGTTGAATTTCAGCACTGAGAAAATGAAGCTTCTGTGTATTCTTCGACCACTTTTATGAAACCATGGAAGTACCTTCGCAAGTGCTGATTCGACGATTCCACTGTTAAAATAGAAGAAATAGGCATCTGATTCAGAGAAAATCAGCAATAAGAGAGCGCCGAATTACTGGATGTTTTTCACATTCCAAGCTATCGGTCAGTTTGGCGCTCCTCCAAGCTTTTTTACTGTTCCTTACTGCAAAGGAAACGTGGTTAACCTATAATCACGATTTCTGCACATATATTCTTTTTCTGTTTTTTGACGTACTGAGCGTTGATTTGTATATATATATATATATTTTTTTTTTCTGCCACGTTTTAAATGATGGGTGTTTCATTCGACATTAGTTATCGTAAAAGTATTTACCTAATTTCGTTAAAACGGCGTGCTCCCCTAATTGTTTTCAGCAGTGTAATTAAGTTTTACGTCAACATTGCGACAAGAAGATAATCGTCGGGAAGTCATTAATTATAGCCGCCGAAATAATACACCTGTACGACATATCATAAAAATAATTTTTTAAACCAATTTTTTTTTCTACTTATATTTAAAAAAATTAAAAATCCAAATTTTAATATTTACAAAGTATGAAATAAATAAATAAAAATTGAAATTGTGCTTCTAACTTGAATTTTAGACATCTTTTTTATTGCTCAACAGCCGACGTCACTTCTTTTATGTCTTCAAGGCTCTATTACAGGGAAACCTGAAAGCTTCTGCATGTTGTCGTACCCTCACATTACAATACTACCTTTCTCTCTCTCCCTCCCTCTTTTTTTTTCTTTTTTACCTAACAAAAGGTAGGGCCTATTTATATCGATTCGTAACAAGTGTTGTGTATTATTGCAAATTACACTGTGCTTCAAAAAAGAAATTTTTTTTCGAGCCCTGATACCATTCTTGCTGATTCTTATGTAATATGATCTTCTGAATTCGAAACTCATACCCATTTTTCCCAATTACCACCGTTTTCTCGGGACGTCGCCCCTTCTGCCAATTTGTATCACTGTTCGGTAATTTTATGTCTAAGAATTTGGTTTGGAGAATGGAATAGAATTATTTTAATACTTAAAAACAAAAAATAAAATAAAATGTATAATAAATAATAATAATAATTAATTAACAAAATATAATAAATGTAATAAATGTAAAATAAAATTTCAGTGGCAAATCCTCCCCTAAACATTTTCCTTGCTGCAAATGTTCATGTTTTAGAATTTTCCAACTCTGTAGCCCCTCAGAAGATATTTAACAGTTAAAATAATCCTCCCCCTCCCCTACAAATCAAATTTATAGCCATAAAATTACCAAAAAGTGATGCAAATAGGGGGGGAGTCCCTAAAAGTTGGTGGGTAATAGGGCAAAATGGGCGTCATATTCGGATTCAGAATGTCATTTTATATAAAAATTTGCAAAAATGGTATTCGGGCGATTTTCATGCAGAGCAGCGTTATTTGCTCTATTTTTGGAAATTTTAACATTATCACATTTTCAGCAAGTTTTTTAAAAGTTCTCTTGCACATTTTATGTGCATAAATTGATTATTAAAATTAAACTACCTAATTTGCAGTAGTGCAAATTGGTAAAATATAAATATGTAGACAATTTGTGTTTATAGTATATTAAATTTAAAACGTCTATGGTGTTTTCTCATTCAAAAATGATATATGCTGAAATATATGTATAAACTTTTCTTCCATGTATCTATCACTTTATGTTTGTGGACCACTAAATAATCATTGATTGCGCGAACGCTGCAATTAACAAAGAAATTAAATCCGGCTTTGAAAGTCATGAAAGTGCATTTTTTTTTAGGCTTCTGACGTGAATTTTGCCACTTATAATTGTAATTTTTTTTTCTTTCCAGTGTTTTAAGAAATTAAAGTTAAATTTTGTGTGATAAATTTGTCAAAGCTCTGAAAATAATCTACTAATATTTTAACATAAAGAAATTCTTTACATTATTAATAAATCATTTTCGTCAAATTTTTAATTAATGTTTTGCATGATATAATAAGTAATTCCTAATTTTTTTTCTTCACCTATCTTTTTTTTTATTTTTAAGGTTAATTTCTTTCGAAATCGACCTATTGCAATCACTCCGTTTATCTATCTATCTATCTATCTTTCTACCTATAATGAAAATTTTGTCATCACGATAACTCCCGAAATACTACTCCAAATTGAACCAAATTTGGACAGTAAACTGATCTTATAAATATCTTGGATGAGTTCGTTAACCAAGTTGCTCCGACGTTTTGTTTTCAAGTGGCAGCCACTTGAACATTTCAAACCCACAATGTAAAAAGCAGATTTAAAGGAAGATTTGCTTGAATTTTGATGAAAACAGAGGCCACATAAAGGTCTCAATGAAGTTTATTAATGAAGTTTATCCGCCATTTTTAATAAAGTGGGAGATATTTTAAGTTGACCACTTGAAATCAGGCTATCACTTGAAATTTTAAAATCACTATAACTTCCGAAATAATACTCCAAATGGAACCAAATTTCAGCAGTGGCTTAAATTATCTTATAAATATCTTAGATGAGTTTGTTAATAAAGTTGCTACGCCATTTTGTTTTCAAGTGGAAACCACTCTAAAATTTAAATTGTAAAAAGCATATTCCGAATTTGTTTGAATTTTGATGCACAGTTGGTAACAAAAGTGTCCGAACACTAGCAAGAATTCCTATGTAAAAAACTACACTTCATACGGTTTTGTTAAATAAATCCTTATCGAATCGTGATCTTACACCGACTAAGAACAGAATTCGGCAAGGATTTATTTAACAAAACCGTATGAAGTGTACTTTTTTTACATAGAAATTTTCGCTAGTGTTCCGACACTTCTGTTAACGACTGCATACATAGTTTATACAAGTGCCACAAAGAACTTTATTAATGAACTTTATCCGCTATTTTTAATAAAGTGGCGGATATCTTAAGTTAATCAGGACCACTTGAAATGAAGTTACCATTTGAAAATTTAAAACCATTATAACTTCCGAAATAATGCTCCAAATGGAACTAAATTTGAGCAGTGTCTTAACTTATCTTATAAATATTTTAGATGAGTTTGTTAACCAAGTTGCTCCACCATTTTGATTTCAAGTGGAGACCACTTGAAAATTTAAATTGTAAAAAGCGTATTCCGAACTTGTTTGAATTTTGATGTAAATACAGACCACATAAGGATCTCAATGAAGTTTATTAATGAACTATACCCGCCATTTTTAATAAAGTGGCAGATATCTTAAGTTAAGTGGTGCCACTTGAAATGAAGCTACCACTTGGAAATTTTAAATCATAACTTCTGAAATAGAACTCCAAATCGAACCAAATTTGGACAGTATCTTAACTTATCTTATGAATATCTTAGATGATTTTTTTAACCAAGTTGCTTCGCCATTTTCATTTCAAGTGTACACCACTTGAAAATTTCAAATTCAAATTGTAAAAAGCGTATTCAGAATTTGTTTGAATTTTAATGTATACATAGATTACATAAATGTCTCAATGAACTTTATCCGCCATTTTTAATAAAGTGGCGGATATCTTAAGTTAAGCGGGGCCACTTGAAATCAGGCTACCACTTGAAAATTTAAAACCATAATAACTTCTGAAATAATACTCCGAATCGAACCAAATTTTGACAGTATCTTAACTAATCTTATAAATATCTTAGATGAATTTTTTAACCAAGTTGCTTCGCCATTTTGATTTCAAGTGGAGACCACTTGAAAATTTCAAATTCAAATTGTAAAGAGCGGAATTAGAATTTGTTTGAATTTTGATGTATACATAGATTACATAAATGTCTCAATCAACTTTATCCGCCATTGGCGGATATCTTAAGTTAAGCGGGTACACTTGAAATCAGGCTACCACTAGAAAATTTAAAATCATGATAACTTCCGAAATAATATTCCAAATCAAACGAAATTTGGACAGTGTGTTAACTTATCTTATAAATATCTTGGATGAGTTTCTTAACCAAGTTGCTCCAACATTTTATTTTCAAGTGGAGACCACTTGAAAATTTCAAATTCAATTTGTAAAAAGCTATTCCGAATTTATTTGAGTTTTGATGTACACATAGACCATATAAGTGTCTCAATCAACTTTATTAATAAACTTTATCTGTCATTTTTAACAAAGTGCGGATGTTAAAAACTTAGGGAGACAACTTGAAATTAGGCTACCACTTGAAAATTTATAAACATGATAACTTATTAAATTCTAATTCAATTCGAACCAAAGTTTAATAGTGATGTTATCATATAATTATCTTGGATAAGTTCAGTGGACAATTTGTTCCAACATCTTGTTTCCAAGTTGCAACTACTTGAAATTACACTGCCACTTGAAAATATGCCATCACGATAACTTTTAAAGTACTAAACTGATTCAAATAAAATTTGGATAGTGAACTTATGGTACAAATATCTTGGATAAGTTCACTTGGTGACTTAATCCGCAATTTTATTTCCAAGTGGCGGCCACTTGAAAATTTGTCAATATGGTAACTTTAGTAATACTAAATGAATTCGCATCAAATTTGGGTAATGGATTTATCATTCAAATATCTCAGAAAAGTTCGCTGGTCATGTAACTCTGACTTTTTTTCTAAGTAATGCCATTTGAAAATTTTTTATGACGATAATTTTTGAAATACTGATTTAATTTGAACTAGAACTGAACAATGAACTAATCGTAGAAATATATTGGTCATTTAAATGGGCAAGTTGTTTCGCCATTTTGTTTAGAAGTTGCAGCCACTTAGACTGTCACTTGAATATTTGCCAGAACAATAACTTTTGAAACACTGCACTGATTTGAACCACAGTTGGACAGTGAACCTATGCTTTAAATATCTTAGATGTGTTTGCTCGGCAACTTGCTCCACACTATTGTTTCTAGGGTGGCGACACTTGAAAATTTGTTATTACGGTACCTTTTGATATACTTAATCAAATCAAACTAAAGTTGAAAAATTAATTTATCACTCAAACAACTATGATTTCAGTGGGCAAGTTTATATCCAAGTTGCGTCCACTTGAACGCTGCTTTGAGACTTTGTTATCGCAATAACTTTTGAAATATTGAGTTTATTTGAACCAAAGTTGGATAGTGGACTTATTTTACAAATATTGTTGCGTACTTGCGGGTTCGTAAGTTTTCCAAGAATGAAAGGCGAAAATTGCAAAAGTTCAGTAGTTATTTACAGAAAGCTCCAGAAGAATGCAGGTCTATAAACCAGGTATAAACTTCAGTTTCACCAGTAAACTCAGCTTAAATAACAGCTTTCAACAACAAATTCACAGTGCAAACAGTATCAAAGCATTAACATAAAGCAAGTCTCATTCAAAGAGGCTCAGAACTCCTTCAATAACAATGCAAGCGTTTGTCGAAACTCAACTGCGACTGACTTGGCGAGTTCGGACACCTTTTATACCCCTTTATCGAAACCAGAAAAATCTAGAAATTTCATGTAACTGGTGAACCAATTACGTTACAGCGTTCATCTTTGGTATATAGATAATAAGGACTTTCTCGCAAAAAGTCGCCAAGGGGGAAAATTTGTCAAATTTGGCGCCAAATTCATTACCTGCCTTATTGGAGCTTTTTAATGCGTATTTAAGGGAAATTTAGGCTATTTTAATGCGAAAAATACTAGAAATGCAGAATATTAGCATTTTATTAACTTACTAAGCCTCTTTCAAAAAAAATTCTACAAAAAAAAAAAAAAAAAAAAAAAAGAATTATTTTCAAATTTGCTACATTATTTTAGATTAATTAGTTCACTGCGCCACTTTCTCTGCCATTTTGATCCAAGTGGATGCCACTTAATTTTTCTTCACGATGACTTTTGAGATTCTAAATTAATTCCAACTATATTTGAACAGTAGTCTTACCTGACAAATGCATTTGATATATTTGTCAACTTGGCCCACCATCTTGTTTCCAAGCGCCGGCCACTTGAAAATTTTAAATTCACATAAAAATGTATTTATGAACCAATTTGCTTGAAACTCCATACATAGATAGCCTACATCAATATTTTTTACTAAGTCCATTAATAATTTGTAGCCGCCATTTTGATACAAAATGACGGCTACTTGATAAGGAAAAAGAAATCAACCTACCCTTCCGATTATCCGGAAGGACTTGTTTATTGTTTATCTTTCTTCTTTTTGTATTATGTTATGCATCTATTACAATTTCCTAAGGACCTGTAATTCGATTTTTCCCCTAAAATTTCTTTACACAACGTTTATTTTTATTTTTCTCCTTTTTCTTTTCTCTCTCTTTCTCTCTCTCTCTCTCTTTTTTTAAATATATATTAGCTAACTTTCTCATATATGGAGATTATTTATAAATACTTCTTTGTGTCTTATAGCATATCATTTTCTGCATTTTCTTTGCAATATATTTGCTGAATATATATATATAATTTAAATTAAACTAGCATGCAGCAGCTATCACAAACTTTCTTTCACATCATTTTATATAACAGCGTCAGTCTCACGTACTGATTAACTTGCAGAGATATTTAATCAACATATCTCCTCAAAAAGGAATTTGCTTTAATTTTAACAAATCTGGAATATACCTATCTGAAAAATCGTAGAACGTAAACAATAGCAATTTCACCTATCGGTGGATGTACATCTAAATTGAATCAGCATATATATATATATTTCCTTCATAATGAACTTTTACATATAAAATTTGGTGCACTTATACATTATAGAAGCAGAGCTATGGCCATTTTCATAAACAGAGAAAATTGTATCATATCAACTCGACCTGTCGGACAATATCCGCCAAATTTAATCTGCGTATTTTTTTCATAATAGCTCTTTTACATGCTAAGTTTCGTGCACTTGTATGTTGTAAAAGCTAAAATATAAGCTTTTCGTAAATGGAGAAAATTGCAGCGTAGCAGAGCTATCTGTCAATTGATGTTCACCTAAATTGAATCAATGTAGTTTTACAAGACATTCTTCTCACCTATCAAGATTTTTAAACTTCTCTAGAAATTGAGATATAGCCTTTCCGAAAATTGGAGCTGTTGCAGCATGGTAGCATTACCTATTGGGTGATATAGGCCAAAAAAAAAAAAAAAAAAAAAAAAAAAAACTCCAGTTTATGCCAATGCCTAACCAACACTCTAGAAGTTCAGATATAACGTTCTCGCAAATTGGAGCTATTGCAGCAAAATAGCGTTACCTATTGGGTGATATAGACCAAAATGTAGGAAATTGGAAACCCTAGTTTATTTCCATGTCCAATCAAATATAAAGTTTCAGAAGTCTCTCTCTTTCTTTGAGATATACAGAGACGAAAATATTTCGGTTACCATAAACAAACATTTTCTAAAAAAATATGAAATCGTATTCAAGGCATCTCGAAATGAGTAAATCTATAAAAAACTAGATGTCGAAAATTTTCGCCAATCCAATTCTATATTTTTATATAAAATTTTTCGTAATCTCCCACCGTTATTTTACAGAAAAAATAAAAGGCAAAATTTAAGTATGTGCTAATGATTACATGCTTTTGTTAATCTTTTTTAAATAAATTTGTTTTCTACAATTTGTTGATCTTTTCACTTCTAATAAAATACAGTATAACGTCTAACCCACCTCCCTCCCAGGTGGCTGATACTGATAATTTTCGTTAACCGAGCAGTTTATTCATTTATTTATTTATTTATTTAATTATTTTGAATATATGTGTAATAGTCATTGGATTTGTCTTTAAATGCATAGTTATATTTTTGATTTCCAGCAAAAATATCTATTGTTTTACTACATTGTAAATACAATATAGTAAAAATAACATTGCAGCTTTATCTTTTTCTAAGAAACTCAATGGATTAAAAAAGTATATTACATTCTCATTTCTGTTCTAACATTTTTATTTTAACTAATCTTTGTGAGCACACTTAGTAAGTCATTGACTAGGTTCCAAATTCAAAATAATTCTGGAAAGAAAAGAAAACAACAACGGCAATTTAGAATAGAAAACAGTCACGTAAATAATTGCATTGGTCAAATAAGGATAAAATATGCACAAAAACACTTTTTCTCTGATTAAAACACTTTAAAAAAATAATTTTATTCACAAATTAGTTTTATAGCAGTATATTTTATTTAGAATTAATATAATCTGACAATTGTATGTCGAGGCAAAAAAATAATCTTTGATGTATTCGAAAAATAATATATGTTCATTTCTTTGACAGTAAAAAGGACGAAAAATATTTAAATAACTTAAAAATTGTCAAAGTGTATTTATTTTTTTTATTAATCTGAACAGTGTTACGCATTATATTTGAACTTGCGATAAATATTTCCGTTGTTTGAAGAATTATATGAGAATTAAATTTCCAGCAACAAATCTTTTTTATATTTTGTGTTTTTGAGGATTTTAAGATAATCCTTCTTATTTTTTCATCGTTATAAATTAAAAAGTATAAAAACATAAAAATAACTTTTAGGCAAATTCTAAATACATGAAACACAGCCTTTTTGGTATATGTAAGATGAATATGGTGACATTTTTTCCAGACTTTGCATTTCTACATGAGGATTATATTTTTTAAACGATGTTTCATAATATCATGCGATATGATATTTAATAAATTTCTTGAATATTTTTAACTTAGAAAAATAATTTTTGTGGATATTTATTTTTCACTCCACATGTTTTAACGTGCATTATTTTATTATGGTAGTAGATAATAATATTAGTCTTAATTTTTTTTCTTTGTAGTAGAACAAAATGATAATAACAATAATATCAATAATAATAATAATAATAATAATAATAATAATGTTATTCCTAAAATTTAAAAACTTTAATAAAATTTCAATTTGCAATTTTTTAATCTTCAATTGTACTCCAAAAATGTAAGAAAGTTTTTAAATTAAAAATGAAGAAATCACGTGATGCATTGTAATGTAAAAAAGAGGGTAACTAATAACTAAAATTATTGAAAAGGTTCTGAAAAGCAATTTCAGAAAAAGAAATAAAGAAAAATAAAGTCACTCTTTTTTTACATTACGTGTTGTGTAACTACAGAAAAAAAATTGACGTTGATAATACTCCTGTGAAGAAAAACTTATAATAAAAATCAACAATAATAATAAAAATAATTTTTTTATTTATTCTGATAATTTAAACAGTTTAAAAAAAGTGTCTATTTTTTTACCACACTTCTTGCAACCATGGAAGCTACTGCACAACTACTGACACAAAGAATCCAGTGTTAAAATAGGAGTGATAATCCTTGTCGTTGAGAGAAAATAAGCAATAAAGGAACACCGTAAGGCAGGATGTTTACCGAATTCCAAACTATCGGTCAATTTGACACCCCTCCAAGTTTTTTTAATCATCCTCACTGCTAGACGTAAGAAACGGGGTTACACTACATAGATATTTTTGTGAAATTGCAACTACAGTGGATCTGAGAAAGAAAAGAACTATTATCTTTGTCTGATTTACACTTATCAATTATACACTTCTTCAGAAATATTTAATGTGAAAACATGTTTTCTATTAAAAACATAATCGCCAAATTATTTATTTATTTATTTATTTATTTATTGTTAATCCTAGACAAATGATAAGTAAGATACTTTAAAATAATTTCAGAAATTAAACAAACGTTCATGTTAAAGTTAGTTATATAATTATGACAGGCATTTGGAACATTTAAACTATCACACTGTTTTCCAGAACAATACTAAACGCATTAGTAGCTCGAATAGAGACAATGTGCGTTGTAGCCATCACAAAACTTTCTTCTATATTTTTCTATACAAATTCAAGCATGAAATATTTTTTTAAACTATTATTTATGCGGAATGCTGACGATATTCATCTCAAAGAACTATAACACTAAATGTCCAGGTCACTTTTGTCCTATAAAGAAAACGTTTGAAATAATTAGTTTTATTTATTTTATTTTATTTTATTTATTTATTTTGTTAAAAACTGGAAAAAAATACGATGTCATTGCTTTTATTGAACCATTCATTAAATTGTTCATTTTAAAGGTACCGACGTCTTCTGAAAATTTTTCGTATTGAAAATTTAGATTCTTTGAGGAACTCCTCATGCTCTCCAGGAAGGAAAAGGTGCTCCTATAAGTACAAAAAAAAAAAAATCATAGTAGACTTACTATTGTGAGTGATTTATTTATTAAACTTACTCATAAAAAATAATTCTCCCTAACTCATAAATCTAACTCATAAAAAATAATTCTCACTAACTCATAAAACTAACTCATAAAAAATAATTCTCACTGTGCACATTTAATAATTCTCACTGTGTACTATACTGTTATGTATATATATATATATATATATATATATATTATAAATAAAAGAAATAACTGATTGATAATACCACTCTTTGGTCAATTTTATCAAATATTGATAATCACTAATTTATGTCAAGGTGCGACTATTCTGTGTATTAGTATTTGAGCTATAACTTCCCCATATGTAGATAAACAGATAGACATTTCCTAGAATTAATCAAATCATGTTCTGCACCTTTCAAAATGTGTATAATCTTCCAAAGGTAAAAGTAGAAACTTTTTACTGATCCAATACTTTACTCTATTGAATATCTAAAAGGTCTTAGAAAACAGTTAGATAATCAGCATTTTTAATTAGTAATCACATACAATTACAAGTTAAGCGGTTAACATGAACTTCATTTCTTGAAGGCCAATAAAAGATATTTGACAAATTAAATTAATTTATTACACTTTTCAAAATAAAATGGCAGGTTTCACTAGACAAATGGTTCCAATTTACAGTCGGCAGCAAAATTATTCGAGCGTTAGTAATAATTCCTATTTAAAAAAAAAATACACTTAATACTGTTTTGTCAAATAAATGCTTGTGGAATCATGTTCTTAGACTGACTAAGAACATGGCTCGACAAGGATTTATTTAACAAAACAGTATTAAGTGTACATTTTTAACACAGGAATTATTCCTAGCGTTCGAATAATTTTGCAGCCGACTAAAACTGCAATTAATTGTTTGGTGCTATATTTAATTATTTTAATAGTGCTCACTCCAAAAATGACACTATAAAAATAGTGAAATACGGCACCAAAATATTGGTTGCAGCTAAACTAGAACCATTTTTCTGGTGAAATCTGCCATTGTATTTTTAACAGTGTACTCAATTTTCTACAACGGAACAGTCTAAATGTCATAACACGTTAACAAGAAAGCACCACTGAACTGGCATTTTTTTAATTATTAACAAACTTTGAATAAACACCATAAAATGCAATAAACTTGCGCGTTTATTGAATTTTATGGTGTTTATTCAAAGTTTTGTAAGTAATAGTCTTAACACGTTGTTTGTGTCCACTCATATGTATCTGAGCTCATGCTAAAACTATATGGTGACTTTATATCGAAATAAAAATGTAATCTACCTTTATACCAACAATGCTTTCATTTACCGACATCCAACCGCTATGACTCAGTACCTTAATTGCGTATGTGAATAACCATATCTGAACCGGGACTCTAATCTGGCATCTGGAAACTCAAGATCAGTTTATGCCATGGACCATTCCTCAAACAGAAGCAAAAATACCCTGTTGAATAGTAAAATATTTGGTAAAACAAGCTTTTAATATTATCTTGAAATATATAACTTTTTATATGATATTCCTAAAATAAAGCATTTTATACTAATATTTAAAAATTCAAACTTAAACGAAAAATAAATAAATAAAATAACAATTTTATAGCTGATTTAAAAATTTATGAAAGGTTGAAATATTACAATTTGAATTTCCTTTTTTTTAAATTCACTTTGGAATTATTTTTATATTAATATAAAATAGTTAATGACTGTTGGAAAATGTTATATATTTCAAGATATTAAAAATGAGTTTTCGCAATATTTAAAATTTAATATAAATAACTGAAACATAGAAGAAAAATTTCATGAAGAAGTACTTTGAAAAAAAAAAATTAAATAAATAAATAAAACATTATACGAAAAAAAAATTATAAATATAAAAAAGAAATATCTTCTAAAAATTATTTTAGCTGAAAAAATGTCTAAGTAGTAATTGAATAAGAAAAAATAAAGAAAGAAATAGATCAATATGATTTTTAAAAAATGGAAAAAAGTCGCAAGAAGAATTAATTAAGATATCAAGTAATTGATAATGAAAATGTGTTTAAAAACCATGTTAATATATGAAAGAAATTCAATAAAAAGTGTCAAACCTATAACTTAATTAATTAGTTTTAAATTGATTTAATAAATTAACTTCCAATTAATCAACTAACAATAGAAGATTATTTTTTATATATGACGGTATTAGTTTTTGTGTTAAAAGGTAATTAGTTTTATAATGGAAAATTGCATTGAAAAGAATCCTGTATTAAATTACTTTCCCTGCATGTTTTTGGGTAATATAATGAAAAATGCGAAATGCTTATTAACCTAAATAAAAAAGAAAAAAAATCAAATTTATTTTACCCTTTTTGTGAATAAAAAACAAATAAATAAAAATTAAATAAATGTATAACAGTATTGCTACTTTTTATAAAAATAATATTCCGATCATTAAATTTATATTTTATAAAAGAACTTAATAATATGTTCAAAATATTTAGCACGAATTAAAACGAATATTTAAACTAAGTTAATTTATTGAGACTATGGGATAAAACATAAAAATAACGTTTATTAGAAAGGTGATACATACAGGGTCGCACTAGGGACCCTATATATAGAGAGACTGGACATTGACCGAAAGTCGGCCATCTTAGTGCCAATTCGGAGCGATCCCCGTAGAACGTAATGCTTTTTTCTTCGCAACTGACACTTTAATATACAACATAAATGAAAGGAAATTGCGCTAAATTTGTGCAGAAAGTAATGCAGAATATGAATATGTAATTTTTTTCGTCTTAGAGAAAAATAATTTGAAGAAAAACAAATTTTGTTTTAACCTTCGACATGGTTACTTTTTCAATTCCTATCGGAAAACACATTAATTTTTTGTTGTATATTTCTATATTAAGCAAAATAGGTTGATTGTGAAAGCAATTCTACGTTATTTTTTTCTGAGGACATGCATTCTATATATAAATGTTAGAAAATTTTTAACAAAAATATGGTAATCTTAGTTTTTGTCAAGTAATTCATGAATAAATGTAAAACTACGGCAGAAGAACAGAAATTATTTTTTATTATTTTATAAAAATATTTACGTAATATTTTTACAAGGTAAAAATACGCATTTCATTTATTTCAATTACGCATTATTAATAATAATGACTTAGTTAAATATTAAAAATAATAATTTTATTAATAATAATTTGTAAAAATGTAAACTAATATCTTTAGAAATTAAAAAATGCTTTTATTTATTTTATTTACATTTGCTTATTTAAATTGATTTTTTATTTTATTTTATTTTATTTTTTATTTTACTTTTTTTTTTTTTAATATTATGTAAATAAAAATAATTACTTATTTAAATGTTATTTATAAAATTTATTATGGCAATCATTATTTAAAAGAAATTTATATTTCATATGTTAGCAAATAATATACACCTTATTTTCTTTACTTTTATTAATTTATTTTAAGAAATCTGATACATTTTGCGTACTAGCAAAAAATCAAAAAATATATTTTTATATAGTTATTTTAAATACGTATTTTAAAATATATCAGAAAAATACATTGAGATCTAACATATTAAATATATTGCACAACAGAACTTAAAAACTAATAGTTAGCAAATAAATAATGTAATTATCTCATATGTTAGGAAACAAATACGTAAAACAGCACGCAATAAGAGAATTGAAAGTATTTAAAGCACGATATAAAATAAATAATTATGCATTTTTATCTTTTAAAAGTATTCCAAAATTAAAGCAATTTATCTCCCAACAAGGTAAAAATGTAATAAATAAGTTATTTTTCGATTATGACGTAAAATAATCACAATTTCTTCTCGGCGTAATGATAAGCAAAGGAGCAACTGGCACTAAAATGGAGAATTTCGTCAAAAAGCCGGCGCGCCAATGTCCAGTCTCTCTCTATCGAGGGTCCCTAGGTCGCACCTCTAGGGGTGAGTCCCAGACCGTCGCCAATTGCCCACTGCGCAGCACTAGTGCGACCTAAAACCCAACTAACCTTACAGGGCCTCAACGGTCCGTATTTTCTTGAATCAGAATCTTCAATGGTAATTTTCTGTAATATCTTTCCACGATCAATTGAGGTAAGAATTACTAAATGAATATTCTCGGGAATGATTGTGGAATAAAAGGCAGGTCGTAATAAACTTGGTGTATTTTTACGCACTCCACAAATAAACAATAAAAATTAATCCCTCCCGCGAGAAATTTTTAATTTTTTAATATTAGTTTATCTGTAAGACTGAAGCTTTTTTCATATGTTGATTCCGATATTTAAATTTTTAAAAAAATCATATTTTTATATAGTAGAAATAAATATTTTATATAACTGCTAAAATTTAGCATCATCACTGGTCGCAATAAATCCATAGTATTTGTTACCTGGTAGATGTGTTACACTACATTTAAAAATTAGAATAACGAGAAATTAAACTTCTTCGAAATTAATTGGAAATAAAATCTATCTTAATTAAACGTTTAAAATGAATAATCTTGAAAAAGATTCCTTTTTACTCTCTGAAAATTCTCTTCGTCTTTAACAATATCTCAGGCTTTTTAAAAGATTCTTGTTATATCCACGTAATTCTACACTACATTAGGAGCCTAGATGTTCTGCTAATGGAATCTAAAATAGATTAAGTGTGCCGTCTAATTGCAAAACCGGCTAACACCTTAAATTTGCAGGGCCGCGGTAGCCCAGTCGGTAGAGCGCCGGCCTCGTAATTGGAAGATTGTGGGTTCGGTACTCGAGCCAGCTAAAGACCATCGTGTACATTGACACCTCTAGGGGTGTGAACCAGACCGTCGCCAATTGCCCATCTGCGCAGCACTAGTGCGACGTAAAACCCAACCATCCATCCATCCTTAAATTTGCAAAATACATTTTTTCCGCTTTTTCAGTTATAAGTGAACGTTTCCACCATCTGGAAACAAGAAACCATGCCAAAGCTGATCCACCCCTGTGTTATTTGTGTTTGAAAATCTCGATATGCTGCGAAATCGGTCATCTCCATATCTGTGAGATCAGGATTCTGCTACACCCGTCTAAACCAGCACACTTGTTGATCAGGTTAGTGCTATCGTATTTTTCTCGCCTGTGACTGCTCTTTCTTGGTGCACACAAAGCTTCTAATAATAGAATTTCGTGTTTTCTTCGACAGGCAATGAAGAAGTTCGGAGAAGAACTATCTTCTAATCAATCATGGAAGAGGAAAAGTGAACCTACGACGTAGAAAAGGTACAAACCCAAAGTTCAAAAGTAATGTATAATTATTTTGTAATAACATAATATTAATTGGTAACATAATAGTATCTTAGTTAGCATATTATGATTAATTAATCAACAATTATTAATTTAACAACATACTTATGATGATTCAGCAGATTATAGCGATGTGTTTATGTAAATTTGCTTACAATTCGAGTGATTTTCCACTATATCGAATAATCGCTCTTGATTAATGAATTTGGGGCCTTTTCTGATATATTTTCATAGTTTTCCAGAGTTAATTTCTGTTTTGGATATCAGTTATATTATTTTATTTTTATTTTTATTTTATTTTATTTTATTTTTAATATATATCAGATAACAGAAATTAGTTATTTATAAGTAAAATTTAATTGAATAAAACATTTTGTGTATTTGGACCTAAAAATGCAAATTTCACATTACATTTAGCTAAAATTAAATTCTAGTTTGTTGAAAAACAGGCCGACTCAGAAATAAGTTGCAAAGGTGGCCAAATCCAAAATAAAATTTTGAATAATCCCCTACCATCAAGTGACCCTGACACCTTATTTCAAGTTTTCATATATACTGCCCTAACTATTATAAAACTAAAGAGTTTTGGTTTTTATCTCATTTTGGCTAAGTGTGGCAAAAAATCGGCTTTTTCTCAAAATTTTACTTTTTGGAGGTGACCGATTTTGCAACTAGAAAATGCACAAATGCTGTCTTAAATAACAGGTAATGCTCTCCAACCCAGCCAGTTTTCGTGGTATTCTTAGAAACGCGCGTAAATACGGTCTAGGACCTTTTAAAAAGACCCCTATGTAGGGCATTCTCCAGGCAAAGGTCCCGCATGCAGTGAAATGGTCATCATCTTAGCATGACCACATCATACAATTCTATACCCAACCCACTAAATTCAGCGTATAGAATTTTAACGACCTAGATTGAAATCTATTAACACTATTTCCTAAATTTACAATAACATTTGTAAAATTTATTTATTTTTTAACATTTAGGATAGATTGTGTTTTAAATGTACTATGTGTTGTCAAAGTATTTCTAAAAACAATTAGTCAAGCATTTTATTTTAAATATAATCATACAATAAAATAACTCCTTCATAAGGTGAGTAGACCACTTACATCTAGAAAATGATTACAGTCATGTTAGTGATTAACCTTATCAGTTTTCAGTTTAAAATTTGAATAAATTAAAAGCTATTGGTAAAAGTATATATTCAAAATTTATTTCAGTGTAAATATATAAAAAAAAAAAATATATTTATGAATGGTAAAAATTAACTCCAGTTGACTTACTTCTCAGAACTTTCCTTGCAGCGCATTAGGCGTGAATCCCAGTTATTTGTCAATTGACCATTGGAAGCTCTAATGCGACGTTAAACGCATTCATCTATTCATCCTTCACAAAGAATTTTGTGAATACCTCTTAAACTTCTTAAACTAAATACTTCGTAAATTTCTTAAATTATCATTTCCAAAAACACTATGAAAATCGAATGCTAGAAAACTTTGCAAGATGATAAATTCGCTGCAAAAATTTAAGTGAGATTCTCAAACATTTAGAAATTAACTATATTGGTCGATTGCTGAAAAAACTGAAATTCAGTAATCGACCAGTTTGATCATTTACTTGGACTGATATAAATACACCTTTGGGGTTCACCGAAGCGGGGGAGCCATGCTCTCCGTGGAGGGTCAGAATCGCCATGGCATGTCTCTGGACCATCTTTAGGGGTGAGTGCCAGACCGTCGCCAATTGCCAATAGTGGAGCACAAGTGCGACATAAAACCCACTCAACCTCAACACGACTAGCACTGGTAATTTTTCAGATACCAATTTCCATTTTTGAGTTTAAATCCAGAACAAACAAAGGAGATTCTACTCGAGAAGGGGTGGACGCTATCACTGAGATAAGCGTTCCCCGAAATTTTATCTTTCATGGTTTCCTTCCTAAGGTTTCTTTCTGACCGTATTTTGATAAAATTGCTGCAGAATTGAAGCATATGGAATAGCGCTCATTGGACTCTACTCGATAGGTAAGATTGTTAGATTGGTCTACTAGATAAGTTAGATTGGGTTTAACGTTGCACTAGTTTTGCGCTATTGGGCAACTGGCAACAGTCTGGTACTCACACCTAAGGTTGGTCCGAAGACATGCCATCACAATTTTGGTCTTCCACGGAAGACGTAGCTCCCCGCTTTGGTGATGCTCAGACGTACAGCGCCTAGAATACATAGTGTGGAAAGCGACCAGTAAATCAGTGCCTTAAAAATTAAGTCTCTCACCAGAGGTCAGTGCGATCGAGTTTATTCCTTTAAAAACTCCCTATTATTTAATCATGTTCTTAGATCACGTGATTGAGCCGACGAAACTGGGAAAAGCTAATCAGCTCTCCTTTTTGAGCAAAAAATTCGATCGCAGCGCTTTCTGGAAGCTTAATTTTTTTAGCAGTATTTAAAGCATTCGATCATAAGTGCTTTTCACACTGTATATTCTAGGCGCTGTACCAGAGGTATAATTTAGCGAGGAACATGGGGGACACTGCTGCCATGACGGATATTACGTGCACCAGCCACCGTTAGTGTACACGACGGTCTTTTAGCGGCTCTAGTACCGAACCCGCAATCTTCCAATTACGAGCTTTGCGCTCTACCGACAGGGCTACCGCGCCCCTTGGAAAAACAAATAGTAGTAACTAAACATCATTAATTTGAACATAAAAAATTCTTCACAAACTATAAAATAAGGGGAAGTACTACCAGTTTCTAAAGAACGTGGCCTTCTTTATTCTCATTAATATCAATAAAAATGTTAGATTATCGATAAAAATACATTTATATTTATTTAAAACAAATAAAAATAACCTACATAGCTCAATAATAATTTTTGGAATCAAGTTCAGTTTGATGGTTTTAGTTTGAATTAAACATCTCATAATATCTGGATAATATTGACAGCGACTTACTTTAAGCTTTGTAGATAATTTTGGAACTGTTCTGTAACCTCCATGAATCAAACCTTAATTTCTATTAGAAATTGTAACAGCGCACTTCATTAGATGTTAGTTATGCATTCTAACAATCAGTTTAAAACTTTTCCTTATTAATTCTTGTTTTTTAGATATCTGTGCTTAAGTGGTCGATTATTAACATGTGGTAAATTACACTTTAATAAAAACAATAATTAAAGATACAAAATACTTGAAATTTATTCATCGAAATTAAACAAACACAAAAACATATTTGTAATAAAAATAGTTTAAATAAATTATTTGTTATACGTATGCATATTTGTAGCAATTCACGTTTAATTCAAATCACTTTTTTCTTTTAATACAAATTTTCAACTATACATAAAATATATTCTAAATTTTGGAATAAAAACTTGAATTATAAAAAGTAGAACGAAAGTTTGTCGTTAAAAAAAAAAAAAAAAAAAAAAAAAAAAAAATCTTACAATATTATACAAAGAAAAAATATTCCGAAGTAAACACTAGCCCAATATAAAAGGCTAGAAAAAAAGAAATTTACATTTCAACAAAATGTCTATACTTTGTTTATCAAAAAGAAAATTAACTCTGAAACAACAAGAAAATTCTTGTTTTGTCTTAAAACATTTCTTCAAATGATACGCTTTTTTAAACACAAGAAATGCTGACAGAAAAAAAAAAAAAAATCTTTTACAAATACAAATTTTTAGATTACTTTAAATTGCTAAAAGAAGACATATTCTTTGCGTCTCTAAAACTTTTTATGCATTTTGAATTCTGCGATTCAAAACATCTGTATTTTTCTTAATAAACATCGATAATACATTGCTTCTCTTAAAGCAACAGTTGTAATTTAGAAACAAAGAAAAAGAAAGAAAAAATATAGAAAAAATACAAGGTTTGAGTTTATTTTCCATGAAAAATAAACTACATTTTCTTGAAACCTTGTTAAAAAATAAAAGTTTGTAGATGAAGATAACTTTCGATCAACATTTGCTTTTCAAAAATTTTTTATGCAATTCAGCAAATGTTTAGATACTTTATCTACTCTATTATAAATATATTGATTATGATTATTTTATTGCGACACGTTACTTTAGAGTTTGCATCATATATTGTATATTATCTTTTGATATTACGCTATAATTAATTCCAATTAAGTTCCATATTACATACATGACGCATTTCTGCCTTTTTTTTCCCCCCTAACTCTCTTACCACCATATTTATATAACAATTTACACCTTGATTGACGGTGGAAACATACTACAGAAGACTAAAATATAAATATTGTGATGGGAGAGTAAGGAATAAAACTTGAAAATGTATACCATGTGTGCTATTTTCTAGAAAGGTGTAATAATGGTATGAGAATTTTCAGAAAATTAAAACAAAAATTGTGTTAATTTTCTAGTTATAGTCTCTAAATAAATATAATAGATATTACTTAATAAGTTTTGAACAATATACAGGGTTTCTAAGGTCCGTATTTGTTTTCTGACTTTTCCGCCACGATATATATTATGTAGTAATATTATATTGTCATTTTCCACTACCAGTTAACAATGAAATTGCTATACAAATATAGTGGTGGATGAGTCGGGAAAAGATTTGGAACCATAGCCAATTGGATATATATATATATATATTTTTAAAATATTATTTAGGAATGAAACATCTGTGCCATTGACAATTTGCTCATGATTCACTATACGATAGCCAACATTATAATAATAAAGAAATGAAACAGACAGTACAATTACAGGAGTTTAAGGGAATTCGAAGTTGACAGAAATCCTATCAAAATCATAAAAAGGTAAGGTCAGATGGTAATAAATAGTATTGTTTTTAGTGTTATTACCTCGGAAGATTTGCAGAAATGTTAGAAAAAATATTAGAGAATAACCATGGAATAAATGATGAAAAGAAAACAGATATTAAAAAGAAAAAAAAAAAGAAAGAGAGAAGCGACGAGAAGAGTTAAAATTTAGGAGAGAAAAAAAAGGGAAAAAAAGAGTGAGACAGCGAAACAAGAAGCAAAGATAATAGCTTTAGCGAAAAAATAATGAAAGGAACTCTTTTGAATTCCTCGAAAAATTATAAAGTTTGGTTAAACGCAAAAGTTTTCAGCGATAGCCCAGAAATGTTTGAGACCCAGCTATTCTGCACTTTTATTAAATAATCATACAAGAATCTGATTTAAATGCTCTTTACAAAATAAAAGGCAAATTGAATAAAACAATTTGATAAAATCACTGCAATTGAAATGTTTTTGTTGTAATCGTTTAATTTTTTAGAAGTGATCTGTTTTTAGTTTCTGATAACAGTTTTATACTTTTTTAATTTTGTTAACACATTCTTGTAATGGAGAACATTTTTTGCAAATTTATATGTTCCACTTTGTTCACCTTTCATCATACTCTTTTATTTATCCTGGAATGTTGATAACACTTCTCTGCAGTTGGGGCATCGGCCCCAACACAATTTTTTGCAAATTCTTATGCAAAATGACTTCCTGAATCCGAATATGAAGCCCATTTTACCCTATCACCCTCCGTGTTTTTAAGAAGTTCCCCCATTTTTATCACTTTCCGGAATTTTATGGCTATAAATTTGTTTTGTAGGGAAGGGAAGATTACTTTAACCGTTAAACATCTTCTGAGGTGCTACAAAGTTGGAAAATTCTAAAACATGAACATTTGCAGTTAGGGAAAAATTTAGGGAGTGGGGGGGGGGGGGGGGGAGGGGATTTGCCACTGAAATTATACATTACATTTATTACATTTTATTAATAAATTATATTATTATTTATCATATATTTTTATTATTTTTTCTTTAATTGTTAAAATAATTCTTTTCCATTCTTCAAATCAAATCTTGGGCCATAAATTTACCGAACAATGATAAAAATTGGGAGAGGTGGTTACGTCCCGTGAAAACGGAGGGTGATTGGCCAAAATGTGGGTCATATTCAGATTTAGGAGGTCATTTTTCATAAGAATCAGCAAGAATGGTATTCGAGCTCTTTTACTTTTTTTTTTTTTTTTTTTTTTTTTTTTTCATCACAGTGTTATTTATGAGTGGAATGTTGTTCATTTAAGTGTATATTTGTCAGATTTAAAAACTGAATTTTTACCAACTTCTTATCAGCCGATTAAACTGAAATTTTGATACATGCAATACATGCTGAAGTAGTAACGGACTTAGGAGTGTGAGTTTGAAGATCCTAAGCCCTCATCTCTAGTCGAAATTTGCTTTCGATTTTTAACCCACATTCTATCCCCTGATCGAGCTGAAAAATTGATATATGTACGATTCAGATGATAATACATTTTCAGACATTGAAAGAACTTGTGAGGTGATGAGTACCTGGGTACCCAACTATAGTTCAAAATTTGCTTTTCAGTTTTAAGCCCCTTCTTATCATACGATTAAGCTAAAGTTTTACATACATTTATTTTATCTACATCCGCTAAATTGGAGTTTTTAAAATATTTTGAAAGGAAAACTTACTTTCAAAATTTTAACAATTTCCAATAAAGTTAAAAAGTGTTTATGACTCTGGATTCTCGGTATGTCCGTTTTACCGTATGTCCGCGCTCTAACGCCCATAAATATTTCCTTGAAATTGATATATGTTACTAAAGATCACTATGGAGTGCTTTTTCGTTATTAAATATGGAGAAAATAGCACCACTGGTTTCTGTATAGAGACACCCGAAATGATTTCAAAGCATTGAGTTCGGTGAGAGGTATTTCTATAAACCATAATTTGGTACCTCTATTTTGCCCAAAACATTAAGAAATTGACATCATATGCACAAAAAAAATGTTTCATATAGAAAGTAGTATGATTAGCATGAAGAATTACAGGACCACCTAAAAATATTAAATATTATAATTGAAATTTGTTGCAACTACCTTTTTGCTTTTGTTATGTGTTTTTAACATTCTCTAACAGCGTTTAAGAAAGATTATGATTTGAATTAGTCTACCTGTCTGTTTGTCTGACTAACTTTCTGCCCGTCTGTCCACTTCCTTAAATATTTTCAGAATTATTTCAAAATGACATACATTACTCAGATTCCCTAAGGGATGTTCCCTATTTAAAAGGGCATAAATAATTCTATTAGTTTGTGTACAGAAACACTCCAAAAAATGTTAATGCATTGCATTTTATGAGGTATTTTTATAAATCATATTTATATCTCTTTCTACTGCACAAATCTCAAAGAAATCACTATTCCTATGCTAAAATAAAGGCTTTCTATAGAATTTGGCATGTTTAGCGTTGAGATCTGCAGGATATTCAGACACATTAAGGACTACAATTGGATATTGCTAATATTTCACTTTTGTTTGTGTTATTCGAGTTCATTATGGGATGTTTCCTGTTTAAAAAGGTTTAAATAGTTCAACCGGTTTGTGTACAGGGATGCACAAAAATTCCAACGCAATGTGCTTAATAACAGGTATTTTATAAATATTACTTAAATATATTTCTGCTGCACAAATCATATGGAAATTCACATTTATTATTTCTATGCTAAAAGAATATTTTCTATAGAATATGGTATGTTTAATATTAAAATTTGTAGGGCTATGCTAAAATATTCATGTGCAATAAAAACTAAAATTGTAAATTGCTAGAATTTCCTTTTTGTTTGTGTTAGGCATTTTTAACTCTCCAATAATGTTTAAGTGTGTTTATAAATTTAATTATTCTCTTTAATTTTGTCTGGACAATGTATGATCACGTAAACAAAGTACATTGAAGATTAAAGATGAAACGGCTTAATAGTTAAATATCCAGATTTCAGCGAGAGACTGGATCAGAAATTTTTCACAACAATTTTCATCACATTTAATCATAGAAAAATAATATGACATATATATAAGAAAAAAAAGTGGAAATAAATCTTATTTAAAAATTCAAAATTTTGGCAAAAGTGCAAAGGGTACTTACAGTTGCAAAGTGTTAATAATCTATGGAAACATCATGATATATCGTTCTTGTTTAATTTATGTACCACCTTTCTTTCTGAAAACCTTTTTGAAGTTACGTTATTTTAAGAATCCTACTGAACTGACAATCTTGAAACTGAGAATATGTAAAGGTGGGACCAGAAAAGTGATATATATATATATATATATATATATATATATATATATATATATATATATATTAATATAACAGTTTATTTAACTTCAGTATGGAAGATAAATTTGTTACCGCTAAATAATGTGCTTGATTATAAATAGATAAATAAAAGATAGCTAAATAAAAAGATAGCGTGGGACGTGTGTCCACCTGAAATACTGCCGATAATTAAATCTGGCTCTACTAACAACGTATACTTATCTATACTACTATAGAACCAACTTGAACTTCATTCAGCTCTCTCTTTCTTGTTTTAAATGTCTTGCATTAGTCCCTCACTCCGCCCGTTTTTCGGGACACTTTCAGGAAAGAGAAATTTCTGCCTTTTTCGCTACCACTATTTTCATACAGAAATTTTTATTGTATTTTAATAATAATGTGAGGTGATTAAATCAGACAAAAATTGTTGTATAAAAACTGTGGCCGTAAAAATGCTGAAATTTTCTCATCCCTGAAAGAAATCTGAAAAAAAAGCAGGGAGTGGAACTTCTGATGTCTCGCTACTTAAGTAGATTATACTCGAAAATCACTTTGAATAACATACTAACAAAATTTAACCTAAAATAGTTTCCAATCCTTTCCAGGACTTGCCAAAAACCATACCTCCGTTAAAATTCTGTAACTCTAATCTACAACTTTTTTCGCATCGCTACAATTCTACTTAATACCCTGTTATAACCAACAAAACTACTCGAAATTACCAAATCTTTGTAAACCATCATAACCTTCGATATTACTGCAAAAACTACCTAAGAATAAGAGAATATTTCAATTAGCAACTTTTACAGTACATTGTCATAAAGAAAGAGTTGAATCATGTAGCGAATGTGTATAGCTTTAAAGTCAGCTTTAAATTTTAAAAAAGTATAAGAAAAATATAGACAAAAATGTTTTGAGGCGTTCACAAAATGGAACCTTGTTTGCTTCAGTTTACAGAACTGAATAATAGAGTTCAAGCCAAAATAAAGTTCGTTTATTTCCGGTCAAAAAAGACTCGAATATAAACGAGATTCGGTGTCTAGAAACAATGTGACTAAATGCAAACATGCTTATTTGGTCATTTAAGATGTATATTATCAGGTTTTTTTTTTGTTTTTTTTTTTCGAAAATAACCAAATTCGTTTTTCATTTGTGCGTTAAGCTCATCTCAAATTAATGAATCAGTTTGATGCGGAAGCTCATGTATTTATATCAGGAATTTTAAGCCATTTTTGTGAAATGCTGAATGCCGTACTTCCTACTTTCTAAAATTCTTTTAATAATAACACAGGTCTGTAATGAAATTGTTTTTTCAAAATGGTGTGATTTTCTGGAGTATTTTTTGGATGCAGATTAAGGAATAACTAATCAAAAATTTCCAGTATGTACAGTTTTGACAAAAAATTAATTTTTTTTAGCTTAAAGCTTAATTTTTGTCAACCCCCATCTAAGTTATATCCCGGAAAATCTGTATAATTGGAGTGAAGAACAAGGAGAGGTATTTCGCCGAGTCATCAAAGAAATGTATTCTTCGACCACATTTCATGAAACCATGAAAGCATCTGCGCAAGTGCTAACTCAACGAGTCCAATGCTAAAATAGGGGTGACAGTCATTTGACTCAGAGAAAATGAGCAATAAGAGATCGCGGAATTACTGGATGTTTTCCAAATTTCAAACTGTCGGTCAAGCTGGCATCCCTCAACATTTTGGACGCGTCCTCACTGCTGGTTTTAGGATATGTGGCTGCACTGTAGATGGGTTATGAAGGACGATGGAGTGTTAACATGTTAGCACTCACATTATTGTGGGATGCTGCATAGCCGCTCCCCCCGCTACACACGCTGCGTGAATTCTTCCGATCTTCATACTTACTTTGTAAAAAAAAAAAAAAAAAAAAAAAAAAAAAGATACGTACGTGATAGGAAAACAAAACAAGCATTTTTGAAGTTAGCGTACCAAAACGTAGAGACACCCAATGCAGTGAAAGAAAAGAAAAAATAAAATAAAATAAAAGTACTATTTTGCAGACCTGTGTAATGTTTATAGATTCATTTAAAGTTATATTATTTTATATTTTTATTTTCTAAACAAATTATATGAAGTTCTAATAAGCTATATTTCTTGACTTTCGATCAATTGTTAATCAAAATATAGAAATGAAAATATTGCTTTATTGCTATACCATACTACATTAATTACGACATTTAACATAAAATATTTAACATAATTAAAAAGCAATTAAAAGCAAACGTAAACGATAGCAATTATATTTATATTTATAAGACAATTCAAAAAACAAATATTGTGTAATTTCCATTTGAAATTGAATATATTGATGAAAATATAATCAGTATAATTAGTTTTCTACATTCGAAATAATTAAGAATGTTTATTTCAAGGAGAAGCTGCTGTCTCATTTGCTCATTAAACCTGATAACAATTTAATGAGCAGAATCGTTAATGTCGACAACATAAGATTTTATTATTATTATTATTATTATTATTAGGAGTAGTTTTAATCTTTGCTTCTTGGCACTCATGGAATATCGTTTCCTATGTATTATTCCTTTTATACAAATGATAATAAATTTCGTATATATTCGAGGTATTCGAGTATATCAAGTAATTACTCCTAATATTTTGATTTATATATATATATATATATATATATATATATATAAGTACAACATACAAAGGGGCATTATTACAGTTTTGGTATTTTACTTCAGTTGAAATTGTTTAAGACAATCTTTATAAATATCTTTACTGTGAGAAAATATTATATTTTAAACTTTAAGTTAAAGCAATTAAATAATCCCCCAATTAGAAAGATTTTCTCTATCCTATTTAATTAAAAATGTTTGCTAAACATAAAAGAAAATATATCATTTCGTGCCTTTGATTTATAATTTATATTTTATTTCATTCTTTTAAAAACGCGATAGTTAGTAAATTTTCAATTCTGAAATACAATTTAAATTTTTTATCGGAAAATATGGTCTTAAACGAATTACATTTTAGCAAATATATCAGAAAAAAAATTCTAACATAGCATTGAAACGCCAAAGTAAAATTGTATGACATTTTGTAAATTTAAATGAGAAAAAAAAATCTAAAAATAAATTTTTTAATAAAAGTTCAAAATATTAGATAGAGGAAATCAAATAATGTCTGTAAAAATTAAATATTCAGGTTATATAAAATAATAATAATAATATCATTCTGAAATACCGAATATTAATAATAACATTTCATTTAATGGACCATTCGGTTACAAAGATAGCTAAAATTCTCTAGAATGTAGTTGACATAAATATATATATATATAGTATATAAACGATGAAATAAATAAAAATTTTGAGAAAATTATTAGATATGCATTGAATTTTAGTTTTAAATATAGTTTTATGCTTCTTTGAGAAAAAAAAAAAATATGTACCGCCTATTCTAGAAGGTATAAATAGTCATTTTCTGAATCTCTAAACTAGAAATATAAATTTCCAAGGTATGCGTATAAGGTAAACAAATAAACTGAATAAAAGAAATTATCAAGAATTTCTAGTCTACTTTTCTAGGTGGTGAAACAATATTATTAATATTATGAGTCCTCTATATTGCGAAAAATTCTCGCTTGATTTCACAACTTTCCGTCATAAACTGATATTATAATTAATAAAACTCGCCTTTTGTGGCCACGTTTATTTGCAGAGATTTTCAAAAACAGCCACGATTTAGTTTCTAGATTTAGTCACAGAAATGTTTTTCATTGTGCACAACATAAGTTTCCTTTTATTTTGTTAAATAAATAAATAAATAAAATAAAGTCTATCTTTGCAATTTATATCACAATTTCAGTAATGATTATTCATAAATATAAAATAAAGCATTTTATTAATTTTTAAAATATTTTCTACAATTAAAACTATTTCAAAAATAATTATTTTATTTGTAATAAATTTTTGCTTTATGTAAATAAGAACCAAAATCTAGGAAACCAGTGTAGCTAGCATATAGAGAATAGGAAAGATTAAATATTTATTTATAATGATCGTTGCTGATCTGATCTTCATGGAATAAAAGAACGCTACGTGAAAACTGGAGAAAATATATAAACAAAATTTATAAAATGACGTTTCCACATGTCAAGAAGATCAGCAGATGAGAATTGAAAAGTTGAAACAGATAAAGGAGGAACGCTGGGAGACAACAGATGCCGTAGACATATTGTAGACCTCCTGTAGGGGGTTCTATTAGATGAAACGTAATATTCCCAAGCATCTTTTCTGGTGTTATATGAAAATTTTTCGGGAAACTCTGAAGTGATTTTCGACAAACTGAAACCCAATTTTCGAAGAAATGATTGGATGCATAATTAAACTTTCAACTATGACGCTTACTTCATTTTATTCTAAATAATCTAAACGCTTTAAATGGTTGATTTAAAATATGAATTTGTTTCAATTAAATCAATTGATGAAATTTGTTTAAGCTTTATTTACGTTGATTTTCAAAAGAGTTCATTTTAAACGTACTGTTTTTATTATGAGAAATTAATATTAAATGTATGAAATATTAAAGTTATTACTGTTTTTTATTTTTATTTTATTTTTTTCTAAATTCAGTTTTAGCTGATATAATAAATTAAGAACAAAGAAGAATATATTACTTAAATTTAAATTTAAAATAATTTTGGATTTTAATAAACATTATAAATTAAACTTAAAATATGAAAGTCATTTTAATTTTATAAAATTCTTGTGTAAATTTATAAACGTATGCTGGTTTAGAGATTAAAGAGAGAAGCAAAATTTTAGCTTTCTCAAATTTATTTTGACGATAAAAGGTTTATAAGAAAGTGAAAAATATTACCTAAAGTACTATGATCAAATCATTTTATTACTTTCAATGTCCTGATTTTAATCTTTTGAGGTTATCACATTTTAATCAGCAAAGACGGCTACTTGGCGTTCCTATAAAACTTTACTACATTTAACAAAATAGTTTCGTTTTCGTGTTAAAATAATTTAAATTTCATTCAGAGTAATCACTTCAGTATAGACTACTATCATATATATGTATACATACATATATATATATATATATATATATATATAAGAAATTTTTAAAACGAATATGTGTATGATATAAAATGATATATAATTAAAGATAATTATAATAATACGTAAAACAGAGAAAGCTAGCGCTAAAAGCTGCTTAGCTAAACAATGTTTTTATTAAATAAGAAACTTTTAAAAGACTAGAAAAACCAACAGGAGATTTACAAACCAATGCGCAAAATTGCTGCAAAAGGAAATGTAAAACTTGAATATATGAATAATTTAACAAATGAAATGAAATAAACCCCCCCAAAAACACAGAAGTCTTCATCAGGGAGGCCCTTCCGTGTAGAGATTAAAGAGAAGTTTCTGTAAGGATAGTAGCAATTAGCTAATAACTATCGATAGACCCCAAATTCTCACCAAACAGAAAACCACCTTTAACAGAATAGAAATCTAACAGATCTGGAATAGAACAAATCGAAAGTGGAAAACACTGAAACATTCTGTTAAAAGTTAAGACGAAGAAGTTAATTTGCAAGGCTTTTAAGAGCTATTTTTAAATTACAATCATAATTGCATAAAATGCGAATTTTTTAAACTGTGTGAACATATGAAAGGGAAAAAAGATTAGTAAAGAAATCCTGAAGTGAAGGTCTTTAACCAAAATATTTATAGACATTTTTAAAGACATTTTGTCTTTAAATCTTTTGGTTAACGACCTTCTCTTCAAGATTTCTTTACTAATCTTTTTTCACTTTCATATGTTCACACAGTTTAAAATATTCGCATTTTATGCAATTATGATTGTGATTTAAAAATAGCTCTTAAAAGCCTTGCAAATTAACTGTTTCGTCTTAACTTTTAACCGAATGTTTCAGTGTTTTCCCATTTCGATTCGTTCTATTTCAGATCTGTTAGATTTCTATTCTGTTAAAGGTGGTTTTCTGTTCGGTAAGAAGTTGGTGGCTATGGATAGTTATTAGCTAATTGCTACTATCCTTTCAGAAACTTATCTTTAATCCCTACACAGAAGGGCCTCCCTGATGAAGCCTTCTGTAATTTTGGGGGTTTTATTTCATTCCATTTGTTAAATTATTCATATATTCAAGTTTTACATTTCCTTTTGCAGCAATTTTGGGCATTGGTTTGTAAATCTCCTATTGGTTTTTCTAATCTTTAAACGTTTATTTTAATTTCATATATATATATTTTAATTTCATATATATTTGTTTTAAAAGTCAACAGGAATATGCAAAATCAATTTTTCGTTTTCCATTTTTTTTCTTTCTTTCTCTCTCTCTCTCTCTCTCTTTTTTTTTTTTTTTTTTTTTTTTTTTGTAAATAATGTCTTTTTTTAGAGGAATGCCTAAATGCGAGCTCTTTTTTTTTTTTCAGTTACTTGCAGACATTTGCAGACACTCGCATAAAAACGTCCGAAACTCTGGATGCAAACTGCTTAATTAGTTAATACATGAAATTTTCTGCTAAAATATTTCTTTCTTAGTAAATTTTTTTTATTCCAAATGTACTATATAAAAATGTCTTTAGTTATTAAATTAAAATTTAAAAACTAAAGTGTTCAATTTTAATGAAACATTTTTAACACAAAATATCGTTGTTTATTTATTTATTTATTATTATAATTTTTTTTAATGAAAAAAAATATTTCTCTAGTATTAAACAAGTTAACCTCGTGACTCATATATATATATATATATATATGATACAAGATATATATTCCACAAAGTTTGTGATACACACACAAAGCCAGACAGGCATACAGATACAAGTTTTCTAAAAATTGAAGAATCATCTACAGGACATCTCAAAACGTGTATATTCATTTACAACTGGAGTTCGAAAATTTTGGCAAATCCAATTCTTTCTTTTTATTATATATAGAGTGAGAAGAAAGTAAAAAAAAAAAAAAAAGAATAGGGTAAAATGCTTGAGATGCAGCCTTTTGTATGGAGAAACAACAAGTTTAACAAAAGGTATAACTAATACGGAATTTATAAGTAATTACTTCACTTACCCGAGACTACCGTGTGAAATGGAAACATTCTATTCGAACGCAAAATGTTGATGTCGAGTTTTAACCTCGTTTACATTTTTTAAATTCTACTAAGTTCAATTTATTATTATTATTATTATTTTAACTATTAAGTGTGTGTGTATGTGGGAGAATCTTCTATTATATCTTTAAAACAAATAAAGACAGAACGAAAAAAACTCGGTCGGAAAAATAAAAAATTTCAATAAATAGGATTTTCTTCCACAGTTGATTGTGTGATTTTAATAAAAAATTGGAAAAACTTTAGATTTAAGATAGATGATTTTCCAACTTCTGGTGAAATTTGGAAAACAGGAAGTTGTACATGTAAAATCGTAAGTAAGACCGTTACTCCGCGTCTTAAAAAGTGTCTAAAATTTTATTAAAAGTTGCTGTATGCATCCTTTTTTAGATGTCATTCCTTATATAGTAGCTAGTTACTTAAAGAAAACTGATATGCATCCTTTATAAGTAGGTGAATTTTAGGTTTCGCAAATGAACTTAACTTAACATATTAACTCTGTTACAGATGTTCTTCTGTATTTAATTGTTGTTTCCGATAAACAAATGAGTTTGCTAATTTTTATTAAAATCGGAAATGGGGTCAAAAGTTGCTATCTTAAAAACGGATCTGAAAATTTTCTTCAAATTAGTACCTACATACCTTTTTGGGATAACTTTCTGTAGGCCACTAGAGGAGTAATAACAGGAGACTTGGCGTTGGAATATTAAAACACGAATAATCTACTACGTCAGATGCACTGAAGAAGGTACGCTTAAGGCTACCGAAACAGCTATATGCATCGGAAATATTTTTCTTGTGGCATTTCTGACGTAGTAGATTATCCGTGTTTTAACCACTAGAGGAGCGTTAATTTGTATGTTACTTTTTTACTAGAGGATACTAATAGTCGCCCAGATTAGGTAAGTCAGTGTTAGACCTCCGAAATTAGTTTTTCAAGAAACGTAGTTTTTCACTATGGGATAGTTGTTAGGCATCTGATTGGTTATGTTAATTTTAGGTCTTCTGCCTACACTTTCTGCACAGAAAGTTTATAACGTAGGGTAGGGAAAGCCGTGTGGTAGTTACACAGCAGATTTTTTAATTCCTCAACTCATTTCGTGCACATTCCATTCTTAAATCTGATAATAATACGCGCACTCGTTTTATTCGTAGAAATCTGTTTATTAAGCAAATTTAATTATAATAAATGATTTTTTCCCTTTGCCGGTAATTTTCTCCACCACTATTTTCATGTAGCATTTTTTTTTGCAAATTAGATAAATTAAAATTTATTTTACGAAAGTAGTGGAGTTAAACCCTGTAAGCACCTAGTAACCAATTCTCATTTTCAAAACTTTCTAAATAAAAATCCGTAGCAAAATAAATTTTTGACACTAGATATTGACACAAAATATAAATATTTATGTTTTAGTTATACCTAGGACAGTAAAATTTCTCTAAAGGAAAACAGCAAATAATACGTCATCTCTCCCTCTCTCTCTCTCTATATATATATATATGTATAATTTTTTTCAATTTGAAATATCAACTGTAAAAACAACTTTTTTTTTTTTTTTAGTTATTAAATTAAAATAATATTACGTTTTAATGTTTGTTATTTCACACAGATTTAGGAAATTTTTCTCACATACCTTGTCATTAAATAATCATATAAATTACACGCAATATAAAGTACACATACATTTTAGATTATGTCAGTACACAAATAATATGTAATTAATAGAGTTTTCAAACATTATGTTATGAATGCATTTTCAAAAATATCTTCTACGCACTAATTTTTTGAGTACAATCCGCGAATCAGATAAATCAGTATTACTTTAGAAATTGCTCATTAACAGGCGAAGTTATACTTATAAGAGACATTTCTTCAATAAAATACATAATTTTCTATTATATTAAACTTTTGGTATAAAATGATTTATCTTAAATGCTGATTATACGTGGGAAATTATGTATTTCACTTAATTTTTTTTATTAAAAATAAATAAATAAATAAATAAAAAGATTGCATGTCTAGTGTCAAATCGTGGTCTTTAAATTTATATACAAGAATCTAAATTAGAATTACGATTACGATTTTTAATAACAAACTATAAGATTTATGAAGAAACCATTTTTACGTTTCTAATAAACGTTGCGTTTATACAAAGTAAAGCATTTTGAACGAAAACCAATGCAAATGCTGTAAGGTTGAGACAATGGTAGGTCACCACAGTTTTTCAAATTGAGCTGGATCCAGCGACTCCCGGTGACGCAATAGATGGGAGAGTAGAATGCTTCGACGCCAGCAGTCGGCGAAATTTCAGATTAGGTTGGAATGGTTTTGCGTCAGCATAGAGCGGCAGCGGAGGAAGTAAGTTGCAGAGTGTAAGCGAATACGAAGCGGCTTTAAAGTTTTGTTAAAGTAAAGAGATTGGAGTCGATTGAATGAAGGGAAAATAGAAAGGTATTTTCGTAGAATGTGTGGTGTAGATGGGATAGTTCTTATGCTAGCCTAAACTATAGTTTGTGGAGTAGATGAGTTTATATACTTATATTAGTGTGGTGAAGTTATTTTATAGGGGAGTTTGCTAATCTGATGCGTATTGTGGAAATATAGAATATAGAAAAGTTGTGTGCAGAATTTATCGTGCCGTGGGAATCCAGCCGGCAGTTTGTGTTTACATCGTTTAGCGATCAAAGAGAGTAGTCTTCCACCTTCTTTTGTTATCTTCTCTAGATGAAAGTTAATTTATATTTCTCTAAGTTATTTCTTATAGTTATTTCTTGTAGTTACCTAAAGCTTCTACTGATTGAGTTCGAGGGCCGTATTTACCTTCCCATTATTTCAGTTTAAATAAAAGCCTTATTTTATTTTAATAAAGTCTCTTACTCTAATTTACCTTTAGTTAATTAATTAGTTAATTAAGATGGAGTTTGCATCCACGCAAACCTCACAATGTTTAAGAAACTCATGGATCACTAGGACTACAACATTAATATTTTTCAAGGTTACATAAAACCATACAAATTTCGACTTACCGTTTTAGTGAAATAATGAACAGTGTGTATACCTAGATACAAAATTCTTCTATAAACGCGCATAATAATGCAATATGCTTCGAGGACTTGGACATCCGTAAACAATATTTGTCATGGCATGACATGTTTGTCCTAAATTTTATAAATATATGAAGTTGTTTTAAATTAATTTTGATGCAATACTTTAAACTTAAGAGTAACCTGCATGTTTTAAAATCTGACTTTTAAAAATATTATTTACATTGTTTTTTATTTTTTTCATTTTTTAAATTTCTATTACGAAAAAAAATTTGCTATTAACTAATTTTTTTAGCATATTAATGTTCCAGAAATTTTAACATTAAAATATCCAGGAATAAAAACATAAGAATTATTAGTAAGTTAATACATTAATAATATAAAAATAAATGTAGTACAAGTAAAAAAGTAATTTTTCTATTACGAAAAAAAAAAAAATCTTGAATTTTTACTCATAAAAATCTTGAAAAATTATATTTATTTTATGCTGAAAAATAATATATTTCTATAACAAAATCAATGCTTTAAAATAAAGTTTCAAACTGTCTACATTTATTTTAAATCTAAGAGAACAGACACTAAAAGTTAGTTTTGAAAAGAATTTAAATAATTAATTCTGAAATTTCACATAATTTGAATTTTCTATATTATATGTGAAGAACCAATAAGAAAACAGGCAATGTTGTAATTTATTTAAAGTTTTTAATAACTGTAGTTTGAGTGATGTGTTTCATTAAAAATAACTGAAATTGAAAATTCTTCGAATTATTTAATTTGAAATCCATATAGCGATTCTAGTTTTATCTTTTAGATGAAAAATTTTCTTACGTGACACTTAAGAATTATAGAGTTTTTAGTAACTGGAAATGGAAACATTCGTTTTATGCTAGATAAGAATTTATTGAAGTAATGAATTTTCCTAGTTATTTATACATTGAAGTATTTATTAAAAATATGCTTTCTGGTAATTTTCTAAGAAATTGTTAAAGATTAGAACATATTAGATATAGTAAGAAAGGGAAAAAATATATATTTGATTATAGGATGATTTAAATTAAACAGGAAATGTTTAGATTTTTACTGTGGAAAAATTACTTACTACCAGATGGACTCATATAAAACTTCTACGATTTCGTCTTTTTTTTTTTTTTTTTTTTTTTTTTTTTTTTTTAACTTTTTTACTGCTACATTTATGTAGCAATTTTCTTCTTAACTGTTCGTGCAAACTTATTTTAGATTATTACTGTGAAAATATATTGGTCAAAGAGTCAGGAAAAAACAGACAAATTACTTTTTAACTCATACTTTATTTGTTTTTAAATTACTGATACTCATTTTAGATTTTCTTGTTTTATTAAAACAGATACAGTTACATACATGTGTGTGTGTATGTATGTATTTGAATATCAGATGCTTGAAATTAAACAGGAATTGTTTAAACTTCCTCCATCGAAAAATTACTGTCTGAATTACTACCAAATTCTGAACTCATATAAACTTGCTACAGTTCCACCTTTATTCTTTTTAATTCTTTCACCACTATATTTATCTAGCAATTTTTCTCTTAACTGTTTGTGGAAACTTAATAGAGAATATTACTGTATAAATATATTGGTGGAAGCGTAATGCAAAAAAATACTGACTGCAGCAACTGTGACATAGTTTCTTGACGTCTTGACTATATTTTCTTAAGTTCTGAAATAAATAATAATTCTTGGTCAAAAAAAAACTGGAATTTAGCACATAGTTAAGGAATACAAGATTCATAAACACCACCTGTTTCATTTGAATCCTCCAGAACAAAAGCCTAGAACTGTAAATAAGCAACATAAAACGACAAAAACTTTATAAAAAATTACTCTGATCGAAAGAAAATCAAGCACAACCATTCTATAAGCAATAAAACATAGAAACGAGTGAAATGCAAAATTAAATCGCCAATATACTGATGTAGAAAAACACTTAACCTTTTGAAGGGGAGTGTCTACGAATAGCAGACTAGAAAAAAAAAAAAAAAAAAAAAAAAGAGGGAGCAGCCATTTTAGACTTCAGTATTTCCGTGTGTGTCCTCGTTAAATTCCGTTAGCGTATATATATATATACTTATACATACATATTATAGGGGAATTAATCGCATCGATTGCTGTGATAAAAACATAAATGATTTCAACACAAATGCGTAAAAAACTTTTGTTTAACTCAATAATGCTCTATAATCAGAAAAGCAGGGCTTACTGTTTAAAGTATGAAAATCTGCCGAACGTAAAGGATTAATTATTTCAAATCTGAATAATTGTTGATCCTTTTTCACTTTAGAGTTTTTTTTTTTTTTTTTTCAACAACAGCATTACTGTAAATTTCTTTATGCAACGTTCTAAGACAGTGTTTCTTCAATAAAAGTTCAATATATTAAATTAGTATGTTGCTTTATATAACTATTAGAGAAGACATCAGTAATCATATTTTTAAAATTCATTGTTTCAAATCTATATTTTTTTTCTAACACATTAACGTCGAATAAATTTAGAAAAAAAATATATTTTATAGAATTTTCCGTTTTCTGTACGTCTTCTATAAAGTGATTATACGAGATTATATGGCCGTCATATAGTATTGTAACTGTACTATAAATACTTTTGTACATCTTTGTTTAAAATGAATATTATTAATATCAAGAAATTCTTAAATATTATGAATATGATTACGCTATGTAATCTTAATCGTAGAGAAGAATAGTTTTTATTATATTTTTATGGAATAGTGTATATGTATAAACGTGTTTGTGTACATCACGAAAATGCGAAGAAACCTCGAAATATATCATGATACGAATTTTAAACATAAGCATAATAACTGAATATAATACATTCAAAAATGCATATTTTAACTTAAAGATGGCGAAAGAATTACAAATCTTGTACTAACTATGAAAACACTCTCTCCCAACCCCACCCCACCCCACCTCCCTCAAAAAAAAGCCATAATGTCATCAGAGTTAAATATGATGACTAGTATCAATAAAATATTTTTTTTCTGTAATGACGATAACCTTCCGCAAAAACCTCCACCAGTACCCAGCAACCTTAACAAATAAACAAATAGGATATATTTTACGATTAAAAAAAAAATGCAATATTAAACTCAAAGATTACATAAATTGAAAGACCAAGATAAAAATACAATACTAAGACTAAATATTTCGTTATTACAAGCAAACTATAAATAATATTAAGATACATATTGGGATTTTAAAGTCGAACAATTAGATATAAATATTCGGGTGTGTCAATACACGACGTTCTCTTACCCTCAAATTTAATACTATAAATACAGGTTGGAGATTAAGGGGTAAGATAACGAGTACAATTATGTAAACCTATGTTAGAACAACTCAAATTATTCTTCGGAAGAGTTTTATATGGTAATTAGTTCTGAGTGAGGGGGCGACCCCGTTTCATTACTGTACCTACATTTATAAAGAATTTAAATATGTTATTAAAATTAAAAGTTCACTTAAAATTATTCAGACAACTTTCACACGCAACATTCCTTGAAACTTATCAATTTTAATCAAACTTTTCCTGCAACAAGCTTATATTAACTTCAAAAAACAACTTTTTGAGCTCTTGAAATTATTCGTTTTTAAGTTATTCTAAAAGACACAGACAAAGATCAAACGTCAAAAAAATTGACTTCATTAATCAGGAAGCCTCAAAACGTGTAAATATACAAAAAACAAGCGATGAATATTTAGCTTAAGACATACATTGTTTACCAAATGTCTTTGAGGAATTCATTTCAATTCCTGAGCAGCTTTCCTAGACTTGGTGAAATATTATAATACTACAAAACTTCCACTAACAATAAAAATAATAATATAGCTTAAGAGTCATTTTTTTTAAGTTGGACACTTTTGATAGTTGACATCTTCAATTTTTCCGAAACTTTCAGGATGTGTTAGTAGTACTGTGATAAGAAAAAGTGAAATTTAATTTTTTCTGAATTTGATTTGTTCGACCTAGAGAGGGGGTCGAAATTTGAGGCCGTAAATAAATGGTGCCATTTTAATATCATTTTACTCCTAAAGACATGAGTGACCCATGTCAATTTTTTCAAATACGGATACTACTTGATTCTAACAAGGGAACTCTTCCAAGCGGTAATCACCGATTTTCTTAAAAAAATTACAGAAAATAGTTTACACTATACTTTATTCACTTGTGAAAAAATTAGCTGCTGAATCGCAACAGGAAAGCTGTAAAAAATTATTAAACTTTACGTTTTGAACGCCAAATACGAAAAAAGTCATCGCCAAATCACATTAACCTTCCTTCAGTGATGCCAAGGGACTTCAGTATAGGAGGGTTGTGTTTTCTATCGCTCTAGGGTGACTGAAGCAAGGAATCCATCCCCTCCGCGGAGGATCAAAATTATGATGGCATGTCTCCAGAATATCCCTATGAGTGAATACAAGACCACCTCCAATTTACCACTGCGTAGTTATAGTGCGGCGTTAAAACCCACTCAACACTCAATATATTTTCTGAAATCTAGAAGTTTCTATTTAGAAAAAGTGACATTGGGTTACATAGAAACGGAACGCTTGCAATTTCGATGACGTAAATTTTGCAAGTTTTTTGCAAATACAGTCGGCAGCAAAAGTAACAGAGCACTAGCGAAAATTCCTATGTAAAAAAAGTAAACTTAATGCAGATTTGTTAAATAAATCCTTGTCGAATCCTGTTCGTAGTCAGTCTAAAAACACAATTTGACAAGGATTTATTTAACAAAACAGTGTTAAGTGTGCTTTTTTCACATAGGAATTTTTGCTAGTGCTCGGATACTTTTGCTGCCGACTGCAGTCATACATTTGGAACGCCTGCAAACGGCTTTGCAACTGGAAGTGTTTCATTTGTATGTACCCCATTGTGTTTTGTGTTAGATATAATATTTTCCATTATTTTATGTAATGTTTCAATATTGTATTTATTTAAAATAATGTAATTTCAGAGACATTACTCCAGCTTATATGTAATCTGGAGTAATTTAATGTCTGAAGCACTCGGCATCTGCATTTATATAAATTTGCAGACGATTTAAAAACTATTCTGATTTATAGATTGGTTGGCTGGGTTTTACGTCGCACTAGTACTGCGGAATGGGCAATTGGCGACCAATATGAATTATAATATTTGATTGAACATTTGATTGTTAGAATAGTTGATTGAAATTAATACTCAAATAAATAAATCAAAATTAAAATATTTAAGATATTTGAGGTTGAGTAGGTTTTAAGTTTTAATTCGCATTACAGATATGCAATGGCGACAGTCTAGGGTACATTCCTAGAGATGGTCCGTAGACGTGTTTACAACTTTGATCCTTTACGGAGGGGATTATTTAAAATTGGAAAAACACGTGCATAACCTTTATGGCTTCTTACATTTCTGGTAATTTATTTTGTAAAAATATGCATTAGAATTTCATAAGGTTGGTTGGGTTTTACGTCGCACTAGTGCTGCGCAGTTATTTTTCTTTTCATAGGTAATTTTCTTAGAATTATTAATTGCGAAATCTTGTTGTTTTAAAAATAATTGTTATGCAGAATGCAGACCCTCCGTGGCCGAGTGAGTATGTCACCCTCGCTAATCGCCTTCACGTGTAAAAGAATGGGTTCGATTCCCCAGCCGACCCAGAGTGTTTTTTTAATTTTTTGTATTTTAATCCGGTTATGAGAGGCATACTATTGTAACAATCTCAGCTATCGTAGATCACAAGTCGGATCGTACAGTCGGCAGAAAAGTATCCGAACACTAGCAATAATCCCCGTCAGAAAAAAAGCACTCTTAATACTGCTTTGTTAAGTAAATCCTTGTTGAATCATGTTTTTAGACTGACTAAGAACATGATTCGACAAGGATTTATTTAACAAAGCAGTATTAAGTTTACTTCTTTTAGACAGGAATTATTGCTAGTGCTCGGTTACTTTTGCTGCCGAGTGTTCGATCCGACTTGTGATCTAAGATAGCTGCGATTGTTACAATAGTATACCTCCCTATGTTATATCTGTCCTCATCTCGACGAAATTTACAGGAGGGGATGTCGAGTCAAACATACAAATCGTATGTATATATTAAAAATAAATAACATACGCAGAATGTAACCATTTATCTCCTGCCGATGTACCGGACCCTCCGCAGGAGTGCATCGCAAACCGTCGCCAATTGCCCATAGTGCAGTACTAGTGCGACGTTAAACCCAACCAACAAACAGGACGAAATTTAGGGTAGAATCATAGATCGTCTCTAATTGCTCATTGCGTAGCTCTAATGAGATATTGGATCCACACAACTCATATTCTGTGGAGTTGTTTGTTCGTCGAAGGTTCGTACTGCCCAAAAAATGATCAGACTAAGGGGTACATACAAATGAAACACTTCCAGTTGCAAAGCCGTTTGCAAGTGTTACAAATGTATGACTACAGTCGGCACCAAAAGTATCCGACCACTAGCAAAAATTCCTATATAAAAAAAGCACACTTAACACTGTTTTGTTAAATAAATCCTTGTCGAATCATGTTCTTAGACTGACTAAGAACAGGATTTGACAAGGATTTATTTAACAAAACTGCATTAAGTGTACTTTTTTTACATAGGAATTCCTGCTAATGCTCGGATACTTTTACTGCCGACTGAATTTGCAAAAAATTTGCAAAATTTACATCATCGAAGTTGCAAGCGTTCCGTTTGCATGTAACCCTTATAAGAAAAATGTGTTCGGATACGAAATGCTTTCATTTTAGTTTAAAAAAAAAACAGCTTTGTGTTTTAATATAAAATGTTTTGTTTTATTTAAATTTATAAAAAAGTTTTGATCATATATTTTTTTAATGTCGTTATTAAAAACTTGATGTAAATATTCTTGCAATTGCTATTGACACAGCTTATTTAACTGAAATATTAAATGTTATTTAGAATTTCGACTAAATAAGTCTCAATCTGGTAAATTATCTGGTTTTTGTTAATTTATATTGAATTCTCATGTGCTCGACAGCGTAGGGAGTTCGTTTGACTATCAAAAAGAAAGAAGAACATCTACATCTATTAAATCTTCATTGCAATGAAATTTCGAAGAATGCAGTCGCCAAACAGGCGCTTTTTTGGAAATATTGCAAACATGCTTCCATTTTTAATAATTTTTTATAGCTTATCTATTGCGACTCAGCAGCTAATATTTTAGGATGATGCTATTCATGATTAAATCTTATGCCAGAATTTTTTTCAAGAAAATCGGTGATTACCGCTTCAAAGAGTTTCCTTGTAAGTACATTTTAGCATAAACAGTTTGGTGGGTTATTCATGGCTTTAAAGGCCAGGGTCATTCAAAAGTGCAGTTTTCGTTGATTTTTTTCATGTTTTCAGTCTGAATATCTGCTAAGGCCATGAGTGCCCCATAGAAATAATTATGGGACTAATTACACACCTTAGTACAGAACTTAAGAATATTTAAAATTGCATGGGTCACTCCTGGCTTTAGTAGATAAACGGCCTCAAAGTTGAAAATTTTCAAAAAAAGGTCAAATTTGATGGTAAATTACTCTATAAGCCATGAGTCAATAACTATGAGAGAGAGTTTTAATTATACCCCAGATGCTCTAGTTTTATACCCAGGTTACAAACCAATGGGGCTTGCAAGATTTATTTAGGTATAATTTATTTTATATCGCCAATGTGTACCTGTTCTATGTAGTACAAAACGCTTGAGACCCAATTTTGTAATACATTAATGCTTGTTTGAAACTTCCCATTTTACATTACAGAGGTCAGCTTCAAAATAAATATAAAATAAATATAAAATTAAAAAATCTGGAGTGACTCCACTCGACTTTCCGAACATTGGGTAATTAACAGTTTTGTAGATAAAGCCTATAAATGCTAGATTCCCCAAATTGCTTATAGTTAGTGCAACAGTGATTTATAATATTCATATAAATTTTCAGCTCAATTGTATAAGGCGTTTTGATGCTATCGCACTTTTAAAAATTTGGTCGCATAGGTCATAATGATAAAGAATTTTTCTTTGTGTCCCTGTAAAAAAATTGTAAGTGCTAAATTCACCAAAATCTATGCAGTTGGTGCAACTGTGACCTATAACATGTGTACAAATTTTTTGCTCAGATTAATAAGGCGTTTAGACACTATCACACTTTTAAAAATTTGGCCTCATAGGCCATAATGATAAATAATTTTTCTTTGTGTCCCTGTCAAAAAATCATAACTTCTAGATTCTCCAAAATCTATACAGATTGCGTATCTGTGACCTATAATATGTGTATAATTTTTTTACTCAACTGAATGAGGCGTTTAGATACTATCGCACTTTTAAAATGTTGGTCCCATAGGCCATAATGATAAAGAATTTTTCTGTGCGTCCCTGTAAAAACACTCTAAGGGCTAGATTCATGAAAATTAATAGAGTTCGTGCTACGGTTACTTCCAACATGCGTACCAACTGGCAGCTCATTCGAGCAAAGCGTTTAGACGCTAGCGTGTTCACTCACACACATACACACATGCATACATACATCATCGCAAAAATAGTGAAAACGGACTCAGGGGACCTCGAAACGTATAGAAATATCAAAATCTCAAATTCGTATTTTTGACATGACTGCAATAATTTCCTCACTATAGTGTTCGGAAAGTAAAAATTACATAAGGGAGACAGGGGCAAGTTGAAGTACGGGGTAAGTTGAAACATGGAAATAAAAAATACAATTTTTAAGTTCTTATTCATTGCCAATAAAGGGAAGTACAGACACACAAAACCTACTTTACAATGTAAAAAAAGATGTGTATGTAAACATCTGTCGATTTTATGAGGATAAAACTGTTTTTGAGTACTGTTTTTTACTCTGAGTAAAAATTCAAATTTTTAAGTGATGTTGCATTTTATGTAACAAAAATTGGTGAATGTTTCTGATTGATTCAGCGTTTATAGTGTATAGGTGCAGCTTGCTAATCATATGATTTGAAACGCCCACGAGCATAAGTACTGGTAGCTTAACATCTCGTGAAGTGAAAATTGTGGGCAGGGGCCAGCTGAAACAAATATAGGGGAAGCTACTTGAAACACCTGTTTCAATTAGTGTCATGCGCAATTATTATTATTATTATTATTATTATTATTATTATTATTTTGTATACAGTCTTGTTTTCATCACCCTATATATGTTTTACATAATATAACAATATGCACATATCAGATGTATCTTAGGTTATTACTTTCCGAACACTATAGTGAGGAAAGTATTGTAATCATGTCGAAATTCCGAATTTGAGATTTTGATGTTTCTATACGGTTCGAGGTTCCCTCAGTCCGTCTTCACTCTTTTTACGATGATGTATGTGTGTGTGTGTGTGTGTATCTGTGTGTGTATGTGTGTGAGTGAACACGCTAGCGTCTAAACGCTTTGCTCGAAGGAGCTGTAAGTTGGTACGCATGTTGCAAGTCACCGTAGCACGAACCCTATCGATTTTGATGAATCTAGCACTTATAGTTTTTTTTAAAAGGACACAAAGAAAACTTGTTTATCATTATGGCCTACGGGACCAAAATCTTAAAAGTGCGATAGCATCTAAACGCTTTATTCAATTGAGCAAAACATTTATACACATATTATAGGTCACAGATACTCAGTCTGTATAGAATTTGGAGAATCTAGCACTTATAGTGTTTTTACAGGGACACAAAGAAAAATTCTTTTTCATTAGAGCCTATGGGACCAAATTTTTAAAAGTGCGATGGCATCTAAACGCCTTATTCAATTGAGCTGAAAATTTATATGAATATTATAAATCATTGTTGCACTAACTATAAGCATTTTGGTGAATCTAGCATTTATAGGCTTTATCAACAAAACTGTTAATTACCCAATGTTCGGAAAGTCGAGTGGAGGCACTCCAGATTTTTTAATTTTATATTTATTTTATATTTATTTTGATGCTGACCTCTGTAATGTAAAATGGATAGTTTTAAACAAGGATTAATGTATTACAAAATTGGGTCTCAAGCGTTTTGTACTACATAGAACAGGTACACATTGGCTATATAAAATAGACTATATCTAAATAAATCTTACAAGCCCCATAGGTTTGTAACCTGGGTCTAAAACTAGACCATCTGGGGTATAATTAAAACTCTCTCTCATAGTTATTGACTCATGGCTTATAGAGTAATTTACCATCAAATTTGACCTTTTTTTGAAAATTTTCAACTTTGAGGCCGTTTATCTACTAAAGCCAAGAGTGACCCACGCAATTTTAAATATTTTTAAGTTCTGTACTAAGGTGTGTAATTAACCCCATAATTATTTCTATGGGGCACTCATGGCCTTAGCAGATATTCAGACTGAAAACATGAAAAAAATCAACGAAAACTGCACTTTTGAATGACCCTGGCCTTTAAAGCCATGAAAGACCCACCAAACTGTTTATGCTAAAATATACTTAGTATCAAGTATCCGTATTTAAAAAAATTGACATGGGTCACTCATGGCTTTAGGAGTAAAATGATATTAAAATGGCGCCCTTTATTTACGGCCTCAGACTTTGACCCCCTCTCTAGGTCAAACAAATGAAATTCAGAAAAAAATAAATTTCACTTTTTCTTATCACAGTACTACTGACATATCCTGAAAGTTTCGGGAAAATTGAAAATGTCAACTATCACACCTCCATAGACTTTGTCCAGCTTAAAAAAATGGCTCTTAAATAGTTGTAGCTCTTTTAAAGATTATGAACAGACCACAGGGTTCATCTAAATATAAACCTATAATAATAATACACGATACAACCTGAAATACACTTCCATCAATTTTCAGGTCTTGTCGTAGTGGTTGACATGATAATCTGGTTGTTTGTGTAACCCTGTAAACGAACAGTAAATGATTTCCCTACCACATCCTACATGAGACATGTTTTTACGCACATAAAAAATATATATTCATTTTATTTGGTTTAGTGCAGTCTATAGATGTTAAACTCTACTTACGTGCAATTTCCCTCATAGACGTAATGTATTTGAATTCTTTTGCGTCTCCCTGTACACGAACAATTTGCTTCATCTCAATGAAATGCTTAGTGTAGTATCTCTATATGATACACATTTATAATACTAAGTTTGGACTTCCTGATACTATTTGTTGTTGAGATATTCTGATAACAGACACACAGACACACAGAAACACATACACAGAAAAATACGTCAACATCTGAAAACAGGATTTTTGGACTCAGGGGACCTTAAAACGTGTAAATATAACAAAAACTCACTTTGAAAAATTTGATACAAAAATAATACTTTCTCTATCTTACGGGTAAGAGAAGGTAATTTAATGAAAATAACAAGAAAGAAAAATCATGCAGTACGCATTGATTAGTAACACTTTCCAACTGTACATATTGTTGTATCGAATAACTTTTAATATTCTTTCCCTACGTTATCACACAAGAGTGAGAAATGACTGAAAAATATACAGATAGGCTAATTGATTTTAAAATTACTCTTATGCATTTTGGAAAGTGTTAAAAAGGTTTAACGCAAAAGAAAATGCAGCCATTAGATTACAATTACAGCTTTTGATCTCTCTGAATATTTTAGTGTAGCCTTGTAAATTAGAAAGTTAATCATATGATATTCTATACAAAACATTATTTTAGAATATAAACAATACACTTCAATATTTTTATGATTTTTTTAATAGAAAGTCTTTTAAATATAACTTTCAAAAAATTCTGTCCTAAAACGGCATTATTGGCATTATTTTTTTGTTGTTGTTGTCCCTGTAAACAAACTAGTTTTACAGGACCCATTAATGTCATTTTAAATGGGGAACATTCTATACGGAAAATATTTATAAAAATAACACTCATAGAACACAATGCTTTCGAATGCTTTTGGGTGTCCCTGTACACAAACCAGAAGAGATATTAACTCCATTTTCAATATGATATATCCGATAGTGAACTTCAATAAAATATATCAGTTTCAAGAAATTCCATAAATATTTACAGCAGTTAGAGCGCGGGCAGACAGATAGACAGACAGATGAATAGATACACAAACTGAAATCATATCCACACTTAAAAATGTTAGAAATTGTTAAAAACGCTTAATGTAAACGATAGTACAACTCTAGCAACACATCCAATAGGGAATTTGAATAACATATTTCAAATTCATTAAGATATGTCTACTGTAAAGGTACGAAAATATGGTTTATAGAAATGAATCTCATAGAACACTATGCAATGAAATAATTTCGGGTGCCCCTGTACACAAACCAGTAGAGGTATAAACTCCATTTTCAATAAAGAACATACGATAGTGAACTTGAATAACGTACATCAGTTTCAAGAAATTCCATAAATATTTACGTGAGTTAGAGTTCGGACAGACAGACGGACTTGCAGCTACACAAAACTGAAATCATATTAAAACACTTTAAAAATGCTAGAATATGTTAAAAACGCTTAACGTAAACGAAAGTACAATTCTAGCAGTTTTTTATCAATACATCTTAATATAAATGGATATTTCTGTGTCACTCTGCAAATCTAATGCTAACCATGCTACATTCTATACAAATAATTTTGTTTGTGCATTTAAATAACATATTTCAATTTCCTAAAACTTCGTGGAAAGTAAAGTTATTAAAATTTGATTTATAGAAATATCTCTCATAGAACGCAATGCTTTGGAATACTTTTCAGTGTCCCTGTATATAAATCGGAGCTGGTATTTCCTCCATTTTATACAGGAAGCATCCAATAGTCAACTTGAATAACATATTGCAATTTCATTAAGATATGTCTACAGTAAAGGTATGAAAATATGGTTTATAGAAATATCTCTCATAGAGCACAATGCTTTGAAATACTTTCGGTTATCCCTGTACACAAACCAGTAGAGATATAAACTCCTTTTTCAATAGGGACCGTCCGATAGTGAACTTGAATAACATATTTCAATTTCATTAAGATATATCTGCAGTAAAGGTATGAAAATATGGATTATAGAAATACCTCTCATAGAACACAATGCTTTGAAATACTTTCGGATGTCCCTGTACACAAACCAATAGAGGTGTAAACTCCATTTTCAATAGGGGACGTCCGATAGTGAACTTGAATAACATATTTCAATTTCATTAAGATATGTCTACAGTAAAGGTATGAAAATATGGTTTATATATATACCTCTCATAGAACACAATGCTTTGAAATACTTTCGGGTGTCCCTGTACACAAACCAGTACAGGTATAAACTCTATTTTCAATAGGGACCGTCCGATAGTGAACTTGAATAACTATATCAGTTTGAAGAAATTCCATAAATATTTACGGGAGTTAGAGCGCGGACAGACAGACAGACAGACAGACAAACCGAAGTCATAAACACTTTTCAACCTTGTTGGAAAGTGTTAAAAATAAAGTAATATTTATGTTGCAGAATTTTAAGGGTAAATGCAAGTTAATTACTTTATCTTACCCATACGGTAGAGAAAGTATTGTTTTTGGGTCAAATTTTTGAAAGTGAGTTTTTGTTATATTTAAACGTTCTGAGGTCCCCTGAATCCGAAAATCATGTTTTTAGCGGTTGGTCTGTGTGTGTGTGTCTGTATGTGTGTTGCACTTTGTGAATTAGTATAGAAAAACACAGAAGAAAGTCTTGTGCTGGTCACAACATACTAGTTTAATATCAATTCTTCTGCTTCTGTGTTGCTTTTGATAGTTAGGTTTCTGGAATATAATATGCAATGTTGTCTGAATTACGTGCGTTGTCTGTCTTGCTGTATGCATACAAATGACAAACTTAATTTAAAGAAAAGTTATGCAAAAGAAAACTGCTGAATAGTCATTATATATATATATTAAAAGAAATTAATTACTGGAATCTACATCTATAAAGGCAGATCTCCTGATTGACTTGCTTGCTCACTCAGCTATGCCCAGTCAAACTAATGGAGTACAGATATGGAATGTTATTAGATTATTTCTTTAGTGACGTTATTTAAGAAACTGTTTTTGAAGTTTTCTCCCAAATGGAAGGGCAAAAGTTGTTTTTTGCATTTCCTACCGTAAAAAGGAAAAAAAACAGATATTCAAAAGCCGGATATCCGGCATATTAACCGGATATCCGGTGGTTTTTATCCGGATATCCGACAGTATTTCGGATATTGAAAAAACAGCCGGAATGTTAGATACAGGTTATTTTCCGGTCCCTCCCTACTAATTATCATAAAGTTATTCGTTTTTAAGTTACTCTAATAGACACAAAGATCAAACGTTAAAAAACTTGACTTCGGTAATCAGGAAGCCTCAAAACGTGTAAATATACAAAAAACAAGCGATGAATATTTAGCTTAAAGACATACATTATTTACCATATCTCTATGAGGAATTCATTTCAATTCCTTAACAGCTTTCCTGGAAATGGTAAAATATTATGGTAAAGCACATCCACTAACAAGAAAAATGAATTATATCGCTTAAATATTTGCAGCCCTGTAAATATTTTGAAGATTATATACAGACCACATGGTGCACCTAAATATAATCCTATAGTAATAATACACGGCGCCTAGCCTCAAATGGGCTTCCACCAATTTGCAACTATCGTCGCACTTTTGTCTAGTTCTTTTGTGTAGCCCTGTAAACGCACAGTGAATGTCGAAATCTGACGTAATTTGGATGATAACGTGATATTGTCGGAAAACTTTTGTTAGGTCCTATACATTAAACAGGCCTAAGTGCACTTAATTTCTACAAATACATGAGTTAAAGCATCCCAGTAATGTACGTTAATTTCATTTTGTTGAATGCAGAGTAACAATATTATAATGTGTTTAAACGAAAGTCACCCCATAAGCCGAAATGAAAAGAAAAACTTTGATGTGTCCCTGTACAAGAACCATAAATAATATAGGCATAAAAAAAAAACATACAGCTATTTCCATATAGAGCCTGACCGGGTGTACCAATTTTCAAGTCAATCGGAGGATTTTTTCGGCCGCTATTGCGGTACATACAAGTACTGTCCATAGACCGCAATGATTAGAAAACTCTGGTGTGTCCCTGTACAAAAACTACAAATTAAATACAAACCAAAGCTATATAACTAATTCCATGTGGATCGTGCACATGTGTACCAAATTACAAATTAATAGCGGAATTTTTGCAGCCGTTATCACGAGGCAAACAGCGTAACCCAAAATCTTTTTGGGTCTCCACATGGAAGCCTCCACTGACATTTCGACAAAAGCAGGTCCTAAATTTGTCAACACTAACCAAAGGAGTGAAATTAAATAGGACTGGGAAAGGATTAAACAATATAATAATAATAATCGATTATTTTAATTTAGACATTATGGATAACATTCACGAAGACTATTGCCATCTGAGAAGTAGAAATCAAAACAAAAGCATTATCAATAAGCAATTACTTTAAAGCATATTTTTAATAATTGAAAGATCTGTTGTATAATATTTATATTTAAATCAATAAATGAAAATACTATTAAAGTATACTTTAATTTCACCACTTAGTGCAGAAAAATTTGTTATCACTAATAAAATATAATAAGTTATTTTATTAAATACTTGAATTTATTAAAATTATTTAAACTTAAATTTTATGGTCCACGGAGAAAAAATTCTGTAATTGACATCTAGAATCTAAACTGTGGCTCTAATAAAAATAGTTCCATGCAATCCTTATAAATTCTAGCTCTATTTGCTAGCGAGTTTTAAAAAACCCTATTCGAATTCTAGAGAGTTTTCCTATATTCTCGTGGGGTCAATCTCTTTAAAAAATCTCTGTAAATAAATGAGAACACAAGAGGTGAGTTTCAGTAACTATAATTTGGTTTTTATATCCCAATTCTAGAAAATCAAGCAAGAATTTCTCGCAATACAGGGGATTCATAATATTCATAATATTTATAATATTGCTTCGCCATCTAGAAAAGTGCAGACTAGAAATTATCGTTCATTTTGTCTACACAGGTTATGTGTTTCTTTTATACATACAACTCGAAAATCTAAATTTCTAGTTTAGGGATTCAGAAAATGGCTACTTACTAGTTCTAGCTAGATGAAAGCAGTATACTTTTTTATCAGTGTATTTAATCAATAACACACATAAATTATCATACTCTTATTCCTTAGTCACAACATCTTCATATTGATTAGTATATTACACTTAATCGTTTTAATTACTAAGAATTTTAAAAGGATAGATTTAATGAACTTCAATATATGAATAATACTATTTTATGTTGTATTTAAAACTAACCCAGATTTAATATTAATTGCAGATTGCAGATTTTCTACTTATATTTCAATTTTAAATATATATTTTATAATTTTAATTACAAATTAAAACCAATTTTAAATATAAATTGACATTAAACCGAAGGTTTTTCAACATCCAATCTTTTAATTGCTATTTAGATATACTGACATTTAACACTGACATTATACTGACATTTAACTACTATGATTCACGCACCAATATAGTGTATGTATGTATGTATATATATATATATATATATATATATATATATATATATATATATATTAAATGCCAAATAAACAGTAAAATTTCAAAATAACACTTAAAATTTTCTTCTATTAAAACATTTTTAAGAAGCCAATAAAATATAAATCATTCAAAATATTTTCATACAAAATGTACTTCTTTACATTGAAATAATTAAACATTATTTTATTTCACACTTAATTATCAGAATTCATTAAGGTACTAAAATTCTTTAATAACGACTTTAACCAAATGATATTTTGAGATTTGAAAAAAGATATCTCCGTTAATTAAAACGGATTTCCTTATAATTATCAGCTCAGTGCTCACTATTTAAACCTTATATCTAACAATTATAAATAGATAAAAATATTATTTTATTTTAAAACTTCATTTAAAAAAAATTTAGATACTTAAAAATATCTTAATAAATAATTATTCTTATATAAATAGAATCCATTACAGAATTAAATTACATTTATTATTTGATAGACTAAAATTTATCGCAAACATTATTTAAATGCATATAAATAATTTGTCATTAAAAAATTCTTTTAGATTTATATCGGTGCATTATATTCAATTTGCAAGTATTATTTACAATTAGATTTAATTTTTTTATTCTCATTTTTACCTCCAGTTTAGGATTTGATGGTTATCCAGTAATGCATGGTTAATAAGTAATAATTCATTACAACTTAATAAGAAAAATTCTCATAAATACAGTAAAATATATATATATATATATATACATATATAATAATAATAATAATAATAATAAATAAATAATTAGCTAATATGGACTTTAAAGTCCCATAAAAGGAAAATTATAACAATTATAATATTTTTATCCCCCGAAAACTCTAACAATCAATAATTTAAGATATCGTGTATTTAACGAAATGCATCTAGCATACTGTTTCACCATTTCATTTTAAATAAAAGTTTAATTTTTGATTGCTTTTGAAATATTATTTAACGCTTTATTTAATTTTTTTAAACCACTTACTATAATTGATGTAAAAATTACATCGTCACACTGAATAAATGAGTGTGTATGTTAATGATAAACATTTCATTACTGTGACTTACAGGTATCGAAAATAAATAGGCAAAAATTTGTGAAATGTTCAAAATAAAATTTTTCATCGTATTATAGTAGCATTAATATATATTATGTATAAAATTAACTCATCATATTCTTGTTAAAAGTTTGGTCTTAATTTGAACATACATATTAAAATAAATTAATGAAAGAATGAAAAACAAATTTAAAAGAAGAGTTTCCTGACTGAAACACTACATACAGTAACACATACATAATGCACCAAGAAATACACATATGATTTTTTGATACTAATTTGTAATTAAAATAAACATCTTCTGAACATGTAGTTCAATTTTTATATGTTTAAACATGTTTAAAATAAACATTGCATATTTCTTACTTAAAAACCCTTGTGTGAACTTAGATTTTTTTTACTGAAACTTTCCCATACATATTTAGATTTAAGTACTAACTATATTTTCGTAAAACGGTGTAGATTTAGATCCCAAAGTTCAAGAATTTCTTTTTAAAGGCATTTATTTAGCTGTACGCAGACAAACTTTTATATACACTTTCCGTATAAATCAAATTGTATTGATTTATATATGACAAATAACAAATAACTGATGTACCTAATGCTAAGAATATCGAACTTGTCGGCAAATCTATTTGTGCATAAATAAATGCAACATAAATTCTTAAAAATACGTAGAAATTGAGACGGTTTAAGAACTAATTTTAATTTTTTTAATAATTAGTTTTATTTAACAAATATACATTTTTTTTTTCAATTTAAGATCCATATTTTTATGAACATTACTTCCAAATGTTAAAATTACATTTCGAAAATGTTATTATTATTGTTATTATTATTTAAGCATCTGTGTTGTGTGAAAAGGGAGGGGGGGGGGGGATTTAAAATTATTCTTAAACCTAAGTTTTTAAAACTTTTGGCTAAATCACATTTTTCTTTTGCAAATCCTTTACATTGTAAGTCTATTTTTATTTTTAAATTTATCCTTTTAAATTCAACTATAGCTTCTTAATACATGCTGTTGTTTCCTGAAATAAATGCTGAAAATGACGTCACAGCTAAAATAATGTATTGAAATAAAGGAAGTAAAATTTTATCCACGATTTAAATGAGAGCATTTCAGCTGAATAAAAAAGGATAATATTATAATTTATTGAAAAATATCTGCATGTGCGATTTTGAGTTTCTTTATATTCCTATTATATAATATGTTATATATTTTTTAAAAAGTTCATGTGTCAAATATTTTCTTCTTGTAAGGACAAATAAATTATAAAGTCACATTTTTATTCACAATAGCTTATTAAATAACTTTTAAACTAATTATCATTATATATATATACATTCCTTATGTGAAACTGGAATAATGATATAAAAAAAATTAAAATACATATATATGACAGTATATATTCGATATTATATATCTTTAAAATACCAATTTCACCTGAAAAACTTTTGTAATCTTACGAAAATATCTTTTTAAATCTTTCAGTTAAACCAATATTGAAGTTCAGTTACACAAAATAATTTATTTTTAAAATATTCTAATTATTAAAAAAAGAAAGAAAATGTTAAATTTTTGCACACTGAAATGCTTTAATTTGTTATTTTTGTGTTTTTAGTATTTATATAAATTCTCTCAGAATTTCATTAAATCGAAACATATTTATGTAGAATTTTAAATGTAAAAATTGCATCCTAATTCAAATTGGGTGAAGTATGGCAAGACAAAAAAGAAAAAAAAATATTATCACAGTTTTCACAATAAATTGATAATAATATTTATTTCCTGAATGCGGTTAGTCAGAGCATTATTGTAAAAAGCCGTAAGTTTAGTTATATGTCATTGTTTCTTACTGTATCGTTTACTATAATTTCAGATTTATTAACTGTTTAATTTATCCCGTAAAAAATATTTTTTTTAACTGTTCTTTTTTCACACCACTTTTTTTTTTATATATATAAAGTAATTTTCTCCAATCAAAATTAAGTAAAAAAAAAAAAAGCAAGTATTAAAACTTTTACAGAAGTTGGCAGGTGCGCAATATTCCTTACTCGCGATAAAATGATTAAAAATGATTAATCTTTTTAATCTAAGATACAATTTTAAATAAATAAAGCAAATTTTAGAAAGGACTGAAATTTATGAGTCGATATTGCAAGGAAGCAAACTAAAAAACGTTCTTAAATCTGTAAATTAAATATTTGTGTTCAAAATACGTTAATTGTACAAGTTAGTATAAAAAAGTCCTGTGTGTTTAGCTTAATGCATTATCTATGGAATAAATTTGGTTCGAAATATTTATCTTTCCTAAATATTACCAAGCTCGTGAATTACAAAGACTTTAAAATAATCTGATTGGACTGTAAAATTATTCGCACTATATACATATTACTATTTTTAGAAACAGTGAAATACATTTATTTTAATTATTGTAATTAAAAACTTCACATATAATCAATTGTTATAGAGCGTTTAAATTTTCGTCTTTATTTTACATAAATTTCATTATATATAAGTTTTGAAATATTCTTAAAAGGAATATTATAAAGAAATTTTCTAATTCGTTTAGTTGCTCTAATGTTCGTTTAATAATGTCACTTTGCACTATTAATCATTTCATTTGATTAATTCGAATAATCGTGTTGAGTTCTTTCTTTCTTAATTTTCTTTTGTTTTCTTTTATTTATTTATTTATTTATTATATATGTAAAATCTATTGGTAATGCTAGATATATGTCAAAGAGAGGTTTGATTTAAAGAAAAGGAAAGAAAGAAAGAACATTAACATTGGTACACCGATCCATAATTTAATTCTTGATATTGTTTTTATTGAAATTGACCGAACTACAAACTTACAATTTTCTTCCCTCCACCTGGTACTGATTTAAATCAAAGATCTATGTATTTCTTCTCGAATGAGCTAACTGTCAGCTGAAAACGCTTTATTTTTCTTACTGATAACAAAATTCGTAAATTGACGTTTTCTTAAAATAGCTTTGAACGCTGTAATTAGATAGCACTTTTCTCTCTTACTTTGAATGGACACAAATCCTAACGCAACGTTACCAGCAACCTTCATTTCCTTGAATCCCATCCGTTAATTACAGTGACAAAGACGAATGGGTTTCTTTATTCGTCGCAATAGGGGGAAAAAACTGGGGTCCAGTTATATTTTTTACAGATGAATACGAATTGTGTAAAAGACAGCCGTTAATATTTCCGTTCGTAGGATACATTTATGAATAATACGTATCTGTCATTTTTCACATAGCAATTTCTCATGTGAGTCCTTCGGACCCCCATTCTTATCGATAGAAATTTTTTGTTATATCTGTGTAGATTTTCTTCTTTCGTATTGAAAAATGTCTAATGCATCAGTTGAAAACTTTATTACAATGTATGTTATTTTTTCATGTATCCCAGTTTTTGAATGAAGATGTTTTTTTTATGAATATTCTTAAATTAGGCATTTCAAGAAGAATATTTTTATTTTTAAAGTTTAGGAGCAGCACATTGCTCTTAACAGTTCTAAAATTTAAGCTACATAAATGAATTATCTATATATATACATATATAAATTGAATAATTTAATACCATTATGATACTTATCAATCAAAAGATAAATGAAAATACCCATATATGTATATATATATATATATATATATATATATATATTCTTTTAATGAAAAAATAAATGAATAAAAATAAGTTTTACCCATTAAATATATATATATATATATATATATATATATATATATATATATATATATATATCCTAACCAAATAAGTTATATAATTGTCAGAATATTTAGTTTTTATACGATTTAACAAAATTAATGTGCAGATATAATTTTTTTATAATATTTTTTTCCACTTCATTTTATTTTTTTAGATTATCTCATATTAAATTTAGTGCGATTATAATAAGATACACATTTTTCTTTATTTCTTTAGAGACTACAAACGATCTAAATATTTTATATCATTTTAGCTTTGACACTTTTCAAATCTTACATCTAGAGTGTTACTTAATTAGAGTTTCGAATCAAATTTATAAAAATGTATAACAGAACGTGAAAAGACAATTTCATGAATGATACAGATCTGCAAAATCGTAATTTTCAGGTTTTTTTTTTTTTTTTTTTTTACTGTGTTGGGTGTTTCTAATGTGTTTTGATGCGCTGATTTCAGAAAAGATCGTCTTTTTTTTGCTATCAGGTAAGGAATTTTCACAAAATAAGGGTCAAAATTGGAAGAATTCAACAAGAGACTATAACAAATTCGAACCAATTTATGTATAAAATACACTAAAATCGGCTATTATTTAAATATTATCTTTATAACGATAGTCCTTTGCAGCATTTTACCTTGGCACGGCTTTAAAGGCCTTGTGACGAGAATTCTCTATACAGCATCTAATAATAATCTGCTAACAAGTTAACACCCCATCGCTGGATACCTTTTCCACATTTCTTTGGTGTCTTGATGAAATAACTCTCCTTGTTATTCACTCACATCACCCAGATTCTCCGAGAAATAACTTAGGTGGAAGTTATAAAAGTGGCAAAATTGGTACAAAATGGCATAGAAATGGTATACAAAAGGGTAAAATTGGACAAAAGATTCTATACATCAATTTTACTAATATATGAAACTACATAACAGTCGAACTGCTTGGCAAAAAGATTTTTTTTAATTGTCCTCATTCTATGATGAATTATAAGCCTTTACTTTGTAAACAAATGTTTAATCTTTTGTAAAATGTAAACGTTAGACGCAATATTAAAAAAAACTAGATGAAATTATGTCAATTTAAAAATATTCAACAGGTCTTATTTTTTTGTTACATATTCTTGAAACTTCATTTGATGTGGGTTTTTTTTTATATATCTTAGCATAAAATTTAGTTAACATTTTCAACTTTTTGTTTCTTAAAACTGTAAAATTCTGTAATTAAAAAAAAAATGAAAATTTTTCTTAAATGGAGATTTTAAGTAAAAATTTCCAACTAATTTTTGTTAAAAACATCTAAAGCTAGCTGTAATAAAATTGTTGTATGTCTAAGCCAAAAAATAATGCACGAAGAACATTTTGAAATTTAACAATTAATTAATAATTTTAATAAATATCTTACTTATAAACTATAACTTTTTGCACTAAAAAAGTCACAATTATAGTTTTTTTTTTTTAAGTCTGTTTTCGCCTTAATATTATTTGGTTATTTATTCGCCTCGTGAGATTGTCCTTTGTCATATATAATTTTGATATAAGAGTTAGAATTATATCTTTTATGCAAGGTACCAAAATGAACAAAATATGATTATCTTAATGTTATAAACAGCACAAACATAAAGTAGAAATGATAACTTAATTGTACGTTATTAAGGAAAACAAAAATTTTACATAACTTCTGAGGTCACCATTTCTGTGGAAAATTGTCTTTATAGTAGTGATGATTGTTCACAAAAATCACTGTCCTACTTTATTTTTTATTTAATTTTTACTTTTATTTATTTTATTTTATTTATTTACGTATTTATTTATTTGTTTATTTTTTACGTAATCAAAATACAGTTTTCCCATGTGCGATAGATATATCACGGGTATACACTGTAAAAAAAAAAAAAAAAAAAAAAAAAAAAAATCCTTTTATATTACAGAATATTCCTTGTAGCAAAGTTGCGAAAAAATATCCATATGTAAACGAAAAATGCATTGAAAGTAATTTTCTGTAACATAAGAATATGAAGACTATTCGTACGCAACAAATTTTACACGTGGGTTACATTGTAAAAAAATTCGCATTAAATAAAATTATCCATTTCTATCAACTAGCATAGAACCAAAATCCATCGTAGGTTACGATGTTAGCATAAAGTCATCTGTTTCTTAGAACTTCTCAATCTTTCTTTTATACCAATCCCTCGTACTTAAACAGAAGAATATTATATATATATATAACCACCACATGGAATATGTATCAATAGTTACAGATTTTATGTGTTTACAGAAAAAATGTTTCTTTACAGATTGAAATATTATTTTAAACTAAATTTCTATAGTTTTAGAAAATGTAAATTGTCACCAGGAAAATTCCAGAAATTTTTCAATGTAACAGTTATTTATTTTACAGCAAATTTATAGTATAAGCAAATCTTTAAACTCGATGAAAGAATTTGTTTTAAGTTCTTTATTATGAAAATTCATTTGACCAAATTGTAATTTTTTTTGCCAAACGTACCATGTTTTTTTAAAGGAATATATATATACATATATAATTTACTCTTTTATTAATAAGTAATTAAAATATATACATATATATATATATTCCTTTACTTTCTTGAAAGAAAATTCTTACATACTTTATATAATTATTTCGAATTTAAGGTGTTTGAATTCGAAGACAGTGCATAATTTAGTCAAAAAAATAAAAAAAATCCTTTAGTAAATTTATTTTCATATATTAATAATCAAATTTTACATTTTTAACTAAAATTAATTAATGAAAATTGCGGTGTACCAACCTGATTTTACATCTTTTTTCATAATTTTGTGGAGTTATTGGGTCTTTTTGGGGAATTCAGTTGAATATCTTTCGTCTTTACAGAATCGACATTTTATTTATCCTTATAGTTTTAAATACCTCTGATGACGATATGGCTGAATTTGCGGATTTTGCACTACTAATATTTCGTCTTTTTAAATTTTTTCACCACATATTGAAGCGCGGCAGTGTTCTTACATTTTAAGTGGGTTTTATTATTTATTCACCACTGTTTTTTTGTTCCTTATAGTCTTTAAAGCTATAATATTATTTAAAAAATTACTCTTCTAAAATGGTGATAGCGAAATAATAAAACGTACGTAGAAACATATGAAACCTGAGACCTCTGCCCATTATTTGTATTGTTATTATTATTATTTTAATATGTAATATTTTGTTGTTAGTTGCTTTTTTTTTTTTTTTTAATAAATATTAATTATCATGGTTTCATTTCCAGGTTTTTGAACATATTCGTAACCTGCTATAACACACCTATGACTACTGACCTCATACCTGATTATACCATCTAATTCCACAGGATTTGGACACGATTGGATTTTGGAAGTAAGTCCGATTGACTGCTCTAGTGACCTTGGCCTCTAGTTCCAGAGGAATGCCCAACATGATATGGCTACCACAGAATCTTAAACATCTAAAGAATATTATGCATGCATCCAACCACAGTTAATTACTCTTTCGAAAAGTGACGTACGTAACGCCCCATTTTGATCTACAGATTCATCAGACCTAAAAAATGTGGCTGAAAAACTTATTCACCATCCAGAAAAATGGTGAAAAAGAAATTTTTCTTTCAAGACGCTTTCAAATAGAACGAATTTATGATGGATGGTGCATCTATACATATTCTCCCAAGTAAAATGACAGCGTTCTATCACCACTGTGGCAGAAAATAGACGCTGAATGCCGACTAGCTTCTTTTTCCAAGTAACCACGGTCTTCCCTATATACAGTCTCAGTTAAAACTTATATGGAATTTTTTACATTCTTAAAAAAAAAAAAAAAGTGTTAAGTACTAAAACATTAAAAAAAACAATAATAATAAAACTTTTCATTTTTGAACTGACTTTATGTAAAATCGTGAAAGTAAATATATTTTGAGATTTGTTAAGGTATTTTAGAAGATGATTAAAAAGAATTTAAAATAAAAATTTTGCTTGTAACATCTCAGAACTGCTGTAATTTTTACAATAGATAAAAAACTTACTCTGTTTAATAATCTAAAGACTACAAAATATATTTGAAAAAAAAAAAAAAAAAAAGGCTTATATAAGTAAAGCATATTTCTCAGGATAGCAACTTTTATTTACTCCATCTGCTCCATTAAACATCAGTTTAGCTGTCATGGAAAGGTTACTAACAAAAGGCTGAAAAAAATGTTAAAACAGGGAAATGTAATTGCTTGGTTTACATCATCAAAAGTGGTGAGTTACGCATCGCTTGCCATCTGGGCTCAGAACATATGTTGATTAAGATGTATTATGTGTGAAAGGGGAGGTAAGTGCACACTTAAAAAAGAAATATTGATTATCTGATGGGGTGAAATTCCCTTTTCCTACCATATATCCTAAAAGAGGAAATAAATGGACAGGAAATTTGAATAGATTTAGCAATCAAATTTTTTGGCAGATCTGTAATGTTGATTGAGTCACTTGATACTGCTTTAAATTGAGTTTTTATTTATTTCGAGATCGAAATTCCAGTTATTTGAAAAGTATGTAAAGAAATTAAAAAACAAACTCGTTGAATTGGTCACTTCACTTAATCTATAGAATTACTTATTAATTTACAATAGAGTATTAAAGGATATAAATTTACGAAATAAGAAATCTCTTTATTTGTTGTCTTTTCAAAAACACTCTGCATTTATTTTTATGGTCTTGTAAAAATTTATGCACTATGTACTAACAAAAATGTAAGTAATCTTGATATACTTGCCTTCTTTTTTTTTTTTTTTTTTTTTTTTTTTTTTTTAATTTTGTCGTCTCATATTTGTGGTAAAATCTACTTTACTGAAAACACAAGCTTTTACTAAATCTGTGGTAAATTTGTTAATAAATGGTATGTTCTGGCCTTCATAAAACTTTCTTCTACGTTTTTCTAAACCAATTCACTCAGTACAAACATCTTAATAAAATTGTCTTCCATAATGAATACAGACGATTTTCATGCCAAAGAAGTATAACACTAAATACCCAAAGAAAGTTAAATTTGTGTTCTACAAATGATATCATAAAAAGTGCGTTTTTAATATTTATTTATTTAATTAATTTATTTATTCATTTATTTTTGTTAAAAATGAAAAAAATCGATATTTTTATTCAAAACTATCACAGATCATTGATTCAACTATTTGTTTTAAAAGTACTGACGAGTTCTTTTGATAAGTACCCCTATTGATAATGTGCCAAAAAATGTAACCACCTCGGGGAAGGACTTCCCTTTAAGGGGTGAAACAATGTTCTTACATATATTTATTTTTTCTTAGTTGATAACAACTAAAAAACATTTTTCACTTTTTTATAAGGCAAAGAGATGTGAGCTCAGTTTTGTGTATTAAATTAATTTTTTACTAACGCAAAATTATACCAGCATTAAAACAAACAATATTCTATTGTGCTTTATTAAAAATCTTTTGTTAAAAGAGAATATCACTTTATGCCGTTAAAACTTCTAAAACTTATAATTCAAATGCATATTTACAATAACAAACGAATTTACAATACAAAAATAAGATATAACAACTAGTATTAACAGCATCATACAAACAAAAGAACTCCACTCAAACTTTTGTCCCTCATATATATAGTTTTGTTTCAAGCTACGTATTGTTACATATTTGCATATCAGTAATTTGCATAAAATACAAGTTGTTAAAAGATAATACGGCCTCTCATTACCAATAAATTCTCTATGTGTATTTCAATTTAAAAATTACGTGAAGTAACTTCCTCGCAACTCCTGAAAGGGGCAGACAGGAAAGTAAAAATTCTTGACAAGCAACCATTCACTGGGACAAATTCTCTCGTCAACATTAAATTAAATTATATGATAAATTCTCCCGCTTTTGTAGTTCGCAGAGACCTAATCGTTCCAACGACCTTCCTCATGTTAATAAGAATGCTGTCGTTAATATTTCCAGTACTGAAATTTCCAATATTCAATATTCAGTTCTCAAACATAATTCAAATTTTGGTATTTCTAAGCCACCTTCTTTTCCTCAGTTAATTGCTCCAGTTGAAAAATCTTAAAAAATTCTCGTCTCACTAACCAACAGACAGAAAGTTTTCGAAATTTAATTCTTAATAATGCTAACTACAATTCTAAAAATTTTAAATCTAATCTCACCCCTGCAGAACAAAACGCCTTGAATGAATTAAAATATAATGACAATATCATCATCACTAAAACTGTTAATGGATTGTCAGATTGTTATTTTAGATAAGAAACAATACATGATAGTGTAACCAAATTAATGAGTGATGGATGGTATTCCTCTGTCTCGTGACCCCTCTCCATAAGAATTAACTAAAATTTAATCTGCTGTAAAATGTTGCCCATTGCTTTTGTATTCAACTAAATCTCACCTTATTCCTTCTATTACCAATTGTTCCAGACTTTATGCTGTATCAAAACTCCACAAACCCAATATTTCATTTAATCACATAATCTCTAATACCGGTGCTGCTTCCCATCGTTTAGCTAAATTTCTCACTACAATTATTGGTCCCCTTCTTTCTTCAAATATCTATACTGTTAAGAACTTTATCGACTTCGCGAAAAATATTCAAAACAGCCCTCAAACTAATCTTACTATGGTTTCTTTTGACGTAAAATCCCTTTTTACTAATGTTCCTATAAGTGGTGCCCTCTGCTGTCTTGAAAAGAAATTAAAAGAATTTCATTTCACGTCTTTTGAAATACAAGAATTGATTTCTCTCACCCGTATTTTTTTTATCGCAAACTACATTTTCATTCCAAAGTAAACGTTATTGTCAGTCAAAAGGTTTTGCCATGGATTTCCCTCTCTTCCCAATTCTCGGTGATATTTACATGCATTATTTTGAAAATATACTTTTTAAGAAAATGTCTTTCCCTTTTTGGACTCGTTACGCTGATAACACCTTCACGATTATCAACACATCTCGTCACAATATTGACCATGTTTTGCAAACTATCAACCCTATAGACAGTAATGTCCAATTCACATATGGAATAGAAAAAAATGGCTCGTTTCCATTCCTTGATACCCTTGTCTCTCGCAATGTAGAAATCTTTTCCACCACCGTCTATCGTAAAAAATTTGCAGTCTCTCTACTTCCCCATGTGCGTTCATGTAATCCACCTAAGGAAAAATGGCAGTTTTCTTTACTTTTGTTAACCGTGCCCTTAATAATTGTTCCGTTTCTGTTTTATTAGACTCTGAAATCAAATATCTGAAAGCTATAGTAATTGATAGATGTTATAACTCTTCCATTATAGACAAAGTTATCCAAAAATTACAACTCCCTCGTACTTCGTCTATTAAATCTGTCTTATCTGACATCAGTATAGGTTTACCCCTTTTCCTACATCCAGTCATGCCATATAGCTAAAATTCTCAAGCAATATTATTTTAAAATAATTTTTTCGCCTTTCAATAAACTGGCCTTCAACCTTTCGCCTTTCAATAAACCTGAAACTCAGTTGAAAGATCCTATAGATATGTATAATTCTTGAAGCAGCAATAGTATTTTCTCCCAGGTATATCATATATATTTGTCAAGCTAAACGCAGTCTTAAATCCCGTCTAAAAAAACATATTAGTTATGTACGCAAACAAGAAACCAATAAATCGTCTATTTCTAAGAATTGCTGGAAGGAAAACTATAATTTTAAATTTGATTCAGCTAAAATCATTTGCAAGTCTAAATCCACTCATGAGCTCGATTTCTTTGAAGCTTTTTACGTGTATAAAAATATTAAAAATATTGTTAATTGTGATTTCGCTGTACCCCCATTGTCTGATTATTATAAATATTACATTTAGTCCATATTTTCTTAATTTCTTCTACCGTTTTCACAACCAGTGTTTCTTGAATTCCTATTGGTGAGTTCCCCTACATTTCACATAATTCTATTGGTTGATCAGCATTCGATCCTTTTTCTATATATAAGAGCATATCTCTCTTATTTCTTTATGCACTGAAAAAGGTACGCTAAATGCTACGGAAGCAACTCTCTGCTTTCCAATTTTTTCTTTTTGCGTTATAAACGTTGTTGTTTTTACTTGGTTTTAACAATCACGATTTAAATTAAAGATAAATCTATCCAACATTTTTTCTATACAGAAATCTGTATCGTGTTTTTTTAGTAATGTGTCGTGATTAAATGATGTAAAGGTTATTACTAATAATAGTGGGCGAGAAGTATCCTATCCCTAAAAGGGTCCTTAAAAAAGGGCGGGGAGTATTAATTATAAATTTTGATTAGTAAACTATTCCGCCTTTCAATATTGTGCGCGCAGTACTCGTAACATATTTATTTAAATTTCTTTATTTTAATAGATTTTATTCTAAAAGGTCACCAAAGCAATAAAAAATAAATAAAAAGTTGCATTAGAAGTATAAAATTTATTAAATTGAATAAATGCTTAAATTTAGTTATTAATATTTCTCTACTGTTAAAAGAAAAAAAAAATGAGGAAGAGAATTGTTCCAGCTTATAAATAAAAGAAAAAAATTCTAGTTGCGTTAGTTAGATGTTGTCCATGTACAGTGTTCTAAAAAAAAAAAAAAAAAAGACAACGCAATTTTTATATAGTAATTTTAGATTTAACTAGTCATTAGCATTCATTGATATTTATTTAAAAAAAAAATACTAAATAAAAATTGTAAAACCAGAATTTCCCTTTGTGCAAACCCTGTCCATCAAGTGCATAAATCAAATTTATACATATATTGTTAAAATCTAAATTAACTGCGGGGGTTTTAAAATAACAAATATTTACATGAAGATCAGTTTGAAAATCAGTTATTTTTTTCTAAAAAGGTTTTTACTTTATTTTAAAAGGAATTATATTTAAGTTTTATGGATAGTCTAAAATGACATTCAATAATTTCTCTTTTCATATACTTCGAATGCTGGATTTTATTTTAGGTTCAGGCACAATATTCGGAGTGGTTCGCCGTATGTAAATCTCTTTAAGATGAAGGTCTAAATCCCATTTACGCCAGATGTAGGTTCAGTTCACGTAATATGAACCACTTTTAAGCTCTATTATTATTATTATTATTATTTATTTTCAAGTCAAATTAGCCTTAGTGTGTAAAAAAATTTCAGTTGAATAAACCAAACAGTACACAGTAACCAAACCAAACTATTATCTTACAAATATATTTTTATTTAAAATCTGAAAAAAGAAAAATTATATTGACCAAATAAAAGATAAATAAGGAAAGTTAAAGGTTAATTGTCTTTCAATTGATATTTGTCATAATTACCAATGCCGTTTTTATGTTTTCTTAAGGAAGAACAAAAATGTGATGAATGTTTTACTAACTCTTACTTAATGAAATTCATAAATTATCTACGCAATGTATCATCGGTTGCCATAAATCGACCATTCTTTCAGCTTCTTCTAATCTTGACAACTCAACTTTTATTCATAGACTTGCGTTTGCAATATCGGGGAAAAAGATAAATATCCTTTGTCACGGTCATCCAGACAGTTCATAACATAATATTGAGAGAGAGAATTTTTCTATAGCATTCAGTTCTTTATAAACTACTAAATAAAAAACTAGTATGTTGTGGCCACCACGAGACTTTCTTCTATATTTTCCTATAAAAATTCACTCAGTAACAATAATTTAAAAAAAAAAAAAAAAAAAAAAAAAGGTGGGACTTTGACAAAATTTTGGGTAAAATGTGAAAATTATTCTAAGTTTGTCAAAACACGGAAACCGTGAGACTTTGACAAAACTGGGGGGAAAATGCAAAAATTTGTTTAAGTTTCTCAGAACACGAAAACCATGGGAGTTTGATAGAATTAAGGGGGGAGAAAAAAAAAAAAAAAAAAAAAAGTGGGACTTTGACAAAATTTTGGGTAAAATGTGAAAATTTGTTAAAGTTTGTCAAGACACGGAAACCGTAGGACTTTGACAAAATTAGGGGAAAAAAGCAAAAATTAGTTTAAGTTTGTCAGAACACGGAAACCGTGGGAGTTTGATAAAATTAAGGGGAGAAAAAAAAAAAAAAAAAAAAAGATTTTTTTTCTAAGTTTTTTTTTCGTAAAAAGTAAAAAAAAAATCGATAACTTTGTTTTAAATTATCACAGATTTATAGTTCAACTATTCGTTTTAAAGGTACTGACGAGACCTTTCGAAAGATACCCATCTTGAAAATTTTTGCCCTATATCACCTGTTAAAAATTTTGAAAAAGCGGGATGGCAACGCAACCTGTAAGACGATTTTTACCAAAAGTTGATAGGCACTAATTTATGTCAAGGTGCAACTACATACCAATTTGTATGAAATTCTGTGCAGTAGTTCCAGAGATACAGTTGCCACAAAATTTTGTCACACACACACACAGAGAGAGAGACATACATACAGACAGACAGACACACATTTTCTAAAAATGGTAAAATCGTGTTCTACAGCTCTCAAAACGTGTAAATCCATCAAAAACCCGAAATCTAAAATTTTTACGAATCCAATACTTTCTTCTATTGAAGATAGAAGAAAGTAACAAGAATGCGAGAAACGTATTTTTACATTCATGTTTTTATGCAGTTTTTGTTCTTGTAGTTATGCAAATTTGCTGTTTAAAAGAGATTATACTTAAAAACTGAAAATCAGAATGAATAACTCATAACTTTAATTTATTTAATAAATCACAAATCTTTAAGAGGAAAAATCTTTTCTATATACAAAATAGAGTGTTTACGATACTTGAAAAAAAAAATAATAATAAGGATTTAAGGAAAAATTTACCTTATCTACATAAAATAAAAACGTACAAAATTTTAGATATAATAAATTGCATAAATATACATAATATTCGATTAAATGTCAACAAACAAATCCTTAGACAAGAATCGTCACATAAATTCGTAAAAAAAAAAAAAAAAAAAAAAAGAAGAAGAAGAAAAAGAAAAAATGAAAAGAAAAGATGAAACACAAGAGGGAAAAGAAAAACATTCCTCATTTCAAACAGATGTTAGATAGAATTAGAAATGTGAACAAAAAATGTTTTAGCTTTTACATTTTTTAGAATTACTAAACTAACAACTGTTACCTATAATGCATTTCGTGAAATTATTTTAATTCTTTTTATTTTACCTATATCATTAGACACTTTGACGTAAGTTCTGTTGATGTTTTTTACCGAAATTATTTCCTAGATAATATTTACGGTAATAGTAAAAATATTTTAAAATAAATTCGAAAAAAAAAAAAAAAAACTGGCAATAGTAGTAGGCTTAAGCATTATATGCTACTAGCACTTTCCTTTTTTAAGTAAAATTTCAATGGCTGATGAATGAAAAGAAAATGTTTTATAACAGGTTTTCCTGTTATTATTTCGAAAGAAATATTTTCAGTAATTTTGAAAATCCAAAGAATAATTTCGATTAAATTAATAATATCTCAAACATAATTCATGTGTTTCATTTGGTTAACCATATTTTCTGAAAATACCATCAATAATAAAAAAAATTAAAATATTTCACAGTATCATTTCAATTTTCTTATTTATTTATTTATTTATTTATTAATATGCGGAATGGTTATGAGATATTTGTAGGTAATTTCAGATACTGAAAAGAAAGAGTGCATTTAAAAAGTAATTTCCTTAATGTAGATAAAATAAATAAATACCTCGATTTCAATTTTAAGTTAATAAGAAAATTATTTTTAAATACTGTCCCTTTTTAATGTATATTTTTAAAATATATAAAATTTTCTTATATATTTTAGAAAAATGAATCAGATTTTATGTAAAAAATGTTATGTTTCGTATATAATACTTAAAAACGATAATGATTAAAAACATTTTGATTATTATCATCTGAAAGATATTTTTAAAGGGTACAAAAAGAAAAAGAAATCCGGGAATTAGAGTTTTTTTAGCTCTGTGTTTTCTGTTAATATATTTTGGTATTATAAAGTTTTTTTTTTTTTTTTTTTTCACTAGATATTTTGATTTATTTTCACTTGTTGTTAAAAAAAAAGGAAAAAAGAAGACAATAACATAAAAAGAAGAAATAAGTAGACTCATTATTATTATTATTATTTTTTTTTTTTTTTAACTGAGAGTAAATAAAACATAGAATAATAAACAAAATGTTTTATCTAAAAATCCTTCATCTTAATATTATCTTGAAAGAACAACCTGATACGATATAAAGAAAAGAAAAAAGAAAACGCAAATTTTCTTTTCACACTAAAATTTAACGGATTATATGTTAAGCACAATATATGAAAAATCCTCTTATTGTATATGACGCTCCGTACCTGACAAGCAAAGTCAAGAACTGCGCGTTATATGGAGATAATATCTCTTCTCTGGAGAGAGGGTCATGGGGATATCTCCTTTCTTTGTATGCATATGTTTTATTCATAACTTCTCGATAAAGTAATTTCCTTTCTTTTCGAGATACATAAAATCAAAAGAGCGTTTTTATCTCGTGGGCATTTTCTTCCAAAGCATTAGTCCCCGTTGGAGATGAAACGTGTCATTGCATTAAAAGCTTTTATTCTGTATTTCATCAGCGTCACAACAGAATGTGACTGATTACAGATTTAATAAAAATGCCGCATAATTTGATACTGTTAAGAAGAAAAATGGCTTGAAGAGTACAATCAATATGCTTATTTTTTCTCTCTCTCTTTTTGATTTTTAAATTGGTCATACGAATAGGCCACGTTTATATTTGAAAAGAGAATTGGTACAAAGTTTTCTAGTAAATAATATAGTTAAATAAAAGTTAACGCAAATTAATAATTCTTAATTAATTATTAAATAATAATTTCTTCTTGAACAGTGTACGACATTCATTCTTACACGCCGAATATCCTTTAATCGTCTTGCGAAATATCCTCTAAAAGATACCATAAAGGATATTTCGCAATTAACCAATACTTCAATTTCGTAATACTTATTTAATCACATTAAAACTCATTAGACTAGAACTTAGAATGGATTCCGAACCACTACAAACATTTCATGCCTGAACCAGGAGTCGAATCGGACACTTGGAAATTGAAAGTCAGAGTACTAATTCTCAAGCTACAATATGTGATAAATTCTTTCGGAAAAAACTGAAGTTCTAAATCATACATAAAATTACAAGGCAGTTTTTATCTCGTGGAATTTTTTCAAAAGCATCACTTCTCGTTGGAAATGAAACGTGTTCATTATAATAAAAGCTTTTAGTCTGCATTTCATCAGTGTCACAACAGAATGTGACTGATCATGGATTTAATAAAATGCCACATTATTTGATGATGTTAGGAAGAGAAATGTCCTGAAGAGCAAAACAAATAGGCTCATTTTTATATATACACCTCTTTCATTTCTTTATTTTTCAATATAAATTCTTTTAAATTAGCCATATAAACAAATCACGTTTATATTTAAGTGTCGAAATCGTAATAGTGATTGATTGAATATGTTTTAAGTCGAATTAGCGCTACATTATGTCCCATTGACGGCGGTCTGGGAGTCACACCCAAGGGTTGTCCAGAGACATGCCATTAAAATTTTGATCCTCCAAGGAGGGTATAACTCCCCGCTTCGGTGACCTCTTAGAAGTATAACTTGGATAAAAACACGGAGGACGTTGAGGCTACGACAGATTTTACGTGCACCACTCACCATTAGCTTACACAACTCTCTTTGGCCGGCTCGAATATCGACCACACAATCTTCCAATCACGAGTTCGGCGCTCTACACACCTGGCTACCGTGGCCTTCCAAATCGTACGGAAAATTTGTGGTAAAAGATTTACAGTATTTTTAAATAAAGTTTTATATAGATAGGTGTGGTTCTTAGGCTTGTAGAAAATACCTTAACAGAAATTTTAAAATCTATATAAAAATTTCCCTAGTTTCCCCTGGAACAGTTTCAATTGTTTTTTGTCGAAACGATACGATACGCGAAGATAAAAAAAATAATATTTATACATGGACAATATTCACGCGGATTTAGCTCAATGGACTAATGAGAAAAAATGACGACATTTGTCTGATGAGATTATTTTACGAAAAAAAATGTATTTTTAACAGTTATTTCTTTAGAATCTTTGCAAGCGTCATTTTAAACATAGCAACATTTTAAAGATATATACAGAATATGAACTTTTGGGTCATAAATTGACTAAAAAACACAATCATTAATAATAATAATGACCATCTTCTGTCAGGAACAATTCCGGTTAGACCGCTTCAAAACATAGACTTTTGGTAGCCCTTTTTTTCCCCCTTAGAAATGCAATGTATTTTAATTTTTATTTTTTTTTAAATTAATTTGCATAAATTTTACATCATTAGAAAGATCTTTCAAAACTGAACATTTTTTGTGCTTACATTTTTCCCTTAATCTCAATATGCAAAAAGATTTCAACGAAAGTTTATAACTACCACTGCAATTCTAAAATACCCATGGAGGATAAAATTAAAATGAAATATAAAATTCAATCACAAAAATTATGGGCTAACAGATATTACATCATTTTCATGATAATGTACTTATCTGATATAAACAAACAGTTGATTGTGACGTCATATTTATCAAATTAGTTAAATTAAATAAGGTTGCAAATAAGTTACTTAAGGTTACTTCGTTACAAATATGGTACCTTATTTGCAACGAAGTTTTGATTATATATTTTAGAATTAGTTAAAATATGAAAATAATTTCAAAATTGGACATTTAAATTTATGATTGTTGCCAAAAATTTTTACCAGTTATATATATATATATATATAACAATATTTTTTTTTCTTTTTGAGGGGGGGGGGCATAAGATGAAATAAGGTTTTCACACAAAAAATTAAAAAATATTAAATTTGCCCATGCATATAAAAAATACTTATTAAAACGAGTCGAAGAAGGAAGCAAAATAAGTACTGAGTTATATTACCATAAATACGATATATAATATGATACATTATATTAGACCTATCGTCCAGGGTTAGTAGGTATTTTCGTTAAAAGAAATAGTTTGTTCGTTCGGTGCAACTTGCACATTAGTCCCGTCAGCTACAACTTGCATATTAGTCCCGTCAGGTGCAACTTGCACATTAGTCCGCTTTAAATATAGTGTCCAGCGAAGCTGACAAAGCATTCGTTGATTCACAACCTTAACTGATTTCACATTCGTCACTTTTGACGGGGTTATATACTACTAAAAATATAATCAAAATAGGAATTATTTTATTTTATTTATTTATTAAAAAAAAAAAAAGAATAGTAATAATAATACTAAAAAGTCCTTCGCAACATGACGACAAAAATTTAAAAGGCGTCGTGGGAGTCCTATATTAAAACTGTACTGCCTGTGGAAGTAGGAAAATAGGGTCGTGAACCATGAATTTTATTTGGAAACCTTTCTTTGAATGATTTTGGTTTCACTATTGTACAATATTAACTTGGTTTTATTAATAATTTGCCTTCTGGTAAATTAAAATTTTAATTAGGAGGTGAAATTAGTATAACGTTTACGAGTTTCAAATTTTAAAAGTAAATAAGAAAACGAATGAAATGCTAATATTTCGCACGGGTTTCCTAGTACTTATTTGATTCGAAAAGATTAATAATTCTGAATACATAAAATTCGCATATATAAAATTAAAAAACCGTTTTTATCTCGTAGCATTTCTTTTAAAGTATTATTCTCCAAAGGAGATGGTACGTGCCATTGAATTAAAAACTTTTATTCTGTATTTCATCAACAACTCAAGAGTATCGGAGTTATTACACTTCAGTAAAAATGACGCCCATTTCGATACTTTTAAGTAAAAAAAAAAAAATGGCTTGAAGACTAGAATCAATAGCTTATTCCTTTTTCCTCCGAATGTACATCTGTAAAAATGGTCTATTCAATTCACTAGCAAAACATGCAATAATACTATTTTTCATTATTCGCACATGCATAGTTAAAACATTTTTACCATTCAAAGGTATATATTTATAGTGGTATTCGATGTATTTGTATTTTTACTGCAATATACTATTTCTATAGTGATTTTTAAATTTATCTGAGAGTCACGTGAAAATTCGTTGAAAATTCTGCAACTTATAATCAACGAGATATATAAAGTAGAGTGATAAATGGTAACCCTTGAGAAGGTCCAAGATGAGTCACGTGATATGCTCTCCTTGCACCTGCGTATTCGGTGGTTCCCTTGGTAACAGCTTATTTTCAGTAAATTTCTATGGCAACGGTTTGGAAATTGTTCTTCGCATAAGCCAATGGTTTTGTTTACTTATGTAGTTTAATATTCTTTTGTTCTAAATCATTTTGATTTTGATTTTACTTCTTTTTTATTTCGTGTAGTTGAACTTTAACCGACAAAAAGCTTAAAAATTGTTGAAAAATTATTATTTGTTGTTAAATTTAGCTCTTTAAAAGTTTAAATTTTCTTTTATAAACACTTTTAAACTTTGTTTGGAAACGATGAAAAAAAAAGGTATTTTATTATTTATTAAAATGTGAAATATGCGTAAAATTATTTAAAAAACAATTTATTTCGGTCGTAGGACTGTCATGTTACGTAATAATAATAATAATTTGTTGAACTGATATTTTTAAATGCCAAAATAGCGATAAAAAGCCAAACACAGCAACCTATTGGAGCATGTCACATGATTCATCTTGAACCACGGAAAGCTAATCCTTCATCCATTGAATTAGCACACTAATTTATATATCTCGTTGCTTATAATTCAAAGACTTATGGGGTATTTTTTTTTTTTTTTTTTTTTTTTTTTTAAACAATGCATGTAACTTTTTAATTTGATATTTTGTTCTTACATCAAATGTATTACAAAACTGTACAGGGTCCACAGTAATATTTCTGTAGTTACAGATCATTTCTCTCTTTTAATAATGCATGATTATCGCAAATATTATTTTTTTTACTTAATTTTTCGTTGACTCCTAATTATTGTCGTAACCAAATTCTCACAAAAAACAACAAGGAAAATTCTGCTCTTTATAGTTCCTACATTTAGGAACATTTAAATAAGTGGGCAACTTATAAATTCAAGAAAAACATTCATACTTCAGTAAAAGATGGCAGACATTTATGTAGGAGCACATTTTATAAATGCATCTATAAAGCCAAAGTATTGATACTAAAAAAGACAATAATGAACAAGACATAAAGCAAATTCCAAACGAATAATTTAATGTATTATTTTTTAAGTAATTCAAAAATGTAGGAACTATTTGAACTTGGTTTAAGTAATAATAATAATAATAATAATGATAATAATAATAATAATTTTTTCTAAATTTCTTGATGTACTTTGGATAAATGCAGTTTTAAACTCATTTAAAAAAATCCCATACATGATATGTTTTAACAGTTATCTAGGTATGAAAGCAATGATTTTTTTTTAGATTTATTATTCGGTCGAAATAATTTTGCGATACTTAGGAAATCACTATGCTAAAAATAAACTTACGTTTTAAATAGTTTTAATGCTACGATTTCTTAAAGAAAAAATTGTTCATTTCTACGACATCTTTTAAGCAAAGTTTTGTAAATAACAAAAATTATAATAGATTTATTTATAATAATTAAAATAGCAACATTTAAGATTTTGAAGGGAAAACAAGCTCAAAACTATATTTGTTGAAAAAACAAATGATTAATAATAATAATAATAATAATAATAATAATAAAAGAAACTATTATTTTTATTTTCTTTTTTGCATTAACCAAGAAGAAGGAAAAAAAATTGTTTTTTGAAATATTTTATTTAACATTTTCAGTGTGGTAATTTAATGTTGCACAAATCTAATTATAATGTACAAGTCGAAATATATCTAACACGTGCTTCAGATAATGTATCGATGTAATGATATCTTTAAATACACAGAGAATGAAAATAAATAAATATAATCATTATGTTTATTAATTTTTTTAAATATTGCAAAAAAAAAATTTATAAAAATAATAATAATAAAGAAAAAATAATCATTGGAATTCTTTGAAAAATAAATTGAATATCATGCATTTATTTGCACAAGCATTTAAAAATTATTAATATCACAAATAGGATATTTCGGATATAAAACAATTCCAAAATATACAAATTATCATGTTTCGATTAGTTTCATATGTACTATTATAAAAATGTTCCTTAGTGAATCGATATATACAGATGAGATATAATCATGAACACATTTGTAATATGTTTGAAATCCTGATAAAACATAATTAATATTGCGAAATTACTCATTCCAACAAAGTTTCTTACAAAATCGTAATTTTACAAAAGCCACCATAAAAGATAATCAGAATTTCAACCTAATTAATTGACGTATCGAGCGCTTTACAATATATTTGAATAAATGATTTTACACATCAGATTTAAATTTTTGTAATTTGACATGAAATTTAATTTGATGGCTAGCTAATATTTTTCCTAATTACCATAACACATGAAATGATGCAATTCACAGTGGATCGGCGAAACTTCAACTTGCAGGGCATTTATCTATATATTTAGTCAGCCATTAAAGTTACATTTTCTCTCAAATAACTATTTTCTAACGCAGCCTTCAGTATATCGAAAGTAAGCAGCTTTAGCACGCTAGTTTGCATGCTCTGAAATGGTCTTCGTGATAGAATAATTATTGGTGTTTGGTGTCAAAACACATACATTCAAACAAAGAGTTTTCGCTAGATAAAATACATGCATAAGTATTAGGTTAAAATTCTGTTTGTTAAATCTAAATTGATTTCCACGTGCGAAGGAGAAGTACTTATCAAACAATTCAGTGGAAATTAACGCATTTAGTGCATTTAATTAAATATACATATATGAATATAAAGATTATAATTATCTCTTTGAAACATTAAAGAAAATGTATGCATTTATAAATGTTTTATGAACTATTTGATTAAAAAAATATATTTAATTAGATTTCTTATCAATTTATGTAATTTATGGAGGAGTAATTAGGAATATTTAGATGATGTATCTCTTACTATAGTGTCCAATCTATTGATAGAAATGTAATGAAATTTTAAATAAAGAATACTATGTTGCACGCTCAGTGATGTAGTAAAAAAATTAGAAAACTATACACATTTATGTTAGCTAAACATATATCCATATACACAACACACACACATAAAATATATTATATATACATAGGCGCCAAGTCTCCTGTTTTTCAAAGGAGAATTTATACCTGAAATTTTTTTTTATACTTGTTATCTATTTACTTAATCGCAAAAAAATCTTCGTGACAGAATACATTTTACAACAATCTGGTAATAAATCTGATTTAAAAATAACAAAAGTTGGTAGCTATAACCATTCCGATTTGTTTGGATACCGGTATTACGCAATAAGAATTTACATTTTATTTAATCACAGCAAACTGTTACAAAATTATATAAAATTACGTTTAAAAAATACCAGGATCTGAAAATCGGAACGGCTGACAACTCATTATATATTTACAGAGTGGACATGAAATAACGTCAGGTGTTCAGTGTCCTGAAACTCCTTATATAAAAAACCAAATGGAATAAGAATTTCCATAGCAGTAGGATTACAATTAGTACCAACAGTTGCTGCCAGGTAAGTCTTTGGTGAAGAAAGTGTAACACTTATGGTAAATTAGCACACAATTGTCAAAAATAAATACGTGAATAAACGTAATCAATATTTTCTTTTTAATCAAAAATTACTTTTATTTTCATCTACAAATGTGGTGCAATATGGCCGCCTTTGTGAAGTTCTAACAAGGACTGAGAAAAGGTATTTCAATCCTTGAGTGTTTTCAACTCCAGAGAGCAATTTCTGAAAGGGATAGGTTTTACAGAATAAAATTTTGAAAATTATGTGATGTATTTTCCTCATCGTCGAATATGATATATTTTTTTGACTTAATGGTGATCGTACTTTGATGGTAGATTGAACTTTGGTAATCTTCCGTTAGACAACAATAGATGAAACTTCTTTGACTTGTTGATGTTTGATTTTTTTGCGTCCGTGGCCATATTGCACTAGTAGAATTCCTGTAAATTTAAAATTTCTAATCACTTTCTGTAAGCTTATAAAGTTCATCCGTCCTCTTTCTAAATTTTTTAATCACCAGAATCCCCGAAGGACAGAAATATTGCACTTTCGCTCTGCTGATAAAACAGCCTATTAAGTTAAGTTAACGCCACCAAAAGATAAATCTTTTATAAATGCTAAAAATTCTTAAATATTTCCTTTTATCTTTATAATCTTTCTACACGGAGCATGTTTATGAACATTCTTAACAGTTTCTTATGTTTAAATTAACCTCAGTGCAAATATTCACCTATCGGCAAATTTTAGTTTTTTTTTTTTTTTTTCCCTTTCAAAATCGATATTGCATACCCTGCTGGGAAGTGAAGTAGAGTGGGTTTACGCCCACACTACAGCTACGAATTGGACAATTGGCGACAGTGTGGGATTTACCTCTACAAGTGGCTCGGAAACTTGCCATAACAGTTTTAATCCTCTGTGGAGGAGATTACTCTCCCGCATTGGTAACCCCTAGAAAAAAGTACTGTGTATATATGCTAATTTGTATTGCATTTGGCTCTGTATTAATAAGGCTCTGACCACCTCACGTTATTTTGTGTACACCCTGTATATATATATATATATGTATGTATATATATATAAACCTACTATTTAACAGTTGATAATAAATATAAAAGTTTCTTTTTTTTTTTTTTTTTTTTTTTTTTTTTTTTCTGTTCGTCTTATTGTGTGCGCGTTCATTTCCGTATATATTTCTAGAATGTTTCGAAACGTATAATGAGTGATTATAATTGAAGTTACCCGTTTAAATTTATGTAAATCTGAAACATAGGAATAATAAACAACGTCTTGAACGCCAGAGGAAAAAATAAACTAGCACACAGCTGTTTCAGTCGTATTTACTGGATGTCATCAGTGCGTAAACGAAATGGAACGAATGTACTCCTGCATGTAAGAAAGTAATCGGATTTTACAGCTCTTTACACCAGTAGAATTAGAAGAAATGGATGGATTAGTCAATAAGAAATTGAGAAACAGTAGTCGTGAAAAAAGTAGAAAAATTTAAGAAAGTGTGGTTGGAATGTAAAATTTTCAGTAATCCCACAAAGGGAGAACAGCAAAAACACAATTAACAATGTTTTTAAAACTCTTATAGATGTTAAAAAAAATAAAAAAAATCGATGAAATAGAGTTTAATATTAGATTTGGATCTGCAGATTATTTTAGCATTATGAAATTTAAAATCATAGTTTTTCTCCCAGCAATGCTTAGAAATGGCCGAATTTTTGGTTTCTTATTTTCAGACGTAACCGATATATTCTTTTAAACGAAATTTAAGACTGTGTTTAGTTTGCAAATGTATAAAAAACTATATTGGCAGAAAATACTATAAATACCCCAAGAGTTATGTATAGTTACGAGATCTTTTAACTGACAAAATGTGAGTTTATTGGAAGGCGGATTTTTTTCAGTGGCGGCTCGTGCACGGAAAATAGGTGAAGAGGCACACTGTATTTTACACTGTATTCATTCATAAGATATAAATTTACATTTAAATAAGTATTTTTAGTTAATTTTAGTTAAGACCATGTTTAATAAAAATTATGCATTAAAAATACTTAAATATTATTTCTGAGTTCATCACCTATTTTCGGTTCACGAGCCGCCACTGATTTTTTTTTTTTTTTTTTTTTTTTTTTAATTATACTGTTTGTAAACTATAGCTATGGCATAATTTACTTTAGGGAAATAGTTTAAAACAATAATGTTCTTCGGCGTGATCGATTTAGGTGACGAAGTACGAGGAACTCTTAATTTTTTAAATAACTTCATCACTAATGGAAGGGTTACAACCTCTATTAATATCAGTGGCTTTCAGATATTTAATTCCAGAGCTTAGTAAAATGAAATCGGAACAAATATTAAGAGCGTGGTTAACAAAAGTATAAAATGCTGCTTTTTGGGGGTAAGTGGATGATATAATCGCGCATGAGGTGATAAAAAGACTGCGATTTTTTTACGATAGGCGGTGGTACAAAAGTGTTTTCGGTGAGAGAAACAAGCGTATCACAGAAAGTAAGTTAGTCATTATTTTCTGTTTCATATGGGAATTGGATGTTACTGTCTATAGAGTTTATAGTTTGTAAGATGTGGTCAGTATTGTGAAGGGATGTATTGATCATTATGAAAGTGTCATTAATGTAAGTGTCTAAAAAGGGAAGAAATTTTTCTTAAAGAGTGTACATTCAAAATAATGCATGCAAATGTTAACGAGAATTAGTAACAGCGGGAAACACAAGGCTAAACTTTCAGAATTATGATAAAATATTCTTCGGAATGAAATAGTAGATTGTAATAGACATATACGGGTAAAGAAAAGTAATTTGTATGTTTCAAAAAAAGTGGTGTGAAACTTTTTTTAATCTCTTTTCTAGACAGAAGAGAGCGCCACTTATTGTAACACTATTGGAATGAATTCGGGTGTTATTTCGACTAAGGGAATATGACTTCTTCCACAGTGTCAATTGAAATCCGTTTCTTTATCTTCCTAACAACATGACAAATACTCGAGAGTCTTCAAATTTAACAATCTTTTATTAAGAGCTGTCTCGTTAGTGGCCTTCCTCGAAGCGTTTCAAGTGTCAATTCATTTGAAAAATTTCTACTGTTCTCATAAAATAACTTAGTCAGTAAGGATCGACTATTTTGCTCTAAAGCCATGGTGGGGAGAATTTTTCGTCACTCACTACTATTTTTCCATAACAATCTTTTCAAGATTGCATGAAAACTATCATCTATCATTCGAAATTTCAACTATCAAATTTATTGCAGATTTTATTTCACATGGTCTATATAACACATAGATCTGGTTTCAACAAAATACGCCTACTAGAGCGGGATCTACATATATTCTAGATAAAGTAACATTAATTATAACCACCCAGTATTTGTTATTGAGATTCTTTATGAAATATTTTTATTAAAAATTATATAATTATTACTAATGGTTTGCGAGCAAAAAATCAATTTTATTGTAGGTTTAGAGAGATATTTCTTTAACGCAATTGCCCACATCTGAATAACACTCTAAACACAACGAAATGGAAATAATTTATTTATTTTATAAAAGTATGCTTGCTAAAGTGTATAGCATGATCATAATTATTGATTGGATTAGTGGCCATACAATAATAAAAATACTTCATAACGAATATATGCAAAAAATTCTAAGATGCATTTTAAGATGTTGTGTATTTTTGGAACGTGTACAGATTTCGGTACTTTCGCCCACAATTTCTATTTATTTCTTAGCAAATAAAGGAAAGTGCTTCAGAATTTATGAGTTCTGCATTATTCAATTTAAACGTTTACTGACTCAGTTTCTTTTTCTTATGTTCCTTGATTTCAGAAAGTCTTATTATCTACGCGGGATGCAAAATTTTCTTTTCTTAAAATATTACCCTTAAAAAAAATACCATTTTTAGTTCCCCATCATACTATAGGTATGGGGAACTTAGGTAATCGTGAAAATTTTTGAACTCGGTTTTTTGACTTTTTTACACGTTTTCAGGTGTGAGGAATCCAAAAATGACAAAATTTGTATGGTGTCTGTCTGTAGGGTGTCTGCTAGTGTATTAGTGTGTTAGTCCGTTAGTTTGTTAGTCTGTATACACGATATCTCAAGAACAAATTGTCGCAGAGAGGTCAGATCAGTTTTAAAATATTACTTTCGACACTGGCAAGAACTCTATTCATTTGCAACATTCGAATTTAAAAACTTCGTAAGTTATCAGAAATTTACGATTTTCTTAACATGGGAGAATAGGACAAAAATTCACTTAAACGTGCATTAAATGGAAACCTTTTACTGTAAAAATGTCAGATCAGTTTTAAAATATCAGTTTTGATGCCGGAATGAACATCCGTAACTATAAATATGCTACTTTGAAAATTTCGCAAGTTATTGGAAATTTACGAATTTCTTAACATGGCAGTATAGGGCAAAATTTCACATAAACGTCTATTTTGAGAGTTATTTTCATCGTAAAGATGTCAGACTACTTTTGAAATATTATTTAGGACACTGGCATGAATATTAATGACTATGAATTTCCCAATATAAAAGTTTCGTAAGTTATTGGAAATTTACGAATTTCTTAACATGGCAGAATAGAGCAAAATTTCACATAAACGTCAATCTTGACGGATATTTTCATCGTAAAGATGTCAAACCACTTTCGAATATTATTTAGGATACTGGCATGAATATCATAGACTATGATTTTTCCAATTTAAAAAATTCGTAAGTTATTTGGAATTTACGATTTACTTAACATGTCAGAATAAAGCAAATTTGAGCATAAACTTCCATTTTGAGGATCATAAATACATTAGACAACTTCAAAATTACATTTATGATATTTGTTTGAACATGATTGAATACAGATATTCTAATAGGAAAATTTCGTAAATTATTCGTAATTTACGATTTTACCAACAGAGCGAAATTGTAAATTTGTTATATAAATATGAATTTCGAGGATTGTTGCATTGGAAATAGTAGCATGAAAACTAAACAACGGAATTAACCCTGACAAAATAAATTAATAGATTAGAATAAGATAAATATATCGAAGGGAACGGTGGATAGCCTATTAGGCGGGGATTTCATTCTGTCACTGTATCAAGCTTTGGTGAAATTTATTTCTTTTAACATGATTATAATATGTCTCGCACTAGAAATTTATGAGAACATAAATATGATGGGGAACTGAGCAGAGTCCACCTATGCCAACTAGTTTTTATTACTCTTTGGCCAACATACACTTCTATTATAAATTTCCTAATATGGGAAAATATTTTTTAATTTACCTGTAATACATATTTATTTTTTTTTTGCTATTTAAATAATATTAACTCAATCCCTCCCTGGTCGATTTCTCTTTTACTATAATTATATTCCGGAAGGTTGCAAAGTGATAAACTAAGAGTGATGCATGGTATTTTTTATTATGCTGCGGATCAGTCTTACGCAAGTGTAAATACGTACCATTAAATTTAAATGTTTATTTACACTTTCTATTAATTATAGTTATAAATATATTCTGTGATATGGAAAATTACTTTATGATTTATCAGTCATGCATGGTTTTCCAAATATTGGACTCATTTTGGAAGGCTAGTGGCATCACTGTATACATACATATATTTATATTTGTTTATGAAATAAATTTTTACCATTTAAGAATTCATTATATCTACATAATTTAAATGTCATTCGGCTGTCGTTTCATTTCATGCATACAAGAGTTAAATAAAAAATTAGAGTCATAATCACTATAACTTTTCTTGTCTGTTTTGTGTACATTTCAAATAATAAAAATGTGCTCATTTTAAATCAGGTAATTGTTTTACAACTTTAATTTCATGGAATTACACATTCGCCGAATGGACTGGACCAGCGTAATTGTTAAATCTTTTTATTAGTAGAGGAAGTGTGAATAATGACTAAAAAGAAAAATAAATATATTTTCGTCTTCTAATGAATTCGTTTATTATTATTATTATTATTATTATTATTATTATTTATTAAATGACTGGTAGTATATGCAAAATTTTAATTAAAGTTTTTCAATTTTCCTAACATAACTGAATGCATTCAAATTAACTTCATCACAATAAAATACTGTTTAAAAAACACTTAAACACATAAAATCGATTATAAATCATCATTAATGTTTTTGCTGGTAAAATAATTTATTACCACTTTTTCAAGTAAAACAGACGGTACCACCTGCAGAAAGCTCAATTCGAATCTCATTAAAGTCTAACGAAAAAAAATAAATAAATAAAAGTTGGCGAAATAAAGAACTTTTTTTTTTCTAAAAAATAATCTTGACACCAGAAGAAAAATAAAATCTAAATAAAACAGCTTTGCAATAATACAAAAAACTAAGCAGAAAAGAATTGTCTTTGAAGGTGAAAACAAATTAGATTATGAATATGTTTGGGAAACTAAACAATGAGCTTTTTCTTTTTTTTTTCTTCAAATAAAGCCCATGATTTTATATTTATACCGTGAAAAATCTCATACTTTTTCCGAATTTCTACTTTTTTTTTTTTTTTCGTCTTTTTCTTTTCTTTTCTTTTATCTTTACTTTCTTCTACATTCAATAGAAGTGTTTGGTTCGAAAAAATTTTCAACTTTCGGTACTCGATAAATTTATATGTTTTGAAATGTCCTGAATAAGTCTATCTGACTGTGTGTAACAAACATTTTTTTTCCTCAATTATAGCTCCAGTACTATCACAAAGAATTTTATAAAAAGCTGTACTTAGTTGCACTTTATCGTACATTAGTGTCTATCAATTTCATGTTTATTTCGTTAAGCAAGTGGCACTGTCAAATACGGTAAAATGTCTCTTATACACACACAAAGAAAAAAAAATTCTGTTTCATTGCACATAAAATAAATGAACTTTTTTTTTAGATTATAATTTCTACTAATTACCTTTAATAATTCAACAGTAGAATTTTTCAACCTCATTAAAATTTTATTAAGTAGACAAACATAGTCACGTAATCATCATTCATATTAACTATCATAAAATATCATTAAATATAATAATTTAGCTAAAAAAATTCATTAATTAATTTACTAAAAATAGATAATGCTTTAAAAGAAATTGAGCATTTAATTATTTTTTAAGTATTTAATTATTTTCTTGAGATAAATAAGATTACTCCTGAATATAAATATTAGTTTCACAACTCCTTTTTATAAAAGATCGTTTTTCTTAAAGATGGTGGACAGTTTTATGGATGTCACAAAAAGAAGAAGTAATTGATGTTTATATATATATACACTCCTGCTCAAAAGTTTAGGAAGATTTGCAAATGTTCAGGGTTTTATTATTATTATTATTATTCAATTTAAAAATTATCTCTCGACGAACGGTTTAGAAAGATTGAGTATTTAAAGGACTGGGTCTTCCTCACGATTTTCAGTGAAAATTGGTTTAAGATAATATTTAGGGGGCCCATAACAAATTGAGCAAAAGCAATGTTGTTTGTGATGACTGATGACCCTGTATTGTTCAGTGAACGAAATGAACCGTAACTTTAGGATATGTTAATATAGACCCAATTCAATTTGTGGATGAATTTGAGTGGCGATAGCATATTAAATAACGGAGATATAAGCATTTATTTAAAAACTATATATATATATATATTCATATATAATATACAGTGTTTTTAATTCACACTTTCATATTAGTTGGAAAAACACTTTTAAAACAATATGCTGCAATCGGAATACAAATATCTTAAATATCTCATGAAATATGAGTATTTTTATGAAAAACGTTTTTACTGCGCATGTGCGAAAGATAAAAAGAACATTCTTGCATAGACTGAAAGTTAGATATATTGGGCAGTTTTTTTTCAAAAGTGCATTTGAATAGAGTGAAAATTAAGCAAATATATCCGAAAAAGTACGAGCTAGATTTTAGATATTTACCAGCAGTTGAAATTTCTTAAGGTGTTTTTCATATGCTGTGTAATTTGAAGATCCAATTATTTCAACCACTCTCCAAATGTACTTTTTTGTGAAAAAATCCTCATAAACTTGTAACTCTAACATGTTTTTGTTTATTTACTAAGATTTGTGAGTTGATAAGAGGTTTTTCACAAAAAATAACTTTTGCCAAGTGGTTAAAATAATTGGATATTTAAATAAATTACGCAACATGCGAAAAACCCCTTAAGAAATTTCAATTCTTGGAAAATATCTAAATTGCAGCTCGTTCTTTCTCGGATAATTTGCTTAATTTTTACTCTATTCAAATGAACTTGCCCAATATGAGTTGCCCAATATATCTAGTTTTCAATCTATGCAATATATATATATATATATATATATATATATATATATATATATATATATATATATATATATTTATTTATTTATTTATTTTTTATCTTTCGCATATGCGCAGTGAAAACGTTTTCCATAAAAATACTCATATTTCAGGAGTTATTAATATTCCGATATTGAATAAAAACTCGTAAAATCTAAAAACACTTCATCGAAATTATAAAAAGTGAGATTGCATGAAAATGTCATTTTTCAATATTTAGTAGTTAATATTTTAAATGAAAATGGTGAAAATAATTAAATTGTGTATCAGTATATCTCAAAATTACTATTACTATTATTATTATTATTATTAATTTATTTATTTAAAATCTGCTTATTTAAAATTATATCATTAAAAGTATTTCGTATTTTAAACAATATAATGAATCTTTACAAATAATTGTGTTATTTTAAAGACGTGAACAACTTCAAATGCACAATATCTAAAATTATTATTATTATTATTACGTATCATGATTTTTTTCTGTAATAAACAAATAATGAAGCATTAATTCCATTATATAGTTCCTCAGATGTAAACCATTTATCCTTATATAAAAATTATCCACTTATTCAAAGCGTACATTTTTGCTTCTACATATACTGGTAGTTATAGTTTTTTAGAAAAATCTGCATTTTACAAATCAGTGCAATGATACTATTTTATGTAGTAATCAATTTAATTATTAAAGTTATTATAACTTATAGTCAAATTATACTATTCATGTTTATATTTTCCAAAAATAATAATAAGAAGAAGAAGAAGAAGATTACATTTTACTTATTTCCTTTGGCAGATACCTTAAATAACCACTTTTAATTATTATCGGACAAAAGGAAACATTCATCTCTTTAAAGTACAAGGTGTGCGAGAGTTGTTCAACTGAATAAAAATAAAAATAAACTATAAGTATAATCTTATTTGAGTGACTTCTGATTAACAAAACTGCTACATTTTTATTCTGCAAAAGTTAATGTTTGGTGCACCGTAACTATGGCGGATGTAATAATGATTGGACAGTTGTATGGGAACTTTCTTGCCTCCGAAATTGCCAATTTTATTAATTTACAAAGCCATCGATTGAAAAACGTACTTAGGACCGTATTCACCAACTTCTTAACACTCGGATTAAACCTCGGATCAGTGGTAATCGCTCGATCATACAAAAATCGGTATTCTCCAACAAAAATCCGCGGCAGATCTGTAGAACAGAGGTTCACTGGTGTTTGTTTACATTTTGGCGATATTATCCGTGCGCCAATGAACCAAGGAAATGAATTTACAGTCGGCTGCAAAATTATTCGAGCACTAGCCAATAATTCCTATATTTAAAAAGTACACTTAAGACTGTTTTGCTAAGTAAATCCTTGTCGAATCATGTTCTCAGACTGATTAAGAACATGACTCGACAAGGATTTATTTAACAAAGCTGTATTAAGTGTACTTTTTTTTGGCAAGGATTATTGCTAGTGCTCGAATAATTTTGCAGCCGACTGTATCTTATGGCAACCTTACAAAACGTTTGTTTACGTTCGAAATGAAAGAAATATTAATGCAGACGACTATTTAACGTAATTAAATAAAATTATCGAAGAAATTTCATAAAATGGCGATGGTTAATTAACTTTTTAACAAAATATTTTAATAAATAAGCAAATACTTAACAAAATGCACGTTTTGTCATCGAAGTTTTAAGAGCAAACTAATTTCAACAACAAAATAAATGTAATTAAATAAATGAAAATTCAGAATAAAAATATAACTTTAAAAGTAATTAAAAAAGCATAAAAACTTACAATATATGCAACATGAATTTTATTTATTTATTTATTTTATTTTATTTTTCCATTTTGAAATTTCTGTTTACTCCATAATACGTAAATCACATATCAAATATTTCACTTCGCGCTCAGTTAATTCGTAACATTCGAGGATTCTAAAACCGCATTCAAATGAATCGAAACACATCGGTATAAAAATTATGAGAATATACAAATAAAATAAAAAACATATTTTCAAGTTATCGAATGATACGCTTTCATTTCTCTACACACATATCGTTTCGAATTTTTCATTAACACTTACATTTCAGCGGAGGGGAAAATTCCCTAGTTTTCATAAACTTGACCAACAAGTGATTGAGTGAGTGAGTTTTACGTCGAACTAGTGCTACGTTGTGGGTAATAAGTACGGCAACCAAATATCCCCATTTTCTACAGACAACGTTTACTTCATTCGCATTATTATAATTTTTAAAAAAATTGTAGAAAGTAAACTATTTAATATTCAAATTTTATTTTTAGTGCTTATTAATTAAAAATGAAAAAAAAATATACATGCATAATTAGTTAATTGTAGCAATTTAAAGCTTCTCTGTTTTAAAAGTTCACGGATCCGGCCATTATAACGACGGAGGATGAATTGGGACATACCCCTAAGGTATATGAACCAACAAAGAAACATGGCTGTATAAAGCTATGAATCTGAAAACGCACGTAACTCGGCTCCGCGGCAATAACTATCGCGCATGTTAAGCCCAAAATTTCCCATAATGTAGCTCTAGTGCAACGTAAAATGCGCTCGAAACAAATGAACCAATCAAATATCGCCTAATTTCCCATAATGTAGCTCTAGTGCAACGTAAAATACGCTGAAAACAAATGAACCAATCAAATATCGCCTAATTTCCCATAATGTAGTTCTAGTGCAACGCATAATACACTCAAAACAAATGAACCAATCAAATATCGCCTAATTTCCCATAATGTAGCTCTAGTGCTATGTAAAATACACTCAAATCAATAAAAAACAAATGAACCAATCAAATCTCTCCATACTGCGTCATAATAGAATTGTTAAGTTATGTTTACAAGGATAGGCAGTTTCTCGCTACGGAAGTTTGCCAAGCAGAAAGTGAACCTCTGTTCTACGGATCAACCAAATCTGCTGTTCACCGGCTACTTTAATTCTCGAATTTTCTGATCCGTGGTTTAATCCGAGTGTTAAGAAGTTGGTGAATACGGCCCTTAGTCGAGAAATCAAAACCAAATGGATTCGTGAGAAAAGACGCGACGTAAGCAAACATCTCCCTTTGATTGATGGTATAAACATTATTTGAAAAGCCTAAGTCTTTCATTGAAACAAGTGCAAAATCAATTCGATGATTTTGTGCTCTGAGGATTTTCGTATTGCACACTTGCAAGGTAGATGTAAAATCAGAGGTTGAGACGAAAGGATGTCGCCGCAAGTAAGCGATATGGAAAGTAAGATTGTAGCGTTGAGTCGGGATAAAAGAATGTAGCCAGCTGTGGAAGTAATATGTCGATCGGAGATGGAAAACGTGAGCACGGCCCAACACAAATGATGACGCAATAGATTGAAATTGGGATGATTTTAGATCGGCGAGGAGTAACAAAAACGAAAGTAATTTACGCAGGTTGAGTAGGATGGTAGAATATGATTAGTTAGTGGAGGTAGTGAACTGAAGGGATGAAGGTTTGCTGTTTTCAAGGTGTTTAAATAGCGGAAGGTGGGAGAGTGGTGTGTTGGTGGTTGGTTTTTAAGTAATTATTTTTATAAAATGCTTATAATTGCTATACTTATTTTTCTAAATTGAATTAGTTTAAGTATATTTTACCTTATATGATTTAAGAAATGTCCATGATAAGTTAAAGCAAGAATAGACAAACAGAAGTTATAAACACTTTTGAACTTTGTTGGAAAGTATTAATAACAAGGTAAAAATAAATTTCAGCAGCTGTAGTGTTTTACACAAGTTTTGCTTTCTGTATCTTTTAATAATAATAATAATATTCATATTTAGAACAAATGATATTTATATTCAGTACACTGTAAATATTTGAAAATTTTCAATAATTATCTCTTTGCACGAGACAAAAATCATGAATTCGACACATTTTTCGATAAAATCTAAATGATTGGGAAACATTTTCTAATCTGAAATTTAAATTCACAAAGAAACAAAAATAGCATTTTATACCATCTTTCACCACGAAAAAATGTGAAAATGAAGATTTTTCTGAATATTACGAAAAAAAAAAAAAAAAAAAAAAAAAAAATTATGATATTATATAGCATCTTTACATCATGTTTTCGTAAAATTGTACTTGAGCGGGGGGAAGATAATCTTTTCTACAACAAAAGAAACGTATGATGCGAGTATTTGAAAAATATGTACAAAACTACACCGCGTGAATAAAAGCCAATTTCTTTTTCACAATTGCTTCCGGCAGCAACACCTGCGACCGTTGAATATTTCAGGCACGTAGTTTCGTAGTTCAAAAGAATGTTTTCTATGTTACAACATCTGGTAAATTGGGGGGAAAAAATTCTGCATGTGAGAAAAAATTATTACAAAAGTTTGGGAACAGAAGCTCATTAACAAATAGTTTGTGAAATACAAAGTTTCGTTGACGAGTTATTATTCAAGAATAACACCTTCCAGTATTATTCAAAATAACTTTTATGAAATAACAGTAATAGAATCACTTTGATTTTAAAAATGCAGAAAGTTATTCCTTATACTGAAATAAAAGTTACATGAATTTTGTAAATTAAATAATATTAATAACTATAAACGCCTTGCAGTATTATACAAAATAACTTGTATGAAATATTAGTAACAGAATAACCAGAATAACTTAGATTTTAAAATACTGCAAGTTATTTGTGATAATGAAGTAAAAGTTAAATGAAATTTGTAAAAACAAAACAACACACACATATATATATGTATGTATATATGCTTATAAAATTGTATAAAATAGCTTGTACTAAGTAATTATAGTAAAATTAGGTTTGAAAACGTTAGAAATTATTTACTTTAATTAAATAAGAGATATTGAAAAAATTTTTTAATTAAAAAGAATTTTCGTATAATTAAAAAAAAAAAAAAAAAAAAAAAAGTATTATGCAAAATAATTTTAGCAAAGTAATTGTAATTGAATAATTTTGATTTAAAAATGCTGCATGCTATTTGTGATAGTGAAAAGGGAAATTTGTAAAAACAAAGCAATCGCTTATAAAATTGCAATATTATGTAAAATAGTTTATACTATATAATTATAGTAAAGTTTGGTTTGAAAACGCTGAAAGTTATTCGCTTTAACTAAATAAAAGATCTTGATTTATTATTATGATTATGATTAAAAATAATTTCCATATAGTTAAAAAAAAAAAAAAAAAAAAAAGTATTATGCAAAACAACTTCTGCGAAATAATAGTAATAGAATAATTTTGATTTAAAAGTACTGAAAGTTACTCACTACAGTAAAATAAGAGTTACATGAATTTTGTAAAACAATATTAATTATAATAATTGTATATTTCTAAAAATTTAGTACTGTGTAAAATAACTTGTATTAAATATAACCGGACAAGAGACGGACATTTTTTTTTTAATGGGTCAAATCGTGTTGAGGATACATCCATCGAAAACTGGAAGTAGAAATTTTTTGTTGATTAAATACAGAAGGGATTATTGACAGAAAAAAAATGTATTAAATAATAATAATGTAATAACATTTATTCTAAAACATTGAAGGCTCCTTATGGCCGTATTCACCATTAACTTCAACTACCGGTTAAACGCAAAAACTTGAAAAGCATCTAAAGGCAGAGTTCAGCTTTCTAGCAAAATTTGGCACGCGGTTTCTGCCATCTAGTGTCGAGGATTTCATATATTCTTTGATTGGTTATTTTTACCCAAAAAGTCTGAAAATAACTACACCGCTAGATGGCTGAAACAATGTATCAAAATTTAATGAAAATTTTCACCCCGCCTTTATACGCTTTTCAAATTTTCGTGTTCAACCGTGAGTTGAAGTTATTGGTGAATAACAGCCTTTGAGTACAGGAAAAAAGATTACAAATTTCGGAATTGTCATTCAAGGACTATTCATGAAAATTCCTAGCAGTATTGCGTAACATATCTTGTACGAAATATAATTTATATAATAAATGACTTTGAAATATATTCGAATTTTGTATATATCTACATATATATGAATATCTATATACTAAATGTACTTTTATCTATCTATCTATCTCTCTCTATATGTGGCTTCATTTCCATATGCGATTCTTCGTTTACTCATTCACGTTTTCCTCCCTGGGCTTGAACATTGGAATGTATTATTGTTGCTGTTATTATTATTATTATTATTATTATTATACGTACGTAAAATTATCACGGTTTGAAGAAGATTTAAAACTAGTGTTTCTATCAAATTATAAATATATCAGGACTAATTTCAATATGGGATTTAATTATTTAATATGTGTGCTCCATTTTTTTTTTTTTTCTTTTATATTTTTTTATTATTATTATTAAAAGTCGTAGTATTGGTCCTTCTTTTTATAATAGTAGAAAATAATTTGATCAAAATTAATAAAAACAAGCTTTTGTTTTTATAGAAAGAACTTTAAAAAATATGAAGAAAGATATGCTTTAAATTCCGCGGTCATATCAATTTTTTAAATAAATATTTTCTAACCAAGTAAGTCTATGAATTCAAATCGACTTTTTGTCCAGTTGCCTGTCAGCACTGTCGTTTTCGTTAAAGTGTTTAGTAACATTAAAATTGATATCTTATTTCAGTTGTTATAGAACTTTTCTTGGTGAAAATAAAATTAATATCATCGCTGATTTATTTACACAAAAATTCGAATACGTTGCGGCGTATGAGAGGTTATTTTTATATCATATTTTAATATTTTTATTCAACATAAAACATAACACATTACAGATATATCTCTCACAATTTGCCTGGTAATTTAAGAATGTCCATTTATTTTATGGTAGATATATTGTCCACACATATAATAATACAAAATGTCATTAATTAATATACAAAAGGTTTTAAGAGGAAACATCTCTTAAATTTTAAGCAACTTTTTTTTTTTTAATATTACTGAAAAAGGATTATGATATATTTGTTTTGCAGTAAAATGTATAGGCTTCACCAGTGGCTAGAAGGTTCTGTCCTCGAAGCTTTTAGATGGAAAATTCAAGATCCGAAAGCAGAAAGTTGCCTAACCGTTCAAAGTTTTTTTTTTTTTTTTTTCATCATGAAATTAGTGTGGATACAGATAAGGATCTCTTAAAAAATCGGAGAGATCTCACCCCGCTTAAGTCTTTAGATAATCGGCCTTAAATCCCTACTTACACTAACAAAGAAAAACTACTCGACATACTTTGATAAATGTAGATGAAAAAAATATTTAGCAAAGAAACACAATAAATTGCAAAAACATACCAGCACAAACATTTCGGTTTGAAATGACTAATCACGATTCTTCTACAGGCAATAAAATGTAGGTATGGATACAAAGTGAAAGCAGCAACGTATCACATGCGTATGGATCTCTCATTGTTATGGGATCATGTTTACATATCAAATGAAAAATCTGTAGCTTTCATACTAATACATTAACTTTTTCATGATAACTTCATTTTGTATAGCCCGAAAAGTAAGATATATATATATATATATATATATATATATTTATATATATATTTCTGTATTCAAGAGAAGAAAGTAGTGGATTCATGAAAATTTTCGACTTCGGGTTTTTGATATAATTACTTGTTTTGAGAGCTCCAGAATATGATTTGACCATTTTTAGAAAATGTCTGTTTGTCTGTGTGAATGTGAGAGAATATTTGTGGCAGCTTTATCTCAAGGGCTTGTTCACAGAGTTATATAAAATATTATATATACTTGTACCTTGACAGAAATTAGTGCTTATCAAGTTTCAGTTTAAATCGTCATCAGGTGGCGTTGTCCTAACAATTTTTGATAATTGTTAATATGGGAGGATTGGAGAAAATTTTGTATAATGTACGCAATCAGAAATGTTTTTAAACAACCATTGTGAAACTGAAATATATATATATATATATATATATATATATATATATATATATATATATATATGCATATATATAAGTAATAGTCAACTGGGAAGAAAGTTTTGTGACAAAAATCGTCTGTATTTATCATAGAAAAGAATCCTGATAAATAATAAATTTAATAAGTAATTTGCACTGCATGAATTTCTGTACGAAAATACATAAGAATGTTTTGTGGTGACCACAACATTCTAGTTTTACATTACATATTTATATGAGATTCGGTACAAGGTAAATAAACATAGGTAAAGTCTTCAACTTATTCCCTTTGGCATTCTATACGTTGAAGAAATTTCTTGTATTAAAATTAAATGTAATAAAATAATTTTAAATAATTTGTTAAATAATATTTCTATAAAATTTGTTTATCGTACTTTAATTAATTACTCAGTCAGCAAATAAAAAAATAAAATAAAAAATAAAATTAATTAATTAAAATTAAAATAAAAATTAAATAAATTATCAAATTTATTGAATATGGAAGCGCCATGTTTTTGAAAGATTTCATTTTTCTTACAGTACTTATAGTTTCAAATTCAGGATGCAATTCTTACATATCATTATTTATTTCTAAAAATCAGGTAGATTTTCCTGAAAATTTGCTTTACAATATTTGATTATTATTAAAATTTTCCATTCATATCTTCTGCGAACAAGCTTTTTTTTTTTATACAAGTATTTACTGGTATGGATACGGACAAAAACTTGATAAAATATAACAGACAAGTAACATTCAATATCGATAAATATAAATTATAGCTATTAAAACTTTGTAGCATCTGTAGATAAGATACCAAACGAACCCTTAGAAACATACGAGATACACGGCTGGTCATGCTGCGCCATCTTTTGACTAATTCAAAAATTATTTACTGATAAAACTGAAAAATAAGCTATTCCTTTTAGTAAACATTTCCATTTCATTTATTTATTGCATTTGTATGTAGATGATATGTAAATAGTATTTTGTTTAAATTGAGTTTAATAGGGTATTCTGTTTCTCTTTGAAACTGCTAGAATAAATAACGCATTAAGATAAACATGTTTTTTTGAAATGCTTAATAAAGATTTGTATTTAGTTTTTCAAAAGAAAAGAAGTGATAATTCGAGGAGGGGATTTTATATGCGAAAATAAAAAAAAAATTCTAAGAAATATAATTTATTAAATTAAAGAATATTTCTAAAGCTTCCTATGCTATTAACATGCTTCCTATTCATACCAAACTTTTATTTTTGTATTAGGAATAGAAAATAATGTTCATCTCAATAACTTTTAAGAGAGAAAACTCATGAGTTTAAAATTAATATTAGTTTTAAACAGACTAATAGAAATTTTTTAGGAATATTAATCTAACTCAAATGTCTTGTTATATATTTTGATTTTCTCTGATATAATTAAAGGCATCTCAATTAATTTGAAATTCAATTATTTCTTTTTAATTACCAATATTGTATTTATGAACTATATATACAACTGTTTCATTAATAAAATTATTTCAGTCATCTGGTATTTTGTTTCTCATTTTATTAAAACCTTTATAAACCTAAGAAAAAAGTATACTTATAACTAGTAATGAAGATAAAAAAGAATTTCTAGTTTTGCATAATTTTGAATTGCGTAATGCATTTTAATAAAATCATGTATTATTTTCACCAGTAACATTCTTGAGTAGTTCATTTTAATTACGAATATGGTATTCATTAATTATATATACAACAATTACATTATACAAATTATTTCAATCATTTCCTATTTTGTTTCTCAATTTAAAATCGTTTGCAATAAATAAATAAATAAATAAATAATAATAATAATAAATGAATGAAATAAAATAAAAATAAATAAATAAAAATAAAATAAAGTGTTTATGACTAGTAAGATTTCTGACTCTACTGTTTAATTGAATATTTCACTAAATTAATTTCAAATCTTGAAAAATAAATAAATAAATAAATCCTAAAAACAGTAATGGATACTAAATGAAAATTTTCTTGCAAGCTTCAATATTAATGTTTGAAAAAAATATGCAATCTTGAAAAGTGATGATAATAGAATTGAAAACTAATAAATAATATGTGTATCCTTAAACATTTTTTTAGAATGTGTTTTAATTCTATCTATCAATAGCACAGTTAAAATTAATATTCACTGTTTCATCCAATTAAATGGCGTCAATTCATTTGCAATCAGTTTTTACATTTATTTTATTTTTTTAAATCTAATTATTATTATTAATTTTTTTTCTTTATTTCTTTATTTTATTATTATTATTGTTATTATTTTCAGTACGTTAGTTTTTACCATTAAAGTAATGCTATTTTAGCAATAAGTGTGGTGCAAAGTAGTTTGTGTGTGTATATGTGAAATGCAACTGTACTTTTAACAATGAGCTCACAATTTAAATTCAAATCATTATCTCTGAAAATAATCTCTTATTCCATGCTCGAAGTGTGTTCTTTTATTAAGTGTTTTACGAAGTGCGTTTTTTCTACTTATTAAAAAATGATTTTTTTTATATAAACCACCATCTTTTTCATTACTGTATTTAAAGTTCTGTCCTTTTCATTGTCATTTTTTATTAGTGTTCATAAACAATTAACCATCACCCCCTCCCCCCCCCCTTTTTTTTTTTTTTGTGTGTGTGTGTGTGTAGAAATAAACCTGAAAGATATTTTAGCGCACATAAAAATATTTTTTACTAATAACCTGCTTTTTGCCAAAATAATAATAACAATAATAACAATTACAGATCGTGTATTGCTTTGAAAATTTTCATCAATACCACTGACGAAGTATTTTGGTGAAATAAGCATTGCTTGGCATAGATACTGACTTACCGATACTGATTTTAGTTAAAGCAACCAATTATCAGTTTGCGGGGGAAAAAAACATCCATTATTCATATACTTTTCTTAAGTAATCTTTTAATCAGTGTTACATATATTAAAATGAAAAGAAAATGAATGCTTTTTGTTTGCTTGTTTGTTTGTGTGTCTGTGTTATAAATCATTTGTTAATTTAATATCTACATTTCTTCTTGCATAATTTCTTAGAAATAAAAAACTTTCTAACGTAATCTGATTCTAGAAAAAAATTACTAATGTACTATTTGATTATGAATATTTTAATTTGTCCTTTATGCATCACTGAGTCTATCACGTCATTTGAATAGATGTTTTTTAAGACATGCCTAGTTTGCATAATAAGAGATACACTATTATCTTAATATTTTTGTTTTAATAAAATTTAACTTGTAGATATTGCATAGATAGTAGCTTTATAGCAATACAATTAATTATCGTTTCCTGAAAAAAAAAGGTCATTCATTATTGAATTCCTTTTACTTAAGCTATTATATTTGCCGAATTTATACACGTATTGAACGAAAATCAATCTCTCTCTCTATTATACAGTAATGTATATATCATTCATTGATGTAACACAATTATTTTAGACCATCTCATAGAAAAATAAAAATTCACCGCAATCTCACATTAGAAATATGATTTCCTAATATATATTTCATTTTATATTGTATTATCGCAGTCATTTTTTATTTTTCATTTATTTATTTTTTTACATAATTAATTCTCTGACATTACACACACAAGTGTTTTAAATGGAACATTTTTCAAGCATTACTATACTATAAACTGCAGACTTAGACTAAGGATCATTAAAGTAAGATAATAAGTTCAAACTACTTTAAAAATAATCTAAAATAAGTTTAGGATCAGATTTATTTCACATATAATTCTGTGTGAGGGGGGGCTGCCGCTCCCCTTAATATTCCATACAAGTTTAATACCTACATTTATCAACAAATAAATAAATAAATAATAATAAATGAATAAATAAATAAAATAAAATAAAATTCAAGGTTTAATATAAAAGCACCACAAAACTGGCGTTGTAAAAAATATTACTTACAAACTTTGAATAAACACCATAAAATGCTGCGTTGCCGCTTTGACTGCAGCACTCGTGCTTACTTTATTCGCCTGATGAAGGGTCGTGTGTTTTTTCGACCCGAAACAATTGTTGCGAGTTTATTGCATTTTATGGTGTTTATTCAAAGTTTGTAAGTAAAATTCAAGGTTGTTATTAATTTGTTTCGAAACTTGCCAATATTGATCAAACTTATCAAGTGGCAACCTCATACCACCTTCAAAATACCAAATCCAATTCCTTTAACAAATATACATACAGACCAACTGCTAAAAATATCACTTTCGTATTCAGAGGACCTCAAAGTGTGATATTACACAAAAAAACAGAATGGAAAAGTGAACTTCAAAAAATACTTTATTTACAGTATAGGTGTGAGAAATTAATTTTCTTTCCTGAGCATTGTTCGTCGACAAAGAGCAATGCAACAAAATATTTTCATCAATTAAATTCAACAGAAAAGAAAATTTAACTTAATTTTGTGTAGCTCTATATATTGTCTATAAACTATATACAAACATCACATTGTGTACTTAAGTTTAGTTCTTTTTGAAAAACGCATAACTCAAAATAGAATATACTTCCATTTATATCCAACTACAGACTCAATACATCTAAATCCTTTGGGTAGCACAGTAAACGAATGATGAATGTTTTCTATACCCCTATCTACATAAAACAAGCTTTGGTGGATACATATATATAGATAGAAAAAAAATTTTCATTTCATTTAGTTTAGGGCAGCCTATAGATGCTGTGCTGTACTCACCAGAAATTTCCGTCATAGAATGTATTCCCGTTAGTAATGTATTTGAATTCTTTTGCATGTCCCTGTACACGAACCATTTGCTTGACCTCAACAAAAAGTTTAGTGTAGCATCCCTATGTAATATTGGTTTAGAATACCGAGATTGGACTTCCTGCTACAATTTGATTTTGAGATATGCTATTAACAGACACATAGACACACACAGAGACATACACACAGATACACACACGGACCAACCTCTGAAGCATGTTTTTCGGATTTAAGAAACTTTAAAAAGTGGAAATATAACAAAAATTCAATTTAGAAAATTTGACCCAAAAATAGTACTATATCTACCATATATATGGGTAAGAGAAAGTAAAAAAAAAAAAAAATGTAGCTGGCATCTAGAAAATAAATTGAGGCTCTAATAAAAATAATTCTATGTCATCCTTAGAAATTTTATGACAGTTTGTTAGCGAGGTCTACACACCTTTCTTAGAATTCTAGAGCGTTTTTCCAGATTACCGTCGTTAAACTTCTTTAAAAATCTCCGAAAATAAATACGAACGTTAAAGGCGAGTTTAAGTTACTATAATTCGACTTTATGACCGAATTCTAGGGAATCAAGTCAAAAATTTCTCACAATACAAAGGGTTCGTAATATTCATAATAATGTTTCGTGATTTAGAAACGTAAAGACTAGAAATTCTCGATCATTTTGTATATTCAATTTATTTTTTAGCTTTTATGCATATCTCGGAAATCTATATATCTAGTTTTGGGATTCAGAAAATGACTATTTATTCGAAGGCGATAGATATTTTTTCTCAGTGAAAACTAGTTGGCATATGTGGACTCTGCTCAGTTCCCCATGATATACAATGTAGCGTACTTCGTTCTACTGAATAGGCTACTTTTAAAATTCTGTTGTGCAAAATGTTCTGTTGTAGAGAAAAAATCTCAACATTTACAAAAATAAAGACACAATTTAATTTCACTCACATTTACAGTATTTGTATTTCTGACACTCAATTTGAGCGTTAAAATTTACAGACCATATAATTTACAATTCACCAAAAGTCGGACAGCAGTTCTCCCAACCAACACACATGAGAGAAAGAAATCCAACTCAAAAATTCATAGAACAACAGAAATTTTATTTCTTCTCGAGTTCCTCACAAGCAATTCCCGTTCAATTTCATTTTCATTATTTTTTTTTTCTTTCATTAACCCGCAACGAATTAATTTTGCAAAACATTATTAGCTTATTATTTTACATCTAAATTAATATAGACAACTGACAGTAAAATACATTAACTTAAACAATTCTTCTGATAGTTTTAAATTTAAAGCCTATCCTCTTTTATTGACGTTTAGTGTTCTAGCGAGAAAACTTCGAGATGGAAAAACTTTGAGATGACAGATTAATTTCCTATTATATGTTGACAAAGATCTCGAAAGTAAAATATTATAATGTATATTATTATTCAACTTGATTTAAATTAGTATACCTGCGCAAAATGCAAATATATGCGCGACGAATGAAAAATCATAAAATGACTATCCAAATTATGAAATAATAATTAATAGTAGGCACATAAACTTTCAGGGATTATTTAGAGTGACGCTATAAACTGTAACTAAAAAGCAGAAATCATTCCAAGAAACTACAAAAAATATAACGTGCCATTTTATTAGCTATCTTCAAATGAGAACACTAGGCGCTAACGGGTTAATAACTAATTGTTGAACCATGGATAAATTTTGCATGCTTTTTGGAATAAACGTAGCTCGCTGTGACGTTACAACATGTTCTCATAAATTTCTAGTGCAAGACATGCTAGGTATTCATGTTAAGAAAAGAGAATTTGACCAATCGTTCGACACAGAGACAGACCGAAATTTCCTACCTAATACACTACTCATCATTCAGTTTGATATATTTATTTTATTTTAATCTATTAATTTATTTGATTGGAGTCACTTTCTTAGTTTAGTTTAATTCAATTCCATACTTTTTCCAATGCATCGATCCCCAAGATGCAAATTTATATGAAATATTAATCGAATTTGCTATGGAGAGTTATATTGGGAGTTGCTATTGGGTTATTGCTTCAGGAAGTTTTGAGTAATATATCCTAAGGAAACAGTACATAAATCAGCGACCTCTGGGAGCAATAACTACACTTATCTGCCTATAGGCATTGAATCTAATAGCGATTGTATGACATATTCGATTCACTTCATGAAGCTTTAACAGGATGTTGCAGTTCATAAATCGTAGTTATTGGTGGGTGGTGGCGGGCCACTTACTTTTCAACGATTAAACGATCCTTTTTATTGGAGCGAGATCAGGAGAACGCGCTGACCGGAGCAACGGTTCAACACATTCTGTATCGAGGACGGTCCGTATGATACAAACAATTTGGGGTCATGTATTATTCTGCTTAAATGTTGCGCTGCGGAGCCCTTGAATATAGGGCAGAGGGGCTGGCCTCAGCTCACCAGAAATTTAATGGCCGCTATTCAGAGTGCCGGGAATTCGAACAAAAAGTAATCGAGACGTGTATCCAACGGGACCCCAAACCATCACAGCAAGTTATGGACAGTGTGGCCATGTCGAATCTCAGCTGGCGATGTGCATTATTCAAAATTTTATTAAATACTGATAAAGTAATCTTGATACTGCAAACAGGATTGGAATTTGTCGGAATGGCGACTGCACGCTATTCCTGCGTCCAGGTTCGTCATTGATCACACATTAAAGGCTATTATCAGTGATGGAGTTTTGAGGGTAATCAAAATTTTGTTAGCAGCATACTGGGTCACCACCTGGCGTGATGGTATGCGGTAGAATTGGATACACGTCTCGATCCTCTCTTGTTTTCTTTCCCGCCACTCTGAATACCTGCCATTACATTTCTGAGGATTTAAGGCTCTTCGCTCTGCCCTATATTCAAGGCCTCTGAAGAGCAATATTTAAGCAGGACAATGCACTACCGCAAGTTATCCGTATATTCCGGACCTTCCTCGATGCAGTATGAGTTTGACTGTTGCTGTGGCCAGCGCGTTCTCCTGATCTCGCCCAATGAAAATTACTGTTTAATCGTTAAAAAGCGACTTGCCTCCAACCACTCACCAGTAACTACGATCAATGAATTGTGGCATCGTGTTGAAGCTTCATGACATGCTCTACCCGTACATGTTATCCAATCGCTGTTTGATCTGCCTAGGCAGATATATGCTGTTTTTCTCACAAAGATCGCTGCTTTATGTACTGTTTTCTCAGTACATATTACTCCAAATTTCCAGAAATTTTAATTAATTGTTCTTCCTACTATAATGTATGTGCCCAATCAATATCATTCTGATATTCACATTCCTTCTTGGTGTTGCAATTTTAATGTACAGTAGTGCATCATTACAAAATATTTTAATCTGTTATTTGTGCTTAATAAATATTTTGACAATACACAGATAGAAGTATTAGATAAAATATATTTTCTATGTAAATATAAGATTTAACTCTGCCTTAGTAATTCTGTTTTTATTAAAATATGTTTTACAGATATAATGTACAGACATTAAGGAAAAACAATTAATTATACTTTTCCGAAAAGAAAAAAATATCCGCTATTAATTTTTTTTTCCTTAAGTAATCTCATTCATTCACCAATATTACATACATATAAATTAAAAGAAAATCAATCTACTTTTTTACATGCAAAAGAAATCTCATTCATTAATTTAATACATTTCTTCTTAGATAATCTCTTTCATCGATATTACATATAAAAGGTTAAAAGAAACTGAAATTCTTCAAAAAAAAAAACTTCAATGTAATTTGACGAAACCTTACTTCAGCTTTTTCGATCCAGCTAGAAGAAAATTATCTTTTACCGTACGTCAAAATTAGGTACTACTCTCTAACATCGTTATCTAATTGCGCGTGAAATAAAGACCACTTCAAATGAATCTTAATTCCACGACCCCGAGCGAATTTTAAAGAATTTATAGGCGATGCAAAAAAAAAAAGTGTGTGTGTGTGGGGGGGAGGAATAAAGGATTTTTGATGAAAGCTGCACAGTAAATGAAAAAGAATCGCTAATTTATGTCCGCAAAGGAATTTGCAGATGAAGGAATAATTTTTGGAAAAATAGGAATATTAAAATTTATTATGAAGTACATCTTCTTCTGGATAATATTAAGTTGATTTTTCTTTTCTTTTCTTTTTTTTTTAATATAGTCTGATATTTTTCCTGGCATATTTATGGGAAACTAATCAATTTTCTTTGGTAGGGAAATAAAACATACGCGAGAAAATAATACAATGAAATATTGTTTAGATGTATTTTAGATTGCATTTGTAATGTTTTTCAAATCGCTTGAGAAAAGTGTCTAAAATGAAATAGTAGTTTCATGTAGATTTCTCTTTCAGCGAAAAGTTAACTTCTTTAATGATTTATATTTTGTAATATATAGGACGATTCTAAAGGTCATGGACAAACGGTAGTTAGTTTGTCAGATCATGAGGAGTAAGAATTATATAGCAACTGGGGGTCGAAAACGCGACTGTAATCCGCTAGAGGTCGATAAGCTCTGGTGAACTTGTAGACATGCAAAAAGACAAAAGTAACGCTGTGAAGCATGTATCGTGGCTAATGGGGAACATTTTGAGCACATCTTATAAGTTGTAATGTTTTTCATTTGTATTTTTTACTTCGATTACTTTTTTTGTAAAATAAAGGTCATTTTACACAGTTAATTACCTTTTCTCTGCATGACAGTCACGATCGCATTTCCGACCACTAGTTCCTATGTAATTATAATCTTTGTGTCCTGACACATCCACACTTGGGCATGGCTTTTTGAACCATCATTGGGTAATACTAGTTACATTAATAGAAATAAACGAGCATGTTATGAACATTACAAAAACTTTCTCCAATATCTTTATAATGTATTCATTGATTAGGAAAAAAAGATCATGAAAAGGGCTACACGCACCTAAATTAAGTCAACATAATTTTTAATAAAACTCATCACATATGTGAAATTTGGTGCACTCATGCATAATGAAAACTGAGACACAGCCTTCTCCTAAATTGAGGAAATTGCAGCATACCACTCACTCTTTTCGTCGATATTCGCCATATGAAAATTGAGCCAGCATCGTTTTCTTAATAGCTATCTCACAAAAGAAATTTGGTGCAGAAAAACAGCCCTTCTATGAAACGGAAAAATTGCAGCATATCAGCGCAACTTGTCGGCCGATTGAGATTAAGTGAGAGTATTTACTTTCTCTTACCAATATGGGACATAAAATATTGTTTTGGGGTCAAATTTTTGAAATAGAGTTTTTGTTATGTTTACATGTTTGAGGTCTCATGAATCACAAAAACATGTTTTTAGCGGTTGATCTGTATGTCTGTCTGTTGTCAGCATATCTCAAGAGCAAATAGCAGCAGAAAGTCCAAACGCGGTATTCTAATTATGTATCATATAGGGGTACTGTTCTAAATATTCCGTTGAGATCAAGCAAATGATTCGTGTACAGGAATATCCAAGAGAATTCAAATACATTATGTCAGTGGAGAAATTTCTGGTAAGTACAGTGTAACACTTGTAGGCTGACTTAAACAAAACAGAATGAACAAAAATATTTATGTGTATAAAAGCATGTTTTTTGTACATTGTGGTATGGAAATCATTCACCATTTACAGGGCTACCCGATATATTAGGGCTATACTTAGAAATAGGCGAAATTGTAATTCATTTTAGGTTAAATGTTTTTCATGTAAAGCTAAATTTATAATTTATAACACAATAATGTTTATAGTGCACATTGTTTATAGACAATATACAGAGCTAACCAAAATTGAGCTAAACTTCCTTTTCTATTGAAAGTATTTGATGGAAGTGCTTTGCTACATTTTATTGTGTCGACAAACACTGCTGAGGAAGGAAATTTTATTTTTCATACTCATACTGTAAACAAAGTATTTTTTGAAGTTCTGTTTTCAATTCTGTTTTTTGTATAATATCACGTTTAGAGGTCTCCAGATTACGAAAGTTTAACATTTTCTGTTGATCTGTATGTATATACGTTTTTAGCATAACTTAAAACAAATAACTGCAGGAAATTTAAATTTGGTATTCTGTTGTTCATATTAGTTTACCACTTAAAAAAACGATTAAGATTGGCAAGTTTAAAGGCAAATTATTATTAACTTTGGTATATATATGTATTAATAACTGCTGCCACAGTAATTGACCGGAAGGCTCTCGAGGGAGAGGGGCAACCGCCCCCCCCCGACATACATTTATATGCCAAATAAAATTGTTCCTAAACCTATTTTAGATATTTTTTAAGTTCATTGAACTTAATTATCTTGCATTATTGATTTAAGACTTAATATGCATTCTATTTTTATAGTATTGAAATGGAGTTTGAGAGAAAGTCGTGTGAGTGACACAAAAAATTATTTTTTTATAATATCGATTTTTCATTTCGAGTTTAGTGAATTTATGCACTATAACAGCTGGGACTGAGCAATAGACTTCCTGTAAGTAAGAAAACTTCTACTTAGAAATTCCAGTTTTTAGCCATTATGCAGTACAAAATGTTAAACTCCGGTTAATATCAAGTTACATTTAAATTTAAATTTTCATAAAATTCTGTGCATTAGTTCTTGATATAGATCTGCTACAAATTTTTTGTTACACACACAGGTATACAGGCAGAATGACAGATATTTTCTGAAATTTGTCATATTGTGTTTAGTACGTCTCAAAAAACCTAATTCAGCCGAAAACCAGAATTAGAAAAGTTTTACGAATACAATTTTTTTCCTTTTTAATGTAGATGAAAATAAAAATAATTGAAAGTTATTACGAATATACTGTTCATTCATTTTTTTTTTTTTTTTTTTGGTCTAATAAACTTTTTTATTAAATTAAAGAATATTTTCATGATTAGAACATGAGAAACTTTGAGATAGTATTTATAATGCATTAACCATCCGATAAAAAGCGGTAGCAAATGCTGAAAAATTTTCCAATATAAATGAAAAAAATTAGAGAAAAAAAAAATATGAAATTATTTCTATTAGATTTTTGCATGTGTTTACCAAAATATCAATAATTAGTTTAGTTTTTTAAGAGGTAAGGTAATTACGCACATTTTATATGAACTGCCACCATAAATTATGAAAAATTTAATAAAAAAGAAACAAATATTTTTTTTTTCAGCTAAGTCATAAAAACAAAAATATTTTGAATATTAAGTTGATGAGTTTATGAAGTTGGAAATTAGAAATTGTTGTAAGGTTATAGCAGAAAAATTAAATCCTTTAGTGTATGTAACACATTATAACATTATAATATTTTTAAACATATATTGTTAATTTTTATGTGATTGTTATGGGTGTAGTAAGTTATTATTTTGTGTCAAAGGAAAGAAAATGTTAGATGACAATTTCTAAACTAATGTTACTAAGTTCAAGTAATTTGTTAATATTGTATTAAAACATAAATTTAATGGCGAGAATATATGTTATAATTATAGTTCTAAATTATGGCACGGGTTCGCCTAATTTAAAAATAAATCTTACATTTAAAATAATAATAATAATTTTCTTTCTTTCTTTTATTTAAATTTAAGTAGAAAGTTTATTTTATGTTTTACGATGTTCCTTTTAAATAAATTAAATTTCAAAATAAAAATCACTAATTATTTTCCTTATCAAATTTTATTCTTTTTCGACTAGCGAGCTTCGCCCGCTAGCGGGTCAGGGTTTTCAAATGAATCACTAAAATTAATGAATCACTAACAGTAACTTTTATTGTTAAGAAAAGAAAAAGAAAAAAAAAAAAAAAAAAACATTTCTGATTGGGTAAAAAGTCGGCCCGGTTCCCTACTGTCTACTGTCTTCGGCAGCGCGAGCATTTTTTCCCTGACCCTTCGTGCCCCCCCCCCTCAAAAAAAAAATTCTGATCGGGTAAAAACTCACACCGGGTGCCCACTGCCTTCGGCAGCGCAGACCCATGCGCGCTGCGCGAGCACGTGTGAGGGTATACGTGCGCTGCGCGCACATATTCCTTCTCAAATCAAATTTTTATTCTTAAGAAAAGAAAATTAAAAAAATCATTTCTCATCGGGTACAAAGTCGGACCGGGTCCTCACTGCCTACGGCAGCGCAGTCCCGTGCGCGCTGCGCACGTTAAGGACTACAGTTAAGGACTACAAGTCAAGTTAAGGACTACAAGTCAAGTTAAGGACTACACGCGCTGCGCGCGCGTATTCCTTCCCTGATCCTTCGTGCCCTCTAAAAAAAATCATTTCTGATCGGGTAAAAACTCACACCGTGTCCCTACTGCCTTCGGCAACGCAGACCCATGCGCGCTGCGCGCGCACGTGTGAATGTATACGCGCGCTTGTTGTAAAATTTATACCCTTTCCGTGTTGATTCTCAAATTTAAATTTAAATTCATTCACTACTTAAATATAATTTAAATTCACTTTATAACCTTTAAAGTTTAAGTTATTAATTAAATGAATTATAGCGTTTAGTGCTATTTTCTCTTTTGATGCTGCCATTTGAGTTAAAGATATATTAAAATTAAAAAGCTTAATGATAATTACTTTTAGTTAAAAATTATATTCCTTATTGATATATTTATGTTTAAGTCTTTTGAAATAACTTTAATTACTTACCTCATATTTAAAAGCATATTTTATTAAAATTAACTTAAAGAAAAATATGTTTAAATCCTTTTACGGATTGTTCATTTCGCTACTTAGCGAGGAGATGTAATATTTTTTCAACTGCAGAGTCTCTTTACTAAGCCCATAGATGGCGGCTGACTCGCAGCGTCGTGTTGCTATAGTTATGGGAGGCGTTCCTATTCTACAGCATCTAGTAGCTGTTACTTTGAATCCGTTTCGTGACTATAAAAAGGAGGTAGGAAATATGTAATCAGTCTCTTAAGCTTTGAAGCCCTTAATCTTTTAAGCTTTTATGTTTCTTCAGTTTAGCTCAAAGTCATGAGCTGGTATTTCGATATAATTATAAACTGTTTAGTTTTATTATGATTGTAAATTACGTTTTTGTGACTTGTTCGTTTAGTGAAAAGTAGCTTTCTATTTGAACTCAGTATGGCAGTATTTTTAAGGGTATTTAACCTTTCGTCAGCAACCTTTCTAAAATTGTTTCAGCTGATTTAATGTTATTCATCATTTTGTTTCAACTTTAATAAACTGTTTTAATCGAACTTTTGTCTTCAATGAATGCCACATATATTTATCTTCTTTATAGCTTTTTAGAGCTGAGCAACTATCATTTCACTGCACTGCTAACTCTGCTAATTTGATATATGTGGAAATTGTTTTTTTCACAATAAGCGGTTATGGGCGATTTGGCTCGTTGTCAGCTCATAGCATTAAAATTTTGATAATAGTTTTTATGGCATTCTAAGTGTTTGAAGATAAGAAATTGAAATGGCAGTAAGTTTAAACCCCACGATTGAAAAATTACGGATGAATAATTATACTACGTGGGTCAAGGACATTAAATTTATTTTAATTGAAAGAAACTGCTGGAATATAATATGTAAAAAAGAAAAACTGCCTGTTGAAGATGCTGAGGCCGGAATAACTTCAAAACAAGTGGAGGATTTTAAATCTCGTAGTCGAGTTGCATTATCAACAATATATCTGAATACATCGCCTGAAGTTAGAAGCATTATTGAAAATTGTGATTGTGCTATTGATGCCTGGGAGATTTTAAAGAAGACCTTTATATCAGACTCTAGAGCTCATCATATGGGACTGTTTACAGAGTTCATTAATTGTAGAATGTCTGAGAATGAAACGGTGAATTCTTTTGTAACCCGGTTATCAAGAATACTGGACCAGCTGCGTGAAATTGGTCATGCTATGGAGGATGTGTACTGCTGTTTTCAGCTCTTGCAACACCTACCATCCAAGTTTGAATCTGCAGTGCAATATTTGTTGCGTTGGAAGAACGACCAGTTCAAGTTCCAGAATATTGTGTCCGAGTTAACAGCGGAGGAATCGCGTCTACAGCTTCGTGAGGGTGATATTAAGAAAGATGCCAATAACAGTGTTCAGATACAGAACGTCCAGCACAAAGGTAAAAAACCTTTAACTTGTTTTAAGTGTGGCCGTATTGGCCACTTTAAGAAAAACTGTTTTTTGAATAGTAATGTTAAATTTAAACCTAGAAATTTAAAGTATAACTCCAACGGTCGTGACAAATGCAAATCTCCCCCCTCCTACTACATAGCTCAAGCTAACTTTAGTAATTTAAGTGATGATGACAGCTTTATTTTTGATACTGCTGCTTCAAATCATTTTCTAAGAAATTTAGATCTTTTTGAGCATTATACTCCTGTGGAGGGAGAGGAGCTTTTTGTCGCGATCGATGGTATTAGTTTTCCTATTACTGCTAAAGGAACTGTTAAGTTGAATTTTGGTAAAAATGTATTGTATTTAAAAGACGTGTTATATTCCCCAAAGTTACGGAAAAATTTAATATCAGGTCCTAAATTAGATGTGAACGGTGCCACATACACTGGCGGTAGGGGTCGAGTGTCGGTGTTCGGTAAAGATAAAAGACATATTTTTACTGCTAAAATTAAAGACGGTGTTTACTATTTATATCCTAATGTTTCTAAAGTTAAAAAGGGGAGTAAAGTGAATGGGGGGCACCCAGAAAATCCTTCAGCTTCTCTTGCAAAAGTTAATGAAATTGGGTATTGGCATGCTCGTTTTGGGCATGTAAGTCCTGATACTATAGTAAATACTAGCAAGAAGAACGGGGTAAGGGGCCTTCCTAAACTTAAGTTTAAGAAATTTTTTTTGTGAACCTTGTAGGATTAGTAAACAAAACCGTGTGTCTTTTAAATCATCCGATGTTCATGGCGTTAAATCACCGTTAGAGAAAGTATTTATGGACGTCTGGGGCCCAATTAAGGTAACTGGTAAAAATGGGGAAAGGTTCTTTTTGTCCATTATTGATGGATTTTCTAAAAGGGTTGCTGTTTATCCTTTAAAGGATAAGTCTTAGGTTTTTGGTGTATTCGAGAGGCACATTGCACGGGCTGAACGTAGTTTGAATAAAAAATTAAAAGCTATTCGTACGGATAATGGTTCCGAATTTGTAAATGACAATTTCAAATCATTTTGTAGTAAAAATGGAGTTGTTCATGAGTTAACTAACACGTTCACACCTGAGCAAAATGGGTTAAGTGAGCGGTTTAATCAAACTTCTTTAAATTGTGTTAGAGCTATTATCACGGATAGTGGTTTGCCTTTTTCTTTCTGGCCCGATGCAATGTTGTATTTCGCGTACACTTGGAACCGTTTAATCCATAGGGGACAAACTAAGACTCCTTTTGAGTTATATACTGGGTTTAAACCATCCGTAAGACACCTAAAGCCGTTTGGATTAATTTCGTATGTAGGGATTCCAAAACAGCATAGAGACCATAAGCTTGAACCTAAGGCTAAAAAGGGAGTACTAATAGGTTATTCATTAAAGACTAAGGGGTATAAAATTTGGTTGGAGGATGAGGATAAAATAGTTGAAACTATAAACGTAACGTTCTCTGATCAGCTATTTAGTAAATGCAGTGGAGCGGTGATGGGCACCTCACTGGAGGAATTGGACTTACTTCCGGAAAGTCCAGTTGATTGTCAAGTTTCCGATCCTGTTGACATTGTTTTCGGAGGTGAGCCCGATGATTCTAGTGACGAGCCCGTCGATGAAACTCCTGTAGATAAATCTTCTCTTAAACCTTTCTTCAATTACTTGGAATAGAAAACCCGTACCCAGAAAAATGAGTGACAGAGTTGACATCTTCTATTACCCGGACAACACTAAAACTAGATTGAGATCAATGAACGATGTCAAGCAATATTGTGATAAAAATAATTTAATTTTTGACTCTAATTTTTTTTATTTCTCTAGTAGTAATAAGTTCGAGGGGGTGGTTGATCAGCAAAACTCAGATAACCCAACTTCAAGTTTAACTCATAAAAAATCATGACTAGTTATCCCTATACCTAAAACATATAATCAGGCCGTTAAATCTTCAGAATGTATTGAATGGAAAAATGCCATGGATGATGAGATAAATAATATGAAAACTCGTAAAGTTTGGCATCTGGTTAATTTACCGGAGGGGAAAAAAGTTTTGGGAAATAGATGGGTATACGCCGTTAAAAGAGATGAGCTAGGAAACGTTGCCCGCTTTAAAGCGAGGCTCGTGGCCCAGGGCTTTCATCAGATAAAGGGGGACACTTATGACGAGACGTTTTCACCCGTCGTTAATTTCTCAGTAATACGTTTCTTTTTTTCATTATTGGTCTCATGTTATAAATGGCATAATGTTCAATGCGATATAAAATGTGCTTATCTTTATGCACCTTTACAAGAAGAAATTTATATGTCTCAGCCAAAAGGATATGTTGTAAAAGGAGGGGAAAATCTTGTTTGTAAACTAGACAAAGCGTTATATGGCCTTCATCAAAGTGGTCGGCTCTGGTATTATGAGTTAAATAAAGTACTATTAGATTTAGGGTTTAATAAATTTAACTGGTGTAATTGTTCATATTATTTTGAAAATTATATTGTTTTATTAGTTTATGTAGATGATTTAGTTTTGTTTGGTAAAAATCAATTTCAAATAGACAAAATTCTTAATTTATTAAAATGTAAATTTGATATAAAAATTTTAGGTAAAACCAAGAAATTACTTGGTGTAGAATTTAATTATGAAAATGATTCAGTACAAATTTTTCAGGAATTATATATTAATGAAGTGTATGACAGGTTTAAGTCGTTTAACATCCCTTTCTGCTCATTACCTATTGTAAAAGGCATTAAGTATTCGAAAAAAGATTGTCCTACTAATCAAAATGAAATTGATGAAATGTCTAAATTTCCATATCGGAATATCTTAGGATGTTTATCTTTCATTGCAAATAGGACACGACCTGATATTGCCTACGCAGTTAATATATTCAGTCAATTTCAAAATTCACCGGGGTTTAATCATTGGAATGGGTTAATTAAATTACTTGGGTATGTTTCGTGTACTCGAGATTTGAAATTAAATTTGAATTGTTTTAATCCATGTTTAACTGCTTTCTCTGACGCTGATTTCGCGATGAATAGAGATGACTTCGTATCAATGGGGGGACAAATTTTATTTTTGGATAATAGCCCTATTTCTTGGAAAACCTTTAAGCAAAAAAGTGTTTGCCTTTCAACCATGGAAAGTGAATTTGTATCCATGTGTGACGGGGTTAAAGAATTAATGTGGTTTGATAATATATTACGAGATTGTATTGATTTTAAATTAATTGCTATTTCATATGAACCACCAATACTTTTTGCTGATAACCAAGCGGCAATTAATTTTACGAGGTCTCCTATAGAGAATAACAAATCCAAACATATTAATGTAAAGTTATTTTTCATCCGTGAATGGTTATTTGAGGAACGGTTTGATTTAAAATATGTAAATACTAAAGATAACTTTGCCGATCCCTTCACAAAGCCCCTTACTAAAGGTGATATGTCTAAGTTTGTAAATAAGGTATTTATTAAGTAAATGTATATAGAGTAAATTTAAATTTTTTTGAACGTATAATATATATTTGAATTTTTTGAAACTGAAAAATGTTTTTTTAGAGGGATATGTATGCATTTTCTTGGTGGGTTTTTCCTACGTTTTCCATTGTGTAGTGATGTATAGTTTAGTTTAACTTTTGTATAAGAGAAATTCGTAGCGCTACGTGTAATTGGTTATGTGTATGTTATGTAAATGTTTCATATATTTGTGAATATCATCGTTTTCTTATTTTGACAATGGGGAATGGGGGAAAAAAAAGGTTTCCTTGAAATGCTGTGCATATTTGCTCTGTATTAATATCATGTTCTTTCTTTTAGTAGATATGTATAGAATATTGATAGTGCTACTTTTTTTTTGATTGTGAGTTGGACTTGTGGACTCTTGATCTTATAACTGACAAGCCTTCTAGCTTTGTGTGAAGTATATTCTGTAGAAGACATATGTGAATCTCTCAAGTCACTAAATATTCAAGGAATTTTTTTTATTTCTTTTCTAATAAAGTTTATATTGTAATTGCTGACGTTTGTGTTTGTCGAATCAACACGGTGGGGGGCCTTGTTGTAAAATTTATACCCTTTCCGTGTTGATTCTCAAATTTAAATTTAAATTCATTCACTACTTAAATATAATTTAAATTCACTTTATAACCTTTAAAGTTTAAGTTATTAATTAAATGAATTATAGCGTTTAGTGCTATTTTCTCTTTTGATGCTGCCATTTGAGTTAAAGATATATTAAAATTAAAAAGCTTAATGATAATTACTTTTAGTTAAAAATTATATTCCTTATTGATATATTTATGTTTAAGTCTTTTGAAATAACTTTAATTACTTACCTCATATTTAAAAGCATATTTTATTAAAATTAACTTAAAGAAAAATATGTTTAAATCCTTTTACGGATTGTTCATTTCGCTACTTAGCGAGGAGATGTAATATTTTTTCAACTGCAGAGTCTCTTTACTAAGCCCATAGATGGCGGCTGACTCGCAGCGTCGTGTTGCTATAGTTATGGGAGGCGTTCCTATTCTACAGCATCTAGTAGCTGTTACTTTGAATCCGTTTCGTGACTATAAAAAGGAGGTAGGAAATATGTAATCAGTCTCTTAAGCTTTGAAGCCCTTAATCTTTTAAGCTTTTATGTTTCTTCAGTTTAGCTCAAAGTCATGAGCTGGTATTTCGATATAATTATAAACTGTTTAGTTTTATTATGATTGTAAATTACGTTTTTGTGACTTGTTCGTTTAGTGAAAAGTAGCTTTCTATTTGAACTCAGTATGGCAGTATTTTTAAGGGTATTTAACCTTTCGTCAGCAACCTTTCTAAAATTGTTTCAGCTGATTTAATGTTATTCATCATTTTGTTTCAACTTTAATAAACTGTTTTAATCGAACTTTTGTCTTCAATGAATGCCACATATATTTATCTTCTTTATAGCTTTTTAGAGCTGAGCAACTATCATTTCACTGCACTGCTAACTCTGCTAATTTGATATATGTGGAAATTGTTTTTTTCACAATAGCGCTACGCGCACATATTCCTTCTCAAATCAAATTTTTATTCTTAAGAAAAGAAAATGAAAAAAAAATCATTTCTCATCGGTTAAAAAATCGGACCGGGTCCCCACTGCCTTCGGCAGCGCTGTCTCGTGCGCGCGGTGCACGCCTATATCTTCCCCACCGAATGATGTTTTAAAAATAATTTAATCATAATTAGAAATTGAAATTTAAAAATATTACAGCGCCATCTGGCGGTAGAAATTTCTGTAATCTACTGTTCGATTCCAAAACAACAAAGCTATCTAATGATGTATTACTTATGAAATTATTTTACCTAGTAGCTGAGATACAAAAGCAAACCGATTCAGAGACCTCAAAACGTCAAATGAAGCGAAATCTTGAATCCCACTTTCGATAATATAAAAGTACAGTAAGACCCCGCTTAACGCGGGGGATACGTTCCATCAAAGTAGAGCGTAATGCGAAACAGCGCGCACACAATTTCAGGGAATCCCCGTACTGCTGCGAGCAATTTCGGGGAATCCACAGGGGAAATAAAAGAGCGCTAAACCGAAACAGCGCTAAATGAAACAGCGTTAAGCGGGGTCTTACTGTACTTTAAAATATCTTTCGAATGATGTATTAAAAATAATTTAATCATAATTAGAATTTGAAATACGCGTATTAAAATAAAATTTAATTTGCAATTAAATTGTATATTTTTTATTTATTCTCGAAACCCGTTGATATTTGAACTGCAACTTCGTCTTGTGATGTTAAAAGTGTGTAGCAAGTTTGAAATAATTTTGAAGAAAATTGAAGCATTTTGAAATTTGAAATTTTTATTTCCAGTACAAAATCAGTAAAGCAGCAAGTAAAATCTATTTATTCTTTCGCCCGGCGCCATGGTAACCGTCTAGAAGCTCGCTAGTCTTGCGAAATTGATAAAACTCTTGTGATTTGTTGCCACCTTTTTTTGCATACTTTAGTTAATTTTAAAAAATCTAATTGTCCTATCGATAAGCTATTTAAACCGTCGGATTCAGAAAAATCGGAACTTTCATTTGATACCTTATTTGTAACGATACGACTGATATTTCTAATTTATTTTCCACTTTTTCCGTAAAAATGTCGCTTTTTAAGCATTTAATCATGAATTCTGGGTCATTTATCGGTAGACATGGGTGGACGTTTTAATTAATATCTCTGCTAATTAGGGTCGCATCGCTTAGTGAATTATCGCGATGTCGAGATGAAGATATTCTGCGTCTGTCGACACCGGTTTCGAGGCGTTGCGACCATTAGCGCCGGAGCTTTAGCGGTCACAAGGCATTTCTCACAGACAGACAGACAGACAGATGCGCACAGATTTTAATAATATAAGGAGATTACATCTGTGTATTAGCAGTGAATTTGCTCCCAAATCTACAGTAGTGTATTATAAATTCCTGAAATCTATGGAAAACCTTTTTAATATTCCCACATCATTTTTTTTTATTCGACATAGTTATATTTAAAAATGCTATAAAACTATATTATCTATTAATAGTAGTCAAACTTTTGCTATATTTCGTTTGCTTCGGAATTTAAAATCATAATTTTTAGCCAATTTTTAGCTCTTGTTATTAAAGCGTGAACAAATTCTTTCATTATTTTTGACTTTCTGCAATGTATTGTAAAAGAAATCCCAAAATAAATAATTTGCCCCTGGGTTCCCATTTCAATAAATCAAATACAAATAATACATAATATTTATAATTAATTTCATACTATTTGTAATACTCTAGATGAATTAACTTAGAGAATTCCGAAGAAACTTATAATTTAGAAAGAAATTTCTGCAAAGAAAATATTAGTTCTAAATTCATCCACAGGATGAACTCATAAAATTTAATTTTCTAAAGATCTGGTAAATGCATTTACGTAATACTGTACACCTTTCGAGCATATACACCAATTGCTAGACAGACACTTTCTGTAAAAAATTAGCTATAAGTGCATGTAAGTCACTAGTTACAAATTGAGGAAGAAAAAAATATGTGAAATATTTCTTGATTTTTTTTTATATGAACAATGAAATTTTTGTAATGTACGTTTTAAATTTATAAAATGTTATTAAAATCATTTTACATATGATATAATATAATACAAATTAATATTTCTTAAATTGTATACATTATATATATAAACGTAATACATATTGTTGATATAAATATAGCTATATTCAAATTTAAAATTTCTAAGAGTCATATTCAATTTTCTAAAAAATATATATAAATAAATAAATGAAATTAAATAAACATTTTGATAGTTCCAAATTATAAAATTTCGTTGATACTTTTCCATACTGTTCTATAGAAAGCAACCTTTTCGAAATATTTTTAGAGGTCGAATATAAGATTTAAAAAATAATAAATTATCTGTTAAACCTTCAACCTTGCGTTAAATTCCGTTTCGCAGAATTAACTGATTATGACAACCGTGATGAAAAGACCACCCACGTGGATAACAACAATTTAACTAAAGTGACTGGGTGAGGTTCTGTGTGAAAGCATGTAGGCTTCAAAGTATTTCATTCTTTCCACAGCTGTTTATTACGGTTCCTCTACATGAAATTGCTCTTAATTTTTTATAACCAAAAGATGAAGTCGGGTCAAAACAATTTACCAAACTAGAAAATATGTGTACAACCATGCTTCATCAGAATTAAATTGAAAAAAATAAAATAAAATGTTTATTATATATGCGCTGTTTTCCACGTGATCGACATAATGTGTTACGAATTTATACATTAAAAATGCAAAAATCTCCACGTAGTTACAAAAGAAATTATTTCCCTAAGTTATTTAAAAATAAAACTGGATTTTTTTTTTTTTTTTTTTTTTTTCCTTAATGCTTTCTTCAATATTTTAAAGCAAAATAATAATAAAAATCATTTAAGAGGTTTTATTTTGTGTGTGTTGAAAGATATAATAATTTATTATAGCATCTGAAAGAAAAAAAAAACACTGTCATACTAATTCAAATCCTTAAACTTCGAAACAAGTAATTTTGAAAATTTAATAGAATTTTTAAGTTATTGTAACAATCAAAATAATTTTTTTACGTAATATAATGAACGTAGCACTTACCATAAATGATTCATTTAACCGAAAGTTCCACCAGTATCCAAGAGGTTCAGCTCTTGAAGCTGATAGACGAAAAATGGTGGGTTCGATCCCAGGCTCTGATCATCAACTTTGAAGTTCGGATTTTTCCGTGGTTTTCACCGAAACTTTTATAATCACGGGTTAAAATTCCTTAAAAGAAAGACTGCACGGTTTACCAGATCAAAAACTCTCGTATACTCAATCGACCTTAATATCTACACCACACCACCACCATTTGTCCACATAATAATAATAATAATTAATTAATTAATTCTGGGTATCTTTTTTTATTTGAACTTTTTTTATTTTCATACATACTTTATGACAATTAAATAACTTAATTTTAAAAAAAACAGAAAGAAAGAAACTTGAGAATGTTTTAATTATTTAACCCTTTTAAGGCCGATGGAATATATATCCCACATAATTTTAATTTCCAGATGCAAAAACATCATGCAGGAAATTTCTTACAAAATTTTACATTAATAATTCAGAGGAAAAACTTTATTTATTTCTTTTGTTTTAAATTTGTTCTTAAATTCTGGCGGTAGCTTATTTTAAACGACCGGAATTTCCTTGCCCCTGAATGAGCTAAAAATGCAGTTGATTTCACTTTTATGTCACTGCGTTTATTTTTATAGCTAACTTAATGTTTTTGATATCTTTTACCAACCCACAGATATTCTGTTACATTCTACTCTAAAACAAAACACTCTAGGTGACTAGTTTTTTCTTTAAAAAGGACGGTGGAATATATTTTATACAATCTAATTTTAATCCCAAACTGCGAAAATATGTGTCCAGAAATTTGCCTACAAAATTTCACTTTTAGAACGTAGCAGAATAAAACTTTTTATTTTTTTTCTTCTGTTGTAAATTATGTTTGTAAAAACTGTTTGTAAATTATGACGGCTTTCGATGTTAAATGGGAGTAACTACCTTGCTCTTCAAAGGGATAGCACTTTAATAACGCGCAGTGATTTCGCCACAAGTACGTAATTGCAAATTCCCAAATGCAAAAGTTCATCCTGGAAATTTTTAACAAAATTTCGCTTTTTTAACTTAGCGGGGGAAAAAAGTCCTTTCTTTTTTAATTTTGTTCGTAAATTCTGGTGGCTTTCTTAGTTAAATGAGCATATGCTATTCAAAGGGTTAACACATTGCTTGTGGGTCACGTAAATGTAGGCTTTTAAGAGAAACGAGCCAAAACAATACTTTAACGAGTATAAAACAATACTTTAAATAGATATTTTCCACAACACTGTTCAACACATTATGTTCCGCCAGCGTATGTGCATGCTCGTGGCATTTACCAATTGATTGCTGAGAATAAAGTTTAATTTATCTAGTAACAAATACCTTTTTTTTAAAAAAAAAAAAAAAAAAAAAAAAAAAAAAATCATGTAACGTTTTAGAGAAGCGCCAAAAGGTGGGGTTTACAATTCAGAATAAGAAATACTGTTCAAAAACCTAAAAAACTAAAACACTGTTCAAAATAAGAATATTCCGTCGACAACGGGTTAAAATTATCACTTTTTTTCTGCAGAGTACTTCTAAGGAGTGACTGAAAGCGAAATTTTACTAATAGTGTATTCATACTTTATCGCTACACTATCTTTAATTTTTTAATTTTTATTTATTTATGTATTTATATATTTATTTATTTATTTTTTAAACTTAATACATGCAGTTTGAGGTAGGAGTGGCGTCGAGTTAAAGTAGTAAATGTCGTCGTAGGAAGTCAGTATGGAAAGTGATAGCGTCGAGTTGGGATTGAATGTTGGTTGAGATTGGGAAAGTATCTAGCTGGACCAAGCATAGTCTGGCGATGTTGAAGGTGTCGAGTAGAGGGGAATTTAAGTTAGCATGGAGAGTCTAATTATTCAATCGTTAGTTAGATAAATTTAAAACAGGATCTACGTAGGTTGTGAAAGGTGTTTAAGATTTGAATGTGGAAAGCTTTTAAGGAAGTAGCTTGATAAAATGAAGTGAAAGGAACTCTCTGATTTACAGGGCTGCACTAAAATATTCAGAGAGATATAAAGCTGCAATTATAATCTAATGGCTGCATTTTCTTTTGCGTTAAGCCTTTTTAACTCTTTCCAAAATGCCTAAGAGTAATTTTTAAATCAATTAGTCTATCTGTATATTTGTCTGCTGTGTGATAACATAGGCAAAGAATATTAAAAGTTATCCAATACAACAATTGCGTACAGTTGGAAAGTGTTACTAATCAATGCGTACTGCATGATTTTTCTTTCTTGTTTTTCTTTTCAAAAATCACCAACTTCACCAACGCATTTAAAAGAAGGGATAATGTAACAGATAGTGATTTTGCCCTGATATCAAATATCTGGGGATCTCTATTGCTTGCTGCATATGACTGCATATGAATATGTGATATCCGGCAAAATCACTATTCGTTTCATCCCTTTTTTTTAAGCGGTTAAGTTGGCCATTTCACAGAGGAAAAATAAAATTAGTCAAGTGCAGCTTTTTTTTTACATTCTCTAACCCATAAGGTAGAGAAAGTATTGTTTTTGGGTCAAATTTTCGAACGCGAGATTTTGTTATATTTACACGTTTTGAGGTCCCCTAAATAACAAAATCATGTTTTTAGCAAATGGTCTGTGTGTATGTCTGTGTGTCTGTGCATCTGTGTGAATGTCTGTTATCAGCATATCTCAAAAACAAATTATGGCAGAAAGCTCAAACTTGGTATTCTAAATGTGTATCATATAGGGATGCTACAGTAAGCTTTTCGTAAAGATCAAGCAAATGGTTCGTGTACAGGGACAATCAAGAGAATTAGTCCAGTCAAAATAGGAAAAATAGAAGAAAAAAATCGTGTAGTTTTGAAATTTTGCATACTCATAGCCGAGGGGGTCCTTAACAACATACTAAAAGTCCCCGCCCGTGGGGGGTGAGCGAGGGGCAGGAGGGCATTTAAGGGGGGCAATTTTCAGTTTTTATTAAATTTCTTAAAAACTATCGCATTTAGAGAAAAAGTTTCAATTCCAAAATTAATCCACGTAACATTTCCTACAAAAATGTATATTACATTTTGTTTCTACGATCAATAGTTTAGAAGATATAGGGAGATGAAATAACACATTTTCTTGAAAAATTCTTTTTTGCAATAGTAAAATCAACTAAAGTGTGCAATTAAAAGGGTTCTTGTCAAATATTTTCTAATGTAATAATCTGGTGTGTCACCCACACGACTTTCTCTTACCCTGAAATTTAATACTATAAATACAGGTTACAGATTAAAAGGTAAGATAACGAGTACTGTAATGTAAACCTGCGTTAAACAATTCATATTAGGCTTCTGAAGAGTTTTATATGATAATTAGTTCTGTGTGAGGGGAGCTACCACCTCCCTCAACCCCCCCGTTTCATTAATGCACCTAAATTTATATAGAATTTAATTCGGTTATTAAAAAATAATTCTGTTTTTAAAAAATAATTCATTAATATTATCATTTAAAAAAATCATCTTTTATGATAATGCAGACGATTTCCATATTAGAGAAGTAGTATCACACCAAATATCCAAAAAAAGCCCATTTTAGTCTCAATATTAATAATAATAAAAAAAAAAAAAGATTTTTTTTCTAAGTTTTTTTTTTTTCGTTAAAAGTAAAAAAAATCGATAACTTTGTTTTAAATTATCGCATATCGATGTTAAGATGAAGTAAAAAACAAATATATACATAGGGAATATGCAAGGATAATACAGCATGTTTTGTAAGTTTTAAATAATTTTAAGGCTAGTAGGCGCAAGTGGCGGTTTGAGTAAAAATCTGGATGTCCAGTCAAAATAGGAATAATAGAAAAAAAAAATCGTGTAGTTTTAAAGTTTTGCACACTCATAGCCGAGAGGGTCCTGAAAAACATACTGAAAGTCCCCGCCCGTGGGGGGTGACCGGGGGCAGGGGGGCATTTAAGGGGGCAATTTTCAGTTTTTATTACATATCTTAAAACCTATCGCATTTAGAGAAAAAATGTCAATTACAAAATCAATTTACGCAAAATTTCCTACAAAAATGTATATTACATTTTGTTTGTACGATCATTAGTTTAGAAGATATAGGGAGATAAAATAACACATTTTCTTGAAAAATTCTTTTTTGCAATAGTAAAATCAACTAAAGTGTGCAATTAAAAGGGTTCTTGTCAAATATTTTCTAATGTAGAAAACAAATATATACATAGGGAATATGCAAGGATAATACAGCATGTTTTCTAAGTTTTAAATAATTTTAAGGCTAGCATGCGCAAGTGGAGGTTTGAGTAAAAGTCTAGATCAGGGGTGGCCAACCCGCGGCCCGCGGGCCGCATGCGGCCCACCGAGTAGTCTCTTGCGGCCCGCGAGGAGATTAACGATATTTAAAGTTTGACAACTTTGGTTAACGGAATAAAAAGTTTTGGTTAACAAAGATTAATAAATACGTACTGACTTTTCAAAGTGAAAATATCTTTCAACTATTCTGGTAGCTAAAGAACTGTTGTAATGAAGTATTATTAGATCCACTATTCATTCTTTTTATTATAGTTTTAATATATAGTCATGAATTTTCTACGATTCTATTTTTAATTTCTGAATGAAAATAATTTAAATTCATGTATTCTGCTCCGAATTTTCACCCTACCCTTCCCCGAAAAAGTATATACATATATGAATCATATACTCACAAACACAGATGCACATATGCATATGTACAGTCATAAAATAATAATAATATCCTTCCCCCGACTAATTTCGCCTTAAATTATCGTAGAAACCAGGAGCTGAAGCCTAACGACTGGCAATAACATCTAGTTTTTAATTCAATTGCTAATTTTTTTTAGGGTATCATGTACATACTAAAACTTGTACAAACTACTTCTTCTACTTCTTTTCTTTTTTCCCGAATTTCAAAACCCACTTTTGACTACATATTCGAATTTCTGAGGTCAAGGCGGTTCGAAAAATAGTATATTTTATATTCTTTACATCAAGTCTTTATAGAGTTACAAGCAAATATTGATCAGGGTAAATCTCTGTATATAAAAAAATTAAATTCAGATATCACACAGAAAAGTATTATATCCATTCTGGTAATAATCGGAAAATAAATATAATAATTTTAAATATAAAATAATATAAAGTAATGCTAATTAAGTAATGATGTGTACGTCTAAACTTACTTCAATATCTAATTTATGCGCAAGCAAAGTATTATATGACACAAATGATAAAAATGTCACAGCCCCCTAAGAGCAATAAAAATTGATATATCACTATATTTCGAAAAATAATGATAGAAATGAACTGCAAATTTAGAAACCCACATTTTTGATGATGCCCATTCAATTTGTGCAAAAATTAATGCAGGTCATAACTCATAATTTTTTGAAATATGAACTGATTAATTATTTTCATAATTCAAAAATGTTTTTTAATCAAAAATATGGATGGAATATATTTGGGTTAATTCATACTAACGTAAAAAGAAAAAAAGAAGAAATTATAATATATTAATTTTTTCGGAAGACATGAATTAATGTTTATTACTTCATTTAACATTAGCATCTCCATATTTTAACAAATTATAACTCTGAAGAAAAATTGAAAGAAACATATAAACTATACCACTTTCTGGGCTGATTTGAACCAAATAATCCAAAAAGCTTGTCGAAATTGGAGGTTGCCTTTGAAAAAAAAATGAAGTTGATGTCATTTTTAATATGTAGGTAACCCTTAAGCAAAATCTAACTAAACCGTTCTAAACTAGGCCTTATTACTAATCGATTGGCACCAGCCGCAAGTCTCTACACTAATTTACTGCGAAATTAGTCGTGGGGGGGGGGGGGTAATTACTGTACATACGGTGCGGCCCGAATGAATAAAATAGATTTCCAATGCGGCCCACCAAGTGTTTTGGGTTGGACAGGCCTGGTCTAGATAACGAAGACCCAAAACCGATCAACATTAAAAAAAAAAAAAAAATCGTGTAGCTTGAAATTGAGCACAGTTATAAAGTTAAGTGCCCTGAATAACATACTAAAAGTCCCTAACCATGGGGGAGCATTTAAAGGGGGCACATTTCAGTTTTTATTATTTATCTTGAAAACTATCACATTTAGAGAAAAAAAATCGCAATTGCAAAATTAATCTACGTGAAATTTCCTAAAAAAATTGTTTATTCTATTTTGTTTGAATGATCAATAGTTTAGAAGATATAGGGGAACGAAATAACACATTTTCTTGAAAAATTCTTTTTTTTTTTTTTTTCAATAGTAAAATCAACTAAATTATGGAATTAAAAGGGTTCTAATAAAATATTTTCTAATGTACAAAACAAATATATGCATGTAAGGATAATACAACATGCTTTGTACGTTTTAAATAATTTTAAGGTTAGTAGGCGCAAGTGGTGTTTAGGTAAAAATCCAGATAACGAAGACCCAAAACCGATCAACATTAAAAAAAATCTTATAGCTTTGAGATTTTTTTCTCTAAATGCGATAGTTTTCAAGATACTTAATAAAAACTGAAATGTGCCCCCTTTAAATGCCCCCCTCCCATGGTTAAGGACTTTTAGTATGTTATTCAGGGCACTTAACTTTATAACTGTGCTCAATTTCTAAGCTACACGATTTTTTTTTTTTTATGTTGATCGGTTTTGGGTCTTCGTTATCTAGATTTTTACTCAAACCGCCACTTGCGCCTGCTAGCCTTAAAATTATTTAAAACTTACAAAACATGCTGTATTATCCTTGCATATTCCATATGTATATATTTGTTTTTTAAATTAGAAAATATTTGACAAGAACTCTTTTAATTGCACACTTTAGTTGATTTTACTATTGCAAAAAAGAATTTTTCAAGAAAATGTGTTATTTCATCTCCTTATATCTTCTAAACTAATGATCGTACAAACAAAATGTAGCATACATTTTTGTAGGAAATTTTGCGTAGATTGATTTTGTTATTGACATTTTTTCTCTAAATGCGATAGGTTTTAAGATATGCAATAAAAACTGAAAATTGCCCCCTTAAATGCCCCCCGCCCCCGCTCACCCCCCACGGGCGGGGACTTTTAGTATGTTGTTCAGGACCCTCTCGGCTATGAGTGTGCAAAACGTCAAAACTACACGATTTTTTTTTTTCTATTTTTCCTATTTTGACTGGACTTATCTAGATTTTTACTCAAACCGCCACTTTCACCTACTAGCCTTAAAATTATTTAAAACTTACAAAACATGCTGTATTATCCTTGCATATTCCCTATGTATATATTTTTTTTTTACATTAGAAAATATTTGACAAGAACCCTTTTAATTGCACACTTTAGTTGATTTTACTATTGCAAAAAAGAATTTTTCAAGAAAATGTGTTATTTCAACTCCCTATATCTTCTAAACTAATGATCGTACAAACAAAATGTGATATACATTTTTGTAGGAAATTTTGCGTAGATTGATTTTGTAATTGACATGTTTTCTCTAAATGGGATAGTTTTTAAGATATGTAATAAAAACTGAAAATTGCCCCCTTCCCCCGCTCACCCCCCCTCCCCCCCCCGGGCGGGGACTTTTAGTATGTTGTTCAGGACCCTCTCGGCTATGAGTGTGCAAAACGTCAAAACTACACGATATTTCTTTTTCTATTTTTCCTGTTTTGACTGGACTTATCTAGATTTTTACTCAAACCGCCACTTTCACCTACTAGCCTTAAAATTATTTAAAACTTACAAGACATGCTGTATTATCCTTGCATATTCCCTATGTATATATTTGTTTTTTACATTAGAAAATATTTGACAAGAACCCTTTTAATTGCACACTTTAGTTGATTTTACTATTGCAAAAACGAATTTTTCAAGAAAATGTGTTATTTCAACTCCCTATATCTTCTAAACTAATGATCGTACAAACAAAATGTGATATACATTTTTGTAGGACATTTTACGTAGATTGATTTTGTGATTGACATGTTTTCTCTAAATGCGATAGTTTTTAAGATATGTAATAAAAACTGAAAATTGCCCCCCTTAAATGCCCCCCTGCCCCCCGCTCACCCCCCACGGGCGGGGACTTTTAGTATGTTGTTCAGGACCCTCTCGGCTATGAGTATGTAAAATTTCAAAACTACACGATTTTTTTCCTCTCTTCGTCAAATTTTGGCCTTCGTTGCCTGGACTAAATTCTAATACATTACGTCTATGGAGGAAATTGCAGGAAAGTAGAGTTTAACGTCTATAGACTGCACTAAATCAAATGAAGCGAATGTATATTTTTTGTAATATAGCTAGTTAACTGGGAAAATTTTTTTTGTGCATGTAGGAGCCTCGCCTCCCCCCCTGGGGGGGGGAAGTCCCCCCTCGAGGGGAGTAAATTTTCATCATGGGTATCTTTCAAAAGAGCTCGTCAATACCTTTAAAACGAATGGTTGAACCATCGATCTGCGATAATTTAAAACGAAGTTATCGATTTTTTTTACTTTTAACGAAAAAAAAAACTTAGAAAAAAATCGTACTTTTTTTTTTATCTATATAAATAAAGAGAAGTGTCTGAGTATCTGTGTGTCTGTGTGTCTGTGTGTGTGTCTGTCTGCGCTCTGGTGCTCACACTATTGATCACAGAGCTTCCAAATTTGGCATATAGGTACCTAGGTCCCTGCAGGTGTGCACCTCATCGAGATTTTTTCGAATTTCGAATTTGAATTTTTTAAATTAATGTTTTTCCGATTTTAAATATTGCCTTTAATACTTCATTTTTCATAAATTTAATTATTTTCCTTCAATCGTCTGCGTATCTTAGCAACGACTATTCCACAACTTATTTTTATTTAATTCATTTATTTGAAGGCGAACTTTTTTGTTGTTGTTGTTGTTGTTATGTTTATTGAAAATAAAATCGTAATGCAGTAGAAAAAATTAAGTATAATTAGTTTTAAATTTAAAAACGTATTTATAACAGTTATGTTTTTTTAATAGTAGAACAACTTCCTATTTTTCATTTTTTAGTTAATTCCTTTAAAAGAAAATACTTTTATTTATTCATTTTTTTTTAATTTACTGTGTTTATCGGGAAAAATGGTAGTATATACATAGTAAAAAGGATTAAATTTATTAAAATTTATTTGTTTATATATATATAATCTACTTTTTATTTTATTTTATTTTATTACATTGGTTGGAATCAAATCGTAATATAGTGTAAATAGCATGGGCTATAAAATACATGGTTCAAAACTAAAATATTTAATAGATGCTGTGATACAGTCATCTTTAAATCATAGTTCTTAAATAGTAGCAGATCCCACCTGTCGTTGATAAATATCCATATTGAAGTGCCCGGGAAAGATCTTCCTGCAGGCATGGGAAACCTATACCTGATGCAATGCGGGCGGGAAAAGAGCTGCCGTAGACAGCGTGTACCCGAAGCGAGGTTTGGAGCAATTTCAGTTTATTTTCTTTTCTTTTCTTTTTCTTTTTCTTTTTTATTTTTGTGTATAATGCGGTGTAAAAAAATAAATATTTATACGATTCTTTCGAAAATTCATTTAAATATAGTAACCAGCGAAGCGGGCGTAGCCTGCTAGTATTGAGAATAAAATGGACTTTTTTTGGATATTTGGTGTTATACTACTTCTCTAATATGGAAATCGTCTGCCTTATCATAAAAGATAATTTTTTTATATAATAATTTTAATAAATTATTTTTTAAAAAGAGAATTACTTTTTAATAACCGAATTAAATTCTATATAAATGTAGGTGCATTAATGGAACGGGGGGTTGAGTGGGGTGGCAGCCCCCCCCCCCCCCTCACACAGAACTAATTATCATATAAACTCTTCAGAAGTCTACTATGAATTGTTTAACATAGGTTTACATAACAGTACTCGTTATCTTACCTATTAATCTGCAACCTGTATTTATAGTATTAAATTTCAGGGTAAGAGAAAGTCGTGTGAGTGACACACCAGATTATTTTCTTTTTTTTTTTTTCCGATTTTTTTTTCTAAACATGACAACATTTTAATTTTTTCTGTGGCATTGTTAGTACACGCCTTTTTATTTCTCACCATTTTTCTTCGAGACTGTTTTTCTTATTATTTACCTGCCGACGAAAATTTATGAGATTCGCTTGAAAGTGCCACCGTTCTCTTTCAAATCTGAAATGAGTAATTATTTCAAAAACACTGTGAAGAACGCTTTAAAGGTTATTTTACTACACTGTCAAACAGTGTCAGTAGCTTCATTGGTAGCAGTGCAATGCAACGGAACATACTACAGAAAGGCATCTATATACGCCCGGGGCAGTTAAGGGGTTAATACTAATTACACGTTGGAGAAATTTTTCTATAAATAAATCGATGGGAAAAAAGGGTTTATACTAACAGAGTTCCGCAATAATTTAAAATGTTGGCATGTCTGTATTTCCTGGAATTTCTTAAATTTTAAATAATAAATTTGAATGAATATGATGTTTATATAATAGTTAAATTAGTTTTTTTAGTTATCTTTTATATTATAAATGTGTTATTTTATTTTTTAGACTTTTACAAAAAGATTTTTAATTTCATCTCTTTAATCACAATTTAAATATTCTGATAGAACAAAATCCTGAATAACATGCAATAAATATGCTCACATTTATTATTATTATAATTATTATTATTTTATTCTTATTCTTATTTTTCATTTATTTCTTTATTTATTTTTGGAACATGTTGCCCCTATTGCAGTATGTCAAGTTTTCAATAAAAGATATTACATCGGGTTAAATACTCTACATGTTATAATCAAAAAATAGTCTCTTATAATGAAAATAATGGGCACTTTTTAATGTTATTAAAGAAATTTTATATCTCCATGAATATGCGTGTTATTCAGATACAAATGAATAGAGATAATTAACAGAAGCCTCAAAATCACATGCTGCATTTAAACCATATTTCAAGCATTGTGTTTTACAAAGTGAAAACGAACATTCATTTTTTTATTAACTTTTTACCGGTGATCTTTTAGTTTCCGAAAAAAAATCTTTCTCTTAGTATATGAAATATAATATGTTCTATACACACTCGAAGTTTCAAGGTAATTTGATGAGTATTTTTTAGATATTTGAGAAAATATGGGAACTCGAAAGTGTCCGATCATTTAGAGCAAGGTAGTGTATATCACATTTTCATATGACTACATTATTGCCCTATAAGGGATCCGGACATAATATCGCGGGACAAAATATCGCCGGACAATATATCGCGTCAAAAAAATAATGTACTCTATTTGAAAATTTGTATTTCTGTCACGTGTGATCTCTTGCGAAGGCCACAGGTCCAGGTCCTTATAAATTAATATTGATTAATTAAAATAAATAAATAAATAAATACATTATAGAATGGAATTTTATTATTTTATCTATATTTAATTTTAAGTTATTTTATCAGTTGTTTTTCATCATTCAAAATACATTTTTAAAATATTGTACATTACTGCTGATATCACAGCTGGACATTGTTCACAAACCTTAATGAAAATTTTTTAAATAGATAATCCCGATTGAATTCTTTATGACTAATCTTAAAAAAATTTTAATAAATATATAGTATTTAAACACTTTTAAGCAAAATTTATAACAATATTTGTGGTGGGTTTTTGTGTATGCCAGTGCTCTGACTAAGGTATGTGTTGGCATGAAATTTTATACAACATTATTAATAAATACCAACTTTGCTTACCATTCATTTATGTAGGCGATATTTTGTCTACGCGAGAATTTGTCCCGCGAGATTTTGTCCCCAACCCGCCATATAATCTTTCAAAACATGCATACACGTACATCAGTAGCAAAAATTTTTAACTTTTGATACGGGTGTACTCAATTTTACCATAGTAAGAATAAAATTATCTGATAATTATGAAATGACTTACGTTTTCTAGGAATATATATATAGATTAAATTTTTAATGTTGGTATATGTTTTTTATTAACTTACCAATACTGAAGATGGAGCACCCTTAAGACTGATATGAAGTAAAAGCATGTGCTGGCGTAAATTTAACTTGCCTATGCATCGCAGCAAAACATTTATCCCTTCAGATTGCTTAATGCCTCTTGAAAGCGTACAGGACGACCAAACCAACAATGATTTTAACATTAAATCTTATCTTATTTATGTTCTCACTACCCTTTGAAACTCAAATAAAATGCATATTAATAAGTCTATAGTTCAGAGTTTAATCCACTACAAAGGTGACTCTTATCCCTTTTTAGTTCAGTTTCAATAGGGCTTTTCCGTAGTCTCATTTTTAGAATTTCTTTAAACTGGCGTAGTTCACCCAAGCTTTCCTATGGTTCCTACCTCCGTAATTGCAAGCAAAATATATTTTGTAATCGGGGAGGTAAAATTCAAGGTGGTCATAAAATCACAATCACTATTTGGAGGCATGTACATGAGAAACTAATAAAACGAATAAAATCAAATTTCTTTTACAAACTGTTCAAGATATGGGCAGATAATTTCCGAAAAGAAAACAATTAGTACTAAAAGTTGCCTGTAGGAAAGATTTTGACGCTGTTCTGAAGTACGCACTACTTAACCTATGGAGGTATTGATGGAGTATGGCTTTATTTTGCACCATTAATACTTGATAATACCTTATTTTAAATACCTCTAAAACCTATAAAATACCAGTTAAAAGAAACCTAAGGAAACAATGGGAAGGTATTTAAAAAAACTTTGTAGGTATATTAAAAATACCTACATGAGTCAGGGTATTTTATGAAAACCTTTAGGTATTTATAAAAAACCTGCAGTAACTTTCTGAAAAATACCATATAGTATTCGTGAGAAACCTGCGGAGGTATTAATAGAGCTTTTATTATGGCTTTATTTTGCACCATTAAAGCCTTGATAATACCTTATTTCAAATACCTCTAAAACTTGTAAAATACCTGTTTAAAGAAACCTAAAAAAAACTTAAATAAAACCTTAAAATTTTAGTAAGGGTTAATTTGTACAATTAAGGTAGATTATGCAAGTTTACTATCCAATATTTTCAATAATGGAAAAGGGATTGCGTAAAGTTTTATTAATGCTTGAATGGGGTGTAGTGTGATAGGATTCCTCGTGGCGATTTCTGGATAACGTTAAATTTATCACAGCGCAGCCGCTTCTCTCTATCGTGTTGAGTGGTGATGTTCTATTTTAATACCATTCTGCAAAGGACAAAATCCTTATTGAACAAAAATTATTATCAAGCATGAATTTAATAAAAGGCATAAATTAATGACGTCTAACTGTCCTAAAGTTAAGGTCTGGTAATGCCTGGCTTCCACAATCCCAAATTTTCCTCGTGCATCTCCTGTTGCTGTGTTCTGTTTTCAAACTAGCGATGACTGTCTTAGGCATATTTGTTTAGAATTGGTTTTAGCGACTCTCCTAACTGTATTTTATGTAATTCTGGATGACCATTGAACTGAGAACATTGATACATGCACCACATTGCATGGTTTTACGTCTGTTGTTCAAAATATTGAGAAGTGAGAAGGCAAAAGCTTTACTTGCCAAAATTGTCATTTGTAAATAAATAAATGAATGTTCGAATAAAAATACTGATGCAGAAACTGATTTGCTAAGTCATTTACAATATTGATTTATGTCATTTTAAACAACTCTAAAATCACATATACACTACGAAGGTTTCATGATCTACCTCTATTGTAGAAATTCAATTGTGTGCATCTGAGAATAGCCCAGAAACTTCCATATCGTCGACTTTTGTACTAACTTTTTTCTTATTTGAAATCACCTCCTTATGTCTACTACAGTAATTTTCTGAGGTACTGTAATTTTAACATTCGTGTTACTGTCAGCGTTGCCAATTTTAGGGACTTTTTATTCAATACCTAACACTAATTTTGAATTATAATGTTTGCCTAATAACATATAAGATTAATCATCTACCACGAATATCAAACAGCACTCCTTAAAATTATTGAATAATAAAGTCCCTAAATTTACCAACACTGGATACCGTTCTGCATGGATTTGAAAAATGAAAAAAAAAAAAAATCTGGAGTGAATCTACTCGACTTTCCGAACACTAAGGAATTTACGGTTGTATAAATCAAATGCAGTTTATTGTTCATTTTTACTTATTGCACTTCAAATAATTTAAGCCCATAGATCATAATAATAAAGAATTTTTCGTTGCGTCTCTGTAAAATTCTATAAGTGCTAGTTTCACCAAAATCTATAGAGTTCGTGCAATGGTGACCTATAATACATACGTGAATTTTCAACTCATTCGAATAAGATGTTTGAACGCTATCGCAATTTAAAAGTTTTGGGCCCATAGGCCTTAATAATAAAGAATTATCCTTTGTATCCATGTAAATACATGCTAGATTCAACAAAATCTATACAGTTTATGTGACTATGACCTATAACATATGTATAATTTTTTTGCTGAATGAAATACGGCACTTAGACGCTATTGCACTTTAAAAAATTTGGGCCCTTAGATATAATGATAAAGAATTTTTCTGTATATCCCTGTAAAAATACTGTATTCACCAAAATTTTTATAGTTTGTGCGACAGTGATCTGTAGTATGTTGTATGAGTTTTCAGCTCAATTAAATGAGGTGTTCAGATGCTTTCAGACTTTAAAAAATTCGGGCCCATAGGTCATAATGATAAAGAATTTTTCTTTGTGTTCCTATAAAAGAAACTATAAATCCTATGTTCACTAAAATCAATAGGGTACGTGCTATATTGGACTACAACATATGTATCAACTTTCAAATCATTTGAACAGAACTTTAGGCGCTATCGTGTTCACTCACGTACACACTTGCATACATTTTCGTAAAAACGGCAAAAATGAACTCAATGGAACTAAAAACGTATAGAAACACCAAAGTCTCAATGTTGGTATTCTGACATGATTATAATACTTTCCTTACATATATATTTTCAGAAAGTAATAATGTACTATAAAAAATGCTGTTTTCCTTATTGTTATCTCTCACAAATAGGCTCAATCGAATTTTAAAAGCCAAACAAGATAATTATATATTTAGGAAATTTACTAATTTTTAAAACACATTTCATTTTTAACAGAAAACTTATTAAATATAGGGGATTCTTTATAAGTGTTTACATTAAGCTGAATAGAATCATTTATTTAAAAAAAAATAAAGAGAGATAAAAAAAAATTAACTTCTAAAAATCCTCGTATATTTGTTAGACTTAACTAAAAGAGACGACATCATTTATAAAATGTAACTTTTTTTCATTACTAATTGTTTCTTTAGGAGTTAAATCTCTTTTAACTAATGTTTCTATATATGGTGCTATTGATTTTATAGACAAAAGGTTACAAAAGTTTCATTACTCTTGGAGATAAAGACATTATTAAAATTGGTTAAGATAAGTATTAAAGAAAATAATTAGTTTTTAAAAAGTGATACAATTTTATTAACTCACTTAATGCTATTTTAAAAGCCTTACTGAGTTTCTTTACTGACAAACGATTTTGTTGAAACTAATTTCAGTGTTATTTTATTTAAATTTGTTATATATATATATATATATAAACTTTGATACTTGCAAGTAAAATGTCTTTGACTTTTAACAAAAAGACATTTCAAAGACTTTGCAACTGAATTTAGTTTTGAGTTGATTGGGGATTTGTTCTATTATTTAAGTTACCATTTCTTCATTTCTTTTTACTTACTTATTTATTTATGTATTTTTAATTTTGTATATTGTTAAAAACAGATTTTAACGTTTTATTTCCCAACCACTCACCCACCCACTCCTACCCCACAAAAAAGTGCCAATTTAAGCTAGTTTAGCTGAAATCAATATTTTAAAAAAGTTTAACTATTTCTATAGTCATTAGTACTAAAATTTTTAAACATAGCACTAAATTTCTAAAAACATTTGTTGCAAAACAATTTACTCAGATTGGTAACTTTTTTCTGTAAAATGTGTTTTTTAAAGGTGCTGTGTTTTTGCTTTCTGTTTCTGTTTGTCCTGTAAGAAAATATATGTTAGGTCTACCTGAAAGTTCCGCTCTTTTGAATTAATAATATTACACCAGAAATTTTTGTTTAAAAATACTAATATGCTACTTATCATCATTACTAATATGCTTATTACTAATATGCATTACTAATATGCTTATTATCATCTTATAAGTTACCCAAGAATATATTAAATACGATCTAAAATAAATTTCCCATTTCAGTATTTTAATTTATAAGGACAGAACATTCCGGTAGACGTAATATATATGTATATATGAAAAAAAAATGAAATATGATATTCGGAAAATAGTATTTTCTAATTTCTATATGTTGAAAAAGTTACCCTTCTTTTGCATACTAATAAGGGGCTAAAGCTAACCATTTAATACCTATAATTTTCAGTCATTAGTACGCCTAATTTCTAGATATTTTTGCGCCATATTTGGAAGATTTATTTCTGTTTTTGTTTTATTATTTTGTTTTATATCATTATTGATAGCTATTAATGGAACAGGTTAAAAACATATCTAAACAGGTTAAATTTGAATATATATATATACATATATGTGTGTAATAATAAATCAGATTGATTATTTCTTTTATCTTTTATCAAATCATTTTAAGATAAAATATTTTTTGAACAAAAAAATAGAACTGACTCCAAAAAACAACTACTATTCAAACAGCCAAAAATGAAAGAAAATAGACAAGATATGGATCTGTAAATTGCACCTAAAAGTACAAAATAATTTCCTTCACCAAACAACCTAAATACTACAATTAAGCATAACTTTTGAAGTCAGCGCAAAATTAAATAAAATTTAATTCGTTTTTAAAGATTTGTTTTCAGACCGGTAGCTACAAATGCTGTTGTCTCGAATGATCCATTTTCATGTTTCCTTTATTATTTTATCACTGTGTACAATTGGTTCATTAGTAACATCTGCATAGAAAAGTGAACATTTTTACAATTCGGTATTTATGTTTCTACGAAGTTCCTCATGTTTTCCTTGTAAACTTTGTATAACTTTGATAACTATCATTCTCGGCGGCTTTTGGATTTGGCGATCAAAACGTAATGCAAAAATATACACGCGAGATGTATATTTTTATAATATATATTGTACGAAGTATTGTTTCATATTCTTGATTGTTATCTTAATATACCTTATTAAAATAACCATGATTTCTCAAAGGAATTAGACATCTTTACCGATATAATTTGGTGATTTTATTTTCACCAAGGACGCCAGATACCAGCAGCTCCGCCAACTTTTGCAGTTTAAGAAATCTTATTTGTTTATTGGAATCAAAGTAGTTTTCGGCTGCGTTTTGCAGATGCTAAATTGAGATGTATATTTTGAATTGAATTTGATTTTTGAATTAAATAAAGGTATCAATTTTTATTTAATTTTGCGCCGACTTCCAAAGTTATGTATAATTGTAGTATTTAGGTTGTTTGGTGAAGGAAATTATTTTATACTTTTAGGCGCAATTTTACAGTTCCATTTTTTGCCAATTTCCTTTCATTTATGGTTGTTTGAATAGTAATGGTTTTTTAGAGTCGGTTCTATTTCTTTTTTTTTTTTTTTTTTTTTTTTTTTTTTTTTACAATTTTTTTTTTCTTTTGAGTGAAAATTTATTCAAGTAGCAGAACATCAGAAGACGTTCTACTGTGGTTTGAGAAATCACAGCCCACAAGAAAAGTGACACAAATCAAAAAATGGTAAGTTCGAGTTTATGTCACTGAAAAATGTATGAATTGCCCCCAATATGAAGAAAAAAATTACATGTCCATCTAAAAATTTTATCCACTCGAGAGACAATTATTTCAGTTTTATTCTAGTCAATGCCTTATCTTTAAGTTGATTTTTCTTAAATACTGCATTTTTAAGTTGTGTCACTTTTCTTGCTTTTATCGGATATGAGAAAAAAATTTCTATTGAATGACCACGCATTAAATTAAAAAGGCTTTAGAAATGCAAAAAACGGATACGCTATATCCGTAACCGAAAATTCGGTTAGACCTATATATTGAACTTTACAGCGAATATATGTCGACCGCTACCCTGGAATGCGTGCTGCGTAAAGTTCAAACAAAGATCAAAATATGCATTGCAGCTGACTGACAGAAGTTTCAACATCGAAATAAAGGCTTTTTGAGTTGTTTACAGAAAAGTAGAGTTGTTTGTAGAAAACTGCGAACAAACAGATGCACATTTAAACCTCCTGTTCTTAACGTTTATGTCTACAAGTTGTCTTTTCGTGTCTAAATCAATGATGCTGTACAACTTTGTAATTAACATTTTCTCTCATACCTTATACTGATCTGAGATAGAAACGCTAACTCCGCTATCTTCCCACCAGGTGGCGCTGTAAGCAGTCACATCTTGTAGCGCATGGAAACTTTACAACACTTACAAAACACTTTTTCGAGTGTAGAGGCAGCCGTTCAGCAGTTAGAGTGAGAACGGACTTTTGTGAATACCCTGCAATTTGTTTAGTTATTAATGAAATCATAATGAGACCTTTTTCAGGTCAAGATCATTGTGACAACAAAAAAAGTATTAAAATTAAAGCATTTTTTACGTAGTTATAAAGTAATAAGCCTCAACTACAACAACAAAAAACATGGTTTTAATTGAAAACCTCCTCCTTTATTAAGTCGGTTTAAAACGTCTATACGTTAATCGATGTGACCGCTTACAATAACCGTACTTTGAATTTTACATAGCATAAATGTCACCCGCTACAATACAACGTATGCAATGTCGTTGGAGTGCGCAAAAAAAAAGGAATTTGCGGACAAACAAATGGTCGTTTTAATCGCTCTATTTTTAGTATTAATGTCTACAAACTGTCTTTTAGTACTAAATCGATGATATCCTGTAACTTTGTATTTCACTTTTTTTCCGTATCTTGAACCGTTTTCGAGATAGGAATGCTAACTCCACTGTTTTCCACCAGATGTGGTTGAATCACATGGCGGTTGAATCACATTGTGCATGACCACTTTACTATATCTACATAGAACTTTAACTATAGATGCAGCCGTTATGCAGTTGAAAGACTCAGGACTCACTTTTTTGGGCACCCTGTATTTTCTTTTGATTGTAAAGATATTACAATTGGACCTATTTCAGAGCAAAATCTTTACAACAGAACAAAAGTATCAAAATCGGAGCATCCGTTCAGAAATTATGAGCTAACAAAAAAAAAAAAAAAAAAAAACACGGTTTGAATTGAGAATCTTCTTCTATTTTTGAAGTCGGTTAATAAATAGATTTTAGCATTGCTATATCAAATACAATGATCCACCATAACATTATATTCAATTTTATACTGTTGTGCTCTGTTTAAATTTTCACACATAAATGAAAAGAGAAAATCAAATACAAGGTCTCCGAATTTTAATGTTACATATACCAACCATTATTTAAACTGATACAATTTTTATTTTATCATCAGCTCCGTTACACGTGTTAAAAAGCGAGAGATTAATGCTAGACTTTTATTATATAAGAAACAGAATAATTATGCAATTCTTAAATTAGTGAAACACCGTATTTATTTACGAAAACTATATTTAGTTAAAATTTTTACTGAATGTCAAAAACGCAAAAACATGTACTTATGAAAAATCTTTTATGCTGTTGCTTTCTACATAGATTTCTTTTATATTTTCCTTTACAAATTCACGCAGTAGTGTTTCAAAATCCTTCATTGAAAATAATTTTCATTTTGTACAATTATGCAAAATTTTGTCTTATACTGTCATATTAAAATTAAGAAAAAGGGGATGGCAAGACACCTGTTAATTTTTCCACAAAAGTTGATAGGCACTAATTTATGTCAAGGTGCAACTGCATATAAATTTCTGTGTAATTTACATTATATTACTATTGTTAGCAATAAAATAAAAATCTATGCAAAATCTGTTATTGTTTTGATTTTTTTACCCCTTCAAAGTAACTGACACTTAATTCATGCTATTGACGGATTTTTTTTTTTTTTTTTTTTTTTTTTTTTTTTTTGATACATATAAATAGCTCGACATACTTGTGTTTTTGCTAATATATTATGCAAAAGAAATTTTACTGAAATTTGCACGTGAGCAGCAAAAAATTATTTCACAGAAAAGCTCTTATTTCATCAGATATTTTTATTTTCTAATTGTATTTGTTGTGTCTTATGCAGTATACCATGTTTCCTAAATAGCATTGTACAGTCGGTAAAAGAAAAAAAAAAAAAAAAAAAAAAAACTCATCATTCGATGTAACTCCGTTTCTAATCAATGCACAAAAATGCAATAGGTATCATTCGACTGGAAATTGTTAGTACTTTCAAAAAATGAATTGAAATTTTGAATTGGGAGTCTACATATTAAAACACATACCAACTTTGATTTTTTTAATGGTAACACCCTATTTTTATTTTATACTTGAATTCCTGGGGTCGCGACGTTGCGAAAAAACAAATTGGTTGTATATTTCACTTACTTTTTATAGAGTTATAAGCGTTCAAAGTTTGAAGGTGCTAATGTTAAATTCATATTTCAAACTTTTATTAATATCTTCACAAAAAATAACTTGATCAATATATATATATATATTACGAGATACAGTGAAGAAACCCAAACATAATCCATCATTACTTTTGATTCTGAAAAATATTAATAAATTCAAATTCATAAAAATTATGAATTATGACCTATATTAATTTTTACATAAAATGAATCCTAATGCTGAAAAATATGGGTGTGCAAATTTGCAGCTCACTCCAGTTATTAGTTTTCAAGATATAAATAAATCTTTCTTTTGGAGTGGTTCAGGGGGCCGTCTCTTATAAAGTTTTTGCATGAGAAAACAAAGCAAATCTAAAAAAAAAAAAAAAAAAAAAAAAAAAAAACAGAGAAAATTGAACAAAATTTTTTTATTTTTATTTACGGGTGAAATTACGTAACAACAATGTCAAACACAAAGAAATGAAACAAAAATGATGATTTTTAGGTATTAGTGTTAGCATCAGGAATTCCGGCTTTCTAAAGCCCCGCCTTTTATCGTTCTTCAAAAGAAAACAATACAGAAAAGAAAAGTAAAGGTGACTTTGAGTATTCGTGTTAAACCCCTTATTTTACGTTGACAAAAATATACACAAGTGGTATTTACTTTATCTGGTCATAAACTTAGAATTCTTTAATCCTTTCAGTCGCAGTGTTCCCGCTGATGGAACACCTAATTTTAATTCTCAATTTCAAAAAATCATCCCGGAAATTTTTTAGCAAAAATTTACATTTATAACATAACAGAAAAGGCCCTTTTTCTAAACCTGAAAATTTAAAATTTCTTTTATTTTTAATTTTGTTCGTAAATTCCGGTGACAGTGTAATTTAAACGATCCGAATTACCCTGCGCCGCAAAGGGTTAAACGAACACTAGCATACTTGCCAACATACTCATTAATATTCCGTAGTGTTGCTAGTCCGGCCCTTTTTCTCACGCCAGTAAATTTGTAGAGTAATATTCTCCAAATGCAATTACGATCAAATAAGACTACTACTGTAAGATAATACTGATGTAAAAGAAAGGCGTAGCTAATGATACTACGGAATATTAATTAGGATGTTGGCAAGTATGCACTAGAAGAAAAAAAATATCTAAATAGGCGTGGTTTATTGTTTAAAAAAAAAATAGGTTGAATGTAAAAATTGTCAGTAAATAAATAAATAATTAATTAAATAAAACGAATGAAAGTGGAATGCAAGTCAGACTTGTAAAATCGTTTCTTAACTGCCGTCTTAGTTAAAGGCAATTAATCTTTTATTTCATATATTGCTTTGTTTTATTTTTCATTTTTCATTTCATTTTATTTTATTTTATATCATTTTTTGTAGGGGGGAGGATTATTATTTTAAGGATACTTTAGGCTTTAAAATTTTATAAATATATTTTAACTTTATATATATTTTTAAAATATACTTTAACTTTTACAAATGTATATTAATACTTTTGCGACCGCAGGATTTTGTCTTTTTGACAGTAAAGTCGGCCTACAAGTGTAATTCTCTCAAAATAAAATATTTCAGAACAAATTTTCTGTATTCACAATTATGTTACAAATGAATATACATTATAATTATATTTTTCAAATTATTATATTTCTATCCATAGTATATTTTATTGCAAAAATATGAACACTGGGAACCTAAGAACTGTTACTTAAGAAATAAGTAACATACAAATTACGAAATAAACGCCCACTGACAGAGTTGCAGATTTTCAAATGACGTGAATCTACGTTAGTAGTCGCGAAAACGTTAATTAATAAATTATATTTTCACAGATATTCCGAAATATCAACACGGGATATTATTTTTTATAAATCTTTTTTTCTTGAAATATTTCCGGTGTGAAACAGTAAAATTTTGTATAATTCTTGTAGGATCTCAATTTTATTTTTCTACATTTACAGATAACCCCCTAATACATTTTAATTATACTTCTGCGAACACTAAAGATAAAGTATACAAATAGTACACTTTTCCGCACTGACAGACTCTCAAAAATTCGAATATGCAGTCAAAATTGGGTATTGCTATTAAAACAAAAAATCAAAGTTGGTGCTCATTTAACTCTGTAGATAACCCATAATTAAAAATTCCACAACATTTTCAGAAAGTGCATTTAATTTCCTGTAGAATGGTGTCTGTTAAAGTTTTCTGCGTCAATTAATAACGAAATTACAACGAGTGCTGCGTTTTTTTTTTTTTTTTTTTTTTTTTTTTTTTTTTCCCGACTGTACATTAAATATCTTGAATTCAATCAAAAAACCCTTTCCTGCCATAATCAAAAACGTGCATTTATATATATATATATATATATATTTAATGAATTCTTCATATTTCCATGCTTATGTATGTTATTCAGATACAAATGAATGCTGGTAAGTGAAAGAATCCTCTTAATTATGTGCTGAAACTACGATGCATTCCAAGCATTGTTTTTTCACTGATAATCTAAAACAATTTTGTTTTTTAATTTTTTAATTTGTCACTAATCTCCTTTTTGCTTCCGGGACAAAAATATTTTCAGAAATATAGAAGATATAACATTTTCTTTGTATGCATGAGAATAATTCATCAACCACAGGATAATTCATAATTCTCTTCGGGGTTTCAATAGTCTATAGCACAAAAACTAAGACCAACAGAGTAAAAATGAACCTTGAACTAAATATGGAAACAATTCAAATTTCATTACAGAATTTAGAGACGTTCTATGTGTGAAGCTTTTCTCACACGTCTCACAGGAGTGCAATGATCTTTATACATTCCATACTTTATTTAACATGGCACTATCAACTGTTTCATTTAATTTATTGAGCACGTATATTACTACATACACGCTAAACACCAGACAATTCATGTTGAACACATGAATTTGTCTTGTTAGTTGGTACCTGCTTTGAGTATTTCGCAGGAAATCTGCCGAACATTCGACTGACTCTGATTAATAAATACGATTATATACGGTATTAATTCGATTTTGCAAATTCTACAAAACTTCCACTGTTTTCCCTGTAAACGCCATTTTAATTCATTTACTGTTTTCGTGACTATTACTTTTAAAAATATTGAATTGTTTCTACATTTAGTGCAATATTCCGTTTTGCTGTATTTGTCTTAGTTTTTCTACTATAGAATTCTGAAATCCCAGAGGGAATTATGAATCATCTTGTATTTGTTTTCTAAATATTTGAGTAAATGTCTAAAATTAAATATGCCCAGTAATTTGGTAAAAGTATGGTAGGTTCTCCAGTGACTGGAATGCTCCAGTAATTGACATCTATCCCGAAATAATTAATAAATGAGAAAAATAATAAAATCATATATTTTACATATAAGAATTTTAACATTTTATGTCAAACACTGGAGCATAGGGTGTTAATAACTGGTAAAATGAATAACTAGCATTGTCAAGCACTGGAACACAGGGGATCAATTAATGAAATAATGAAAAACTGGCAATGTCAATTACTGGAACAATGAGTGAGTATCAAATAAAAATTTATAATATATATATATATATATATATATATATATATATATATATATATATATATATATATCAAATGTATATATTTTAACATATATGTGGTTCTGAATGTCTTTCATACCATATGTACTAACTTAAGATTTCTAAAAATATTTTCTGATAACTAGAACATTAAAAATACCAGAGGTTGCTGTAAAAGTGTCAATCACTTGTGCACTAACACTATATGCATATGTAGCTGCCAACATTCCTGTTTTATTAGAGCCATTACTTCAATATAAATATTTTTGTTTATCGAGATAATTAATCAAAAATAATAGTGTTAGAAATCTGAAGAATTGACAGCTATGTGAATGTAACAAACAGGATTATAGAAAAATAAAATAATAGAAACTACTTATTCATATTTATTTTCCAAATAAAATCTAAATTAAATATAGAAATGTAAATATGTTGTGAGATAACCTTTATAATGATCGAAAAATAAATTTGAGAATTTTTTTTAACGTAATATTTTAACCAACATTTTTATTTTAAAATGATAAAAAATAATTGTATGAGAGACATTCATTTAAAATACCTATTAAAATACAAGTTGAAATATATAAAATCATAAAAATTTCATGCTAATTTTTAGAATGTTATCAGTGTGACTGATTTCAAAAGAAATAATCTGGTGTGTCACTCACACGACTTTCTCTTCCCTGAAATTTAATGCTATAAACACAGGTTGGAGATTAAGAGGTAAGATAACGAGTACTGTTATGTAAACCTACGTTAAACAATTCAAATTAGGCTTCGGAAGAGTTTTATATGATAATTAGTTTGTGCGAGGGTGCTAGCGCCCTCCTCAACCCCCCCCCCCCCCCCGTTTCATTAATGCACCTACATTTATATAGAATTTAATTCTGTTATTAAAATTAAAAGTTTACTTAAAATTTTACAGACAATTTTCACACGCAACATTCATTGAAACTTATTAATCTCGATCAAACTTTTCCTGCAACAAATTTATATTAACTTCAAAATACAACAATTGGATCTCCTAAAGTTATTCGTTTTTAAGTCACTCTAAAAGACACAGACAAATATCAAACGTTAAAAATCATGACTACGGTAATCAGGAAGCACCAAAACGTGTAAACATACAAAAAACAAGCGATGAATAATTAGCTTAAAACATACATTATTTACCATATCTCTATGAGGAATTTATTTCAATTCCCGAACAGCTTTCCTGGAAATGGTAAAATATATTAGCAAAGCACATCCACTAACAGCAAATAACTAGTGCGTTGTGGACTTTCTTCTACATTTTTCTATACAAATTCACTCTGTGAAAAAGATTTATTAAAATTATTATTTTAAAAAATTATCTTCCATGATAATGCAGACGATTTCCATATTAGAGAAGAAGTATAACACTAAATATGCAAAAACAGTTGAATTCTCAATATTATTATTATTATTATTATTATTATTATTATTATTATTATTATTATTATTTTTTTTTTTTTTTTTTTATGAAAAAAAATTATTTTAAATTATCGCAGATCGATGGTTCAACCATTCGTTTTAAAGGTATTGGCGATCTCTTTTCAAAGATACCCATCATAAAAATTTACTCCCTTCGAGAGGGGACTCCAGAGGTGGAGGCGAGGCTCCTACATACGCAATTTTTTTTTCTCACTGGACTATCTCTATTACAAAAAATATATTAGGGAAACCGGAAAATAATGTCGTTTTGAATTAAAATACTGACATCGGAAATTTATCCTGGATAAAATTTAAGATATTCTTAGGTAATTTATAAGATGGTTATTTGTAAAGTACCATGTAAACACTGTTAAACAAAAATTTCCGGTTTCATTTTATTAATTCAAAACGACATTATTTTGCGGTCCCCCTAATATATTCGTTTCATTTTGTTTATTGGAGTCTACAGATGTTAAACTCTACTTACCTGCAATTTTCCCCATAGACGTAATGTATTTGAATACTTTTGAGTGTCTCTGTACACGAATCATTTGCTTCATCTCAACGAAAAGCGGACTGTAGCATCCCTATATGATACACATTTCGCATACCGAGTTTTGAATTTTTTGCTGCTATTTATTCTTGAGATATGCTGATAACACACAGACGGACACACAGACCATTCTCTAAAAACATGATTTTCATATTCAGGGGACCTCAGAATATGTAAATATAACAAAAATTCACGTTCGAAAATTTGACCCTAACACAGTACTTTCTCGACCCTATGAGTAAGAGAAACTAAAAATAAATAAATAAATAATAAATTCAATCCGCTTCGATGAATGAGGCATGCCCTGTACCATCCGAATATTCGATATTATTTTAAAATCCTCGTTTATGCAGTTGCAAGACCTTTCTATAAGATGTTAGTCATACTGATGAAGTGTTAAGAATTAGCATGAAATATTTATGATTGTATGAATTTTAACGTATTTTAGCTTGTATTTTAATATGTATTTTAAATAAATGTTCTTTTATACAGTTATTTTTAGAAAAAATTAAAGTAAATAAATGAGCCGTAAGGTTTATTGAATATTTTAAATATTTCTATATAAATTCTGCTGAGAGATTAAAGTTTTCCTGTTATGAAGCGTATATAACTGACAGAAATAAATTTTCATAGAATTTAAAACTTTTAAAATTCAGTAAATTTCTATAAATATACATAGAATCATGAGAAAATTTAGTCAAGTTAAAGAATCTTTATTCTCATATTATAATATTTCTTATCTCATATTCTCTTACCTTATATTCTTTGGATTTAAAAGTGGTCATTTTTTTATTACTGCATAATTATCTACATCTTTATATTATTTGATTATATAATATCTGATTTTTAATCATTTTAATTAATTTCCCTGGCAGATGAATAAAACGCTTGTGTAATAATTTCAGGTACAATATAAATTATTCATAATTTAAACTCAAGTGTTAAACTAAATAGAAACTAATACCCCACATGACATATTCTTCTACACAAATTCACTCTATGAAAATAATTCATTAAAATTATTATTTACTAGTTGCCTTTGCCCGCTTCGTCTTTAACGAAATCTTAAAAAATAAAAATGTAAAAAAATATTCACTGAGATCAGTCAAAACCTAAGTTAAAGTTACCATTGTGTTTGGTAGGGTTTTTTCTGCTCTCATCGTGAGTTATCCGGGACCCCGCTGCCTTTGGCAGCAACTTACTCGCTTTTTACTTCCGTTACCCTAGAGGGACAGTTTGAAGTTCGCGAAATGCCAACAAAGTGCGTAATGCGTACATTTATTCAACACCAGACACCAAAATTCGTCATTCTAAGAAAATTCGAAACAAATTCAAACGTAAAAACTTATTTTTGCCACGCCAGCCCTATGGAGAGAGGTTAATTTCGCAAAATCCCTTTAAAAAGCGTGTTGCCTATACGTAACCAACAGAGACATGAAAAAAATCGCTTTCCTGAGATAATTTGGAGGTCGGTTATTTTAAAAACGTGTTTTTACCCCCACCCACTTTTAAATATTGGGAAGGATGTTTAATTTTGCAAAATCTCTTTATACTACGTGTTGGATACGTATAACCGATCCACATATCAAAACCCGCTTCTCTTAGATAATTTGGAGCAGATCTAAGCTTGAAAACTTATTTTTCGTTCCCCTCCCCCTCTTCAGTGTTGAAAGTTATTTCGCAAAATTTCTTAGTGTGAGTATTGGGTACGCATAGCCAATAGACGCATCAAAAAATCGCTTGCCGAATATAATTTGAGGCAAATTTATTCTTAAAATTGTGTTTTTCCCCAAACTTTAGAAAGGAAAAAGGGCCAATATCACAAAATCCCTTTATAGTGTGTGTTGGTTACGTATAACCAATCCACACAAAAAAAAATAATCTTACTGAGATCATTTTGAGCAAGCTTGCGCTTGGAAACGAATTTATTGCCCCCCTATCCCACGCGGAAGATCCCATAGATTTCCCAAAACAAAATTAGTGCTAGAAAGGGGGTCTGAAATTTACCCCTCCTCAAGCCCCCCCCCCCCTCCTACAAAAGAAAAAAAGTCGAAAATCACACACACAAAAAAAGAGGGTTTTTGGAAATATCATGGTTATTTTCATGGTTTCTTACATGGTTATTTTCAGTATCTTTGTACAATTTTTAGTAGAGCTTAACTAATTAATGACAAATTTACGAATTCCCCCCCCCCTCCCCGCGAAAAAAGATTGTTCTCCCTCCCTCCATTAAGAATCAAGAATTCTAAAAACGCACATGTTTTATTTGTACTCAAGTCCAGTCTCCTCATGTGCAATTTCTTGAATGTAAAGTTATTTGGAGCCGAGTCGTGCTTACAAACCTTTTTTTTTTTTTTTTGCGTCCTGTCCCCCACGTCGAAAGGGAGGGATTTCGATTAATCCTGTTACTTTAGGTGTAATTCGCGACCGCAGGTCCCACATATTTCCCAGACAAATTTAGCGCTAAAAGGAGTGTCTCGAATTTACTTCACCACTCCCCCCCCCCCCCAAAAAAAAAAATAAATAAATAAATAAATTCACAAAAAAATGTGTTATGGGAAATATCTTAAAGAAGACGCATGGCTATTTTCAACATCTTTTTTCCTTTTTGGTAGAGTTCTACTGAAAAATCCGGAATTTGCGGAATTTCCTTCCAAAAATCGATTTTTCCCCTTTCTTACTTTAAATTTGTAAATTCGTAAATCGCACATAATGTTTTATTTGTACTCAAGTCTAGTCTCACCATGTGCAATTTCTTCACCCTGAAGTGATTTAGAGCCAAATATTGCTTACAAACGTGTTATTTGCCTTCTGCCCCCCCCCCCCCCCCCAAGTTGGAACGGAGAGGAATTTCGCAAACGTTTATAGATATAATTTTTAATTGGGTAAAGACTTAAATTCCTGCCAAGTGTCATTGAATCCATTCAGGCGTTCTCACATGATACCCGGACAAAAATAGCGTTACAGACATACAGCCACAATGAAATACACCCACAGAAAATTTTCTGAAGTCATTTCTGGCTTTCATGATGTGTGACACGGGAAGATATCACGAAATTTTTTTTTCCTAGAAAATTACAGACAAAAGACTGATTTTATTAATGTAGATTAAAATTATCTTTTTTGATGAATGCAGACAATTTTCGTTCTAGAGAAATATAACACTTTATATCCAGATTAAACTAATTTTATTATCTATATGGCATCTTACAAGGTAAGTAATCATCAAGGTAGATTCATCCTGAAAGTAATGTTAGTGAATTTATTGTGACATGATTGTACGTTGGCGCGCGGTCATCACGACTTTGTAGAACATGGAACCACTTTGAACTGAAAATTTTATGTGGAACTCCTTAAAAGACTGGAACGCAGGGTTCAACACATCCGGCCGGACATTGCAGACAACTGGAAGTTGCACCACGATAATGCGCCAGCTCACAGTGCCTTCATCGTCACCGACTACCTGGTCAAAGCGGGGGTGCCAACGATCCCCCAGCCCCTGTACAGCCCGGACATAGCTCTCCCTGATTTTTTTCTGTTTCCACGCCTCAAAACACCCCTGAAAGGCAAGCATTTTCGCACAGTCGTCTAGATCAAAGCAGCTTGCACCGCAGCATTAACGGACTTTCCGGAGGGGGACTACCGCAACGCATTCGAGAGCTGGAATTCCCGCTGGAGCCGATGTATCGACGCAAAAGGAGACTATTTTGAAGATTTTTTACACTTCTAACGATAAATTCAATAAATGATTTTTAATAGCTTACTGACATTACTTTCAGGACAGACATTGTATACACACACACACACATATATATATATATATTACTATTATTATTAAAAATGAAAAAAATAGATACCTTTTTATTAAGTTATTACAAATGATTGTTCAACGACTCGTTCAAAATGTATTGATGGGTTCCCTTGAAAGATACTCATAATGGAAATTTACCCCCCTCGGGGGTGAGGGGGGTGAGGAACTTCCCTCCAAGAAGGGAAGAGGTGTTCCTACATATCGAGAAAAAAAATTCCAGTTGATCATCTCTATTATAAATAATTCTTTTTAATTTCATGATGATTCTTAAAAATAATTCTCTTTATGCACATTTACACGAAATTTTGTCCTATACTCTGTTACAAATTTTGGAAAAAGCTGAATAGCAACGCCACTTGTTAAACAATTTTCACCAAAAGTTGATAGGCACAAATTTGTGTCAAATTTCAACTACGCACCAATTTGTAAGGAATTTTGTGCATTAGTTCCTGAGATACAGCAAACGTTTGTCACATACACATAGAGACATTTTAAAAATGATCGAATCTCGCTTTAGAATTCTCAAAACGTGTAAATCCGTCGAAAACATAAGGTGAACAGTTTTTACGAAACCAATACTTTCTTCTATTGAACATTGAAGAAAGTAGTATATGAATAGAAGATGAATAGACGCTATGGTACTTCAAAATATTTGGGCCCATAGACTGAAATAATAAATATTTTTTCTTTGTATACCTTTAAAAAACTATAAGTTCTAGAATCCTCAAAATCTATACAGTTTGTGCTATTGGGAATTATCATATATAAATTTTAAGCTCAAATGGATTAGGCGAATAGACGCTATCGCTTTTTAAAGAATTTGGGCGATTAGGTCTTAATGATAAAGAATTTTTCTGTGTATCCCTGTAAAAAAAACTCTAAACCATATATTCATTAAAATCAATAGGGTTCCTGCTATGATGACTTATAACATACGTACCAACTTTCTCTTTATTCGAACAAAGCGTTTAGGCACTACCGTGTTCACTCACATACATGCATTATCGTAAAAATTGCAAAAATGAACTCAGTGGACCTCGAAATGTACAGAAACACCAAAATCTTAATGTCGGATTTTTGACATGATTACAATACTTTCCTTACATTGTATGTTCGGAAAGTAAAAATGGACTTTTATTACAATTTTCAACATTCGTTATCTTTTTAAATGTATAAAAAAAAATAAAATCATCCAGAATGCAAAATATGCATTTTCTTAACCTGCTTTTGTGCTTCTGAATCATCAACATAATATTTCATTTTCTTATATTTGCATGTATGTTGAAAGAATATGATTGGAAATATGCATCATGTAGAAATGGTTGATTTCAAAAGAATTTTCTATCATAATAAGGCAGAAAATATTTTCTAAGATATAGAATTTTTATGAAATAACACAAGCCCTATAAAAACATGCAATTGAACCTTTGATAGTATCTGCAAATAGGATATTTTATAGCTTGTGCTGTTATAATATCATAATAACTTCTAGATTTTTAAGGACAAAACTATGGATATATTTTTAGATTCCATTTTTATTTTCTAGCAAGTACGTGTATATGCATTCCATTTCCAGATTAGTTTTGAATGAGAAAATACATCTAAAACTGATAAATATTTGGAATATACTTCTGAAATTGAATTTTTTTAAAAAATTTGTTCTGTAATATTTTGAATATATATACATACTATTGAAATTTAGATTTTTCAATTTTTCATTTTCTGATTATGTGTGCATTTTAAAGATATTATTATTATTTTTTTAATGTAAAACAAATATTATTCAAAAACATACAAAATTAACTTCTTCTAAAATATTAAATTAGAAAGCAAAAACTTTGCAATCGTGAGCCTTATAGCATATTTTGCGGTAAACAAGGAATTTTTAGTTCTTGTCCTCTAAATACATAAACAGTCACCATAAGTTGAAATAAACCTGTAATAATCATTTTCAGTTGTAATAAATAACCACAATACTGCACCAAGAAAATAAATTTAAGCACGAATGCCGCGTGCATATAGCAGTGTTTTTGTAAGTTACGGCTTTTGTGTCACTCGTATCTACCTTTTTCGCCTGTTGTAGAACAGTACTTAATATTTCCAGCCGGAAACCACTGATACGAGCATTTTTCAATTTTCCGTACAACGTTTTATTTTGTATTTTTAATGGCAGTACTTCTGTACGTTTTATTGTATGTTTATCAACGGGTAAAGCAAAGGACCAAAGAGTCATGTACCCTATTCTCATCGTAAAGATGTCAAACCCCTTTCGAAATATTATTTAGGATACTGGCATGAATATCATAGACTATTATTTTTCCAATTTAAAAAAATTCGTAAGTTATTTGGAATTTACGATTTACTTAACATGTCAGAATAAGGCAAAATTGAGCATAAACTTCCATTTTTAGGATCATAAATACATTAGACAACTTTAAAATTACATTTATGATATTTATTTGAACATGATTGAATACAAGTATTCTAATAGGAAAATTTCGTAAATTATTTGCAATTTACGATTTTATCAACATAGCGCAATTGTAAATTTTTCATATAAATATGAATTTTGAGGATTATTGCATTGGAAATAGTAGCATGAAAACTAAACAACGGAATTGAACCTGATAAAATATATGAATAGATTAGAATAAGATTAATATATCGAAGTGAACGGTGGATAGCCTACTAGGCGGGGATTTCGTTCTGTCACTGTATCAAGCTTTGGTCAAATTCATTTTTTTTAACATGATTATAATATGTCTCGCAATAGAAATTTATGAGAACACAAATATGGTGGGGAACTGAGCAGAGTCCACCTATGCCAACTAGTTAATTCTTATTTATAAATTAAATTATTTAAATGCATTAAAATACAGAATAAAAATTGAATATCTCAATTATTTACTTTAAAATAAGAATTATTGTAAATTTGCATAGGCTCTGGTAAAAATTTCAGTAAATTTACAGAAAATTTTTACAGTGTATAAGCATAAAATGTGACATTGTGTGAAACAAAAGGTCTTTGCTTTTTCCAAAACCAAAATTGAAGTCTACTTACAAGAAATCAAAAGACGCATCATCTGAAGTGGTTCAAAAGTACTGCAGTTGGGGAAATAATGAATGGATAAATATTCTACTTATTAGTAACGATTCCCATATTTGTCTGGAAAATGTCAATGAAAATTTTAATAAAGAAGACATCAATTTCAAAACTAAGCTTTCCCTTCATATTAAACTTTTGAAGCTGCATAACTTACAACAAAAACAAAACTTTCTTTATTTTAACATTGCAAATTCTTACCGTTGATATATTTCAGAAAAATTTTGAATGATTTGTGTTACGTAACCTCCATGAATGGTTCTTGTGATTTTATTTTAAGAGGTGAATGACACTTGTCAACGTAGAAACAGAAACAAGAATTTTCTAGAATACAATAGAATATCTCTAATGAAGACATCAACATAATCTTCAAATAACCAAAAATTTAATTAAAATGAAAAAAATCTTCAATATTTTGAAACAAAATGTTAATAACAAAATCAAAGCTGATTCAAGCTACACTCTAAATATTATTATAGTTTTAAAAAATTAAAGAACACGCTTTTATAGAAATGTGAACTAAAAAGCACAAAATATCTATCTTAGTATTAAAATGCAGGGTAAGAGAGAATCGTGTGAGTGACACACCATAATATTTACATACATTTAAATCTTTAATTAAAATAATTTAGAATTAAACAAAAAGCATTTTTAAAAAATCTCCCCTGACTGGGCTCGAACGCTAGACCTTTAGCTTCGTAGCGAGCAGCTGTACCTCACAGCCACGGCGTTTACGTAGGGAAAGTCTTTTTTTACAATATAGATTTTTTGTTTGCTCCCAGGGCGGTTACAAACATACAAATATACATACAGGTGAAGCTAATAAAAGCGTGCTAAAAATGTCTTTAAATTTATTGAAATGCTTATTCAGGGTATCTGTAAATTTACAATAATTCATAGTTAAATGTAAATAATTGATATTCTCAATCTTTATTCTGTATTTTTGCTGATTTTAATTATTTAATTTTGCAATATATAAAAAATAACAATGACTGTTTCTACATTAGAAAAAGCATTCTACGTCACAAATATAATCCCTCCAATGAATATTTAAATGAATATTAGCTATTAAAAGGGATAAGGTAAAGATAAGAGAATTTCAGCACAATTCAATAGAACGTCATAAAAAATCCAAATCTAAATATTTTGCTAAACTGTTGGTGCATAATTTTGAATTGGTCCTTCTTCTATATGCATTTCCATTTCTATTTTGTTGTTCTGTTATAATTTAAAACATCAGCTGTAATAAAACCAAGACTGCTATTTTGCGCAATCTCTCCTTATAGGGTAGGAGAGATTGCGCTCAATTATAACTACAATTACAATGTTAAGAATAATAATTGCACTTAAATGGCATTGTTCCAAGGTGTTTGTAAACAAATATTTTTATATTTTGGAGTGAATATTTCCATTCAATAATTAAAAACTCAGAAAAATAAAAGAAGTGTAAAAAGTATTATAAAAAATTATTTAAAGAAAAAATATTAAAGACACAGAAAAAATAACAAGACCAGGTAAAGATTGCAAAATAACATTAACTTATTAAATAACACGTTGAACTTAAACTTAGTACACTTTCTTTTCAGCTTGAACGAATTCTTGTTTGCTTTCCGATTCTCTTGTTGTCCACAATCGTTTCACTCCTGTATATGCTGAACTTATCATCCATCTACCCTCACAAGTGAACCTGTTCGAGGGACCGAGTTTGCACACCGAGTTTACAATGCATTTTCCAGAGAAAAAAAAAAAACGCGTAGCACACCATAAGTGTAAAAAAATATATGGCTAGTCCTGCCTACTTTTAAGCCTAGAATCCGCCCACTGTTTACTACCTATTAAAGTTTTTTTTTTTCTTTTTTTTCCTAAATCTTTCGCACAAAAATGTTCAAAACACAAAACCTAAATTTTACTTCGCGTTTCAACTGTAAAATCCTTTATGTTTATTTAATATATTTTATTTTGTTCAAATTTATACCACTACAGCACTCAAAAAGAAGTTTGAGTAGACTGATATGTTTCGCTTGCATTTAGTCTTATCGCGTCTAACTAAGCACCCGACAGCTACACAAAACTTGAGCATCATTTTTGAAAATATTGCAAAACTAAACAGATATACAATAACACTTAAATATTTTGCGATAAATTTCTCACGGGTTATCATTATCATTTAAGAAGTAAAACCCATCAGAGGTGCGGCTTTTGTCGATCGTGCCACTCCTGAATATGTTGAGATTCTAAATCTGGGAACAGTCTCCAAAAAGATGCGACATCTCGATTGGGTTGAACTTATCCAGTCATTTGTCGAAATTATTTCCGGGTACAGTTTCAGATATTCAAGAAACTCATCCTCATTGTCTTTTCATTACCAATAAGCTGCGAAATATTGAATTTTATAAAATTCAATGCGCAATCTCTCCTAAATAGCTATAGCGCAAACTCTCCCATTTTGGCTGGAAAGATTGCGTAGTCTTTTAATAAATAATTATTCGCTTTTAGAGAAAATCGTGATGCTCCTACTGTTAGACTAGGTTAGTAGCTTATGAAAAATTGTTCAAATTTAAAATATTTTGTACTACTACCATTGTACTGAAATTCCTAAGAAGGATTATGAAAATTCAAGCATTTAATTTTGAAAACAAGACGACATAACCACGTTTTATCTTTGACTCTCAAAGCAATCAACATGAACATTCAACTCAGCATTTCACTATTGATGTTGTGCATGCACAACCACCTGAAATCGCAACTCGCCCACTCTACTTTTTCTCGCTAATCCCCTATGTGCGTGATCTCTTCTACCTTTACCTTATATGAAATAGATTTTTTAACATATCCGCTTATTTATATCTGTAATTTTACATTAGATTTAAGATAAATGATTACCAGTAGTTTTCTGTTGAAATTTTTAACAGCGTAGAAGGAAAAATTGAGATGATTATTTTTTGATGAATACCATAAACTTCTAGATTCCATCTCACATCCTATGAAAACACTAATTCGGTCGAAAGAGTGAGACACCAAGTATTAATTTTATTAATCGAATACATTTTCTAGAATTTTTGCTGGTTAGAGAAATATATTTATAAATTCATCTTTTTCCTTTGTACTCGAAATTGACAATAAATTATTCTCTTGCAATTCATTTAATTTTTTCCTGATTTATATTCACTTTCGCAATCGTTTAATTTGTCAAAATTTAGAATACTGTTGAATAATTTGAATATTTTTTAAATTTACTTCCTAAATCGTATATACCAAACATATATATATATATTTAATCAGGGTTTATAAATACCACTTTACAACTACTGATTTAGATTGTAGGGCCCACAATAGCCCGTGACCTTAAAAATTTAATTAATGAACCAATGATGTGAAAATAAATTCGAATTTACTTTTGCAGTGATTTAAATATTAGTTTGTAATTTCAAATTACCATATGGCTTTTTTTTAATATTTTCTTTTTCAAATTTTTCATTTCCTGACATTTGATTTCCTGGGATATATCATCCGATATTCTACGTACATTCTTCTGTGTTTAAGGGACCATTTTTAGAACATTCTGAATTCGTAAATTTATTACTTTATGGATTTTTTTTTTTTTTATAGGGTTAGGATGAATGATTTATATTTTAATAGATGATACAAAAGTTTTATTAACGAATAACTTACGGTCATTTCATTATGGCCAACATAACATTTGCTATTTTAAGGAAATATTTTACTTATAATCACATTAAATGCTGCATATTACTTTTTTTTCTTATAGAATTTTTTTGAAATCAAAAAGAAATTTTTTAATTTTGACTTGAAAATTAATGTTTAGGTATTTTTTGTCAAAATTGAAATTTGTGACCAAATTTTACTATGAGGCTGAATAATATGTTACGTCCGTCACATATTTTTATTTTGATAAAAGCAATGACACAATAACTCTCAATTTAACATTAAAGGTAATTTGTATAATTTCTGAACATATATATATCCTGATTTATTTATTTTTTTTTTTTTTTTTTTTTTTAAGTTCAATATGCAGTTTTAAATCTGATTATAAATGAAACATTTGTCTTAACTTATTGAAAATATCGTGCTGATTATGAAGAATGACGTTTTATACAGAATCCACACTGTTAACTATGGTTTCTTAAAATTTAGTTTAATTGTCTCAAAATAGTTCCGAAACAATGTATACTTAAATTTGAAAACCCGTGTACTCATTTTTGAGTATATTGACTTGACAAACATGGGGATATTGGGATGCTTATTGGTCAACCCCATTTTTGAGTATGTCAGTATACTCAAAAATGAGTACATGGGTTTTCAAATTTAAGTATATATTGTGTCGGAGCTATTTTGAGACAATTTAGCTAATTTTTAAGTGTTCTGGAGACAGGTAATCACAATTTTGATCCTCCACGGAGGAGATCACTCCTTGCTTTGGTGTTTCTACAGACAAAACGATTGAAGATGGCATCTGCGGTGATACAACTGTGTACTAGGTAGCAACCTTTGCTAAAATTTTTATTACTGTAGATGTAGAAACACACAGGAGAATGGCGATTTTAACCCTCCCCCCCCCCAAAAGAAAAAAAAAAAAAAAATATATATATATATGCCTATTTTGATTTTTAAGTAATGGATATAAAATTCTCTACAGAACAGAAATTAATTTAGTACAATAGGATTTATTGTAATTTGTTCTTCATGTAAAGGCATGCAGCAACTGTGTTTCATTCCCAAGCATCGGTTACTATATTCTTTTCTTAAAATTTCTTCAGTATAGCTTTAGCATAGAATACTTGGTGGCTTTTAAATTTTTATTGTCATTTTGGCAATGAATAAAACTGGCTATCACAATTGCGTAAGTAAAGTACTTGGCGAGAAACATTCGAGTTACTTCGGACCCGAATTTCAAATTTCGCCAACTGGTTCTATACAGAACCTGTACCGTTTCTTTGCACGATTTTTCACAATTTTATTTTAATCATTTCAAAAAATATTTTCCGCGTTCATTTCTTTTCAGCATAAAAAGAAATATATTTACTTATGTAATTATTTATGTTTCAGTTTTCTTTTTAGTAATTTTAAAGTCAAAATGGGGTTTTAATTTAATATCTTTTGAACCAATTATCCGATTGAACGACGATTGACTTCCGATGAGAGTTTTTTTTTTTTTTAACACACTTGACATTGTGAGTTTTTTTCGTTTCCTTCCCATGCTATTTCTATGGGTTTTTCTTTTTTTCCCCTCTTTTTCTACATTTTGAAGTGCGGTGGTTCCCGCCCCCACCACCACCGAGACACATACTAGGCGAGACGTTTTAATCCTGGACGATAGGACCAATGCCCCAGCCCGCCCGTTCCCGCTCTTCCATGTCTTTTTCTAGTCAATTTTGTCCTTTTATTACTTCCGGTGTGAGCCTTTTTTTTTTTTTTTTTTTTTTTTTTTTTTTTTTTTTAAACACACTTGACATTGTGAGTTTTTTTCGTTTCCTTCCCATGCTATTTCTATGGGTTTTTAGCTTTTTCCCCCTCTTTTTCTACATTCTGAAGTGCGGTGGAAGTCTATATTATGTCCTGCTTACCCACACACTTACATACCACTTACATCCATAAGACATCTATGAACACGTGTAAAAGTTTAAAAAATGATCCATTAAACTTCTATAATCTACAGCTATCTCTTAGCACGACACATGTCACGCTTTTTTTACATCCATTTGGTGTCTTTTACATATCTAATAAATCTTCAAATATTAAATAATTGGACTTGTTAGATCTGATAGATATTGAAAATATTTAAATCTTGCTTTGATCTACCATTTTACATCTATTAGTCAAGGAAATAGGCACGTCTGAATTTCGTCTGAATTTAAACATCTAATACATATCTATAATTAGTACTGGATATCCAGGGATTTTAATGGACATTATTTAGATACTGTGTACCTTTTATGGATCATTGGATGTAATTTAGATGTCTAATTGATATCAGTAGCTGTATAGGTAATAAGTGTACCAATTTTTAATAAAATTCCAGTCTGAAAATCCGGGCAGGTACAACGATAAGATTTCAATTTTATACTTTTAATTAAAAACAAAAATGTTTGCAAGAGCATATTCGCAGCGTTAAAAAAATAAAAAAGTTCAGCATTATTTAACTTCATTTATAATAACTTCAGTGCAACACCTATCTGGTACAAAGCAGAAATAATTTCAACTCCACAAAATCTACAAGAACTGATCATTTCACCAAACTGTTATTATTATAAAATGTCGAAACGTAATTATTTCTAAAGATTCAGCAATCCTACCAAAAATTTGGCATTATCTTATAGAACCAGATATTTAATTAATTTCCTTTTATTTTCTCAGTATACTAATTTAGAAGTCCTTTACACTGAGAAAAAATTCTGTAACTGACATTTAGAATCTAAATTGTGGCTCTAGAAACAATAGTTCCATGTCATCCATGTAAATTCTAGTCCCGTTGGAGAGCGAGTTCTAGAAGCCCCTGTTAGAATTCTAGAACGTTTGCCTATATTCTGGAGAGCAAAGTTATTTAAAAATCTCTGCAAATAAATTAGACTACAAGAATCGGGTTTCAGCAACTATAATCTTGGTTTATTACCCAATTCTTGAAAATCAAGCGAGAATTTCTCGCAATACAAATGACTCAGAATATTTAGAGTATTCGAAATATTGTTTCACCATCTAGTAATATGTACACTAGAAATTCTTGATAATTTCGTCTATTCAATTTACTGACGTGCCTTATGTGCATAGCTCGGAAATCTATATTTCTAGTTAAGGGATTTAGAAAATGGCAACTTATTCGTTCTAGAGGAAGGCGGTATATTTTTTTTCTCAGTGTACAAGCTCGTGTAACTCCATTGCTGAAGGGGCCAGCCAATGCAGTTCCCATCCACTGGCTTCTCCGAAAATCTAAGCAAGTACCTCGATAGTTCCAGGCCTCAAGCACTGCACGTTGCCTCATCCTTGTAACCTAAGAAAGCTCCAACTAATCGACTCAACAAGTTTCAACCAGAACTGACTTCTGTGAATGCATCTTCAAATTTTCTATAAATCAAGCTTAATTGTATTTGTATCTTGAAAACGTGATATATATATATAATATAATTATATTTTTAAAAAATTAAAGAACACGCTTTTATTGAAATGTGAACTAAAAGGCACAAAATATCTATCTTTATAGTATTAAAATGCAGGGTAAGAGAAAATTGTTTGAGTGACACATCATAATATTTACATACTTTTAAAACTTTAATTAAAAAAAAAATGGTAATAATAATTGTTGCCATACGACTTTATACAAATACGGCCAAATCCTGTGCCACAAACAATAGAGTTTTATGTATAGAGATTTTTTGTATAAAGATTTTTTGTTTGCCCCTAGAACCTACCACTGATGGGATAGGAGCCTGGAAACACTTGTATGTAGTATTGTCAATGATTATGAAGTCTTGTCCAAAATTTCAGGTCAATTGGATGTTCAGAAGTGACCGAAAGTTGAATTGCAAGATTCTTAGATTAATAATTACATCATGTCAAGTTAATAAAAGCATGTTAAAAACAGAGAGATGCACTTTAGAAACACAATTTTGACAAATATTTTTCTGATGATACTTTGATAATCAAGGCAAATAGCTTTGAATGTATTTTAACAATAAATAAGTCTTTTAATTAAAGTGTCTTCTTTACCAATTTTAGGATGATACACGTATTTTTAATCAGTATTTTTGTTTTATGAGATATGTCTTATAATTCGCAAGAAATTGCCAAAAATTTCCCAGGAATGTTTCAGAATATTTTTACAGTGAATACATTTAATTTTTCTAAAGTATTTTGTCATTAAATCTATGTTTCAAACTATTTCATTTTCATTAAACATATATCTATCACTTCAATCATACCTCGCAATGCAATTTTATAAACACATATTTTTTCTAATAAATTTTCTTAACTTTTCGTATATCTTCCATTGTTCATAAATAAAACAATAAAAAAGAATTTTTTGTATTTTAAATAATGCTATTATCTTTGATAAACTCGTTTCACATTCAAAGTTTTATTATTACTACTTTCCAGGTATACATGCTTTGCTTTGCTTAATTTTAAAAGTGCTACTTTACTAATTATGATATATGAATTAAAGTATATACTAAGTCATTAACTCTGAAATTAAACAATTCTGAATAAAATTTAATTTTTATTAATGATTAAATTTATGGAATAGTTAAATGTAAACAACTCTTCATAAATCGTGTTCCTGTTTTATTTTTCACAAAGGTTAATAAAATGTCATAAAATACATTATTCATTTTAATGAATATGTTGAATAGCGATTGTTTTTAATTAATGGCGAAGGAAAGAACATAAACTCACGTTAATAGTAAAGTATTCTGGGAATTACGTGGATTTGTGTATGCATATTATATAACTTATCTTGAATAATTTATTCTTCAATATATTTTAATTAATGGCATCTTTGTCGTTTATAAACACTATGCATATGTAATTTTTTTTTTTACTTGAATATAAATTACCCTATTTAATTAATATTAAAAATTAATTTAAAATACACAATTCACAAAGATAATTAAACATTTGATGTTTTTTAAAAATGTGTCTTTAAAAAAATCTAGTGTCTTTTTAAATAAAAACAGCGATGCATTTATAAGATATACTTTTAATTCTAAAATTCCTTTTTTTTTTTTTTTTTTTTTTAAAGCACAAAATAATATTTTTTATTTATACATCACTAAATTAATAAATGTATAAGAATACATTTAAAATTCAATATTTTTCTTATATTCTAATAACTAAATGCAAAATTTATATATTTATTTAAAAATGTAAATTTACTTAAATTTCATTTTTTATACTTTTTAATTAAAAAGCTGATCTAGAGATTACAACAGTAGAAAATTAAAGCATTTGATCCACAAAAAACAATTATAAAATAAATTAATTTTGTCTTTCATAATTCATTTGTTTATGATAAGTGCTTCTAAGATATAAACAGATTCATCCAAAATTTTTTTAGTAATTAATTTAGCTATTTTTAATTTAATAATTTATTCAGCAAATAAATTGAATTATATCGTAAATATTATCGTAAATTGTGCTTATCTTATTTCAAACTTCCAGATTTTTTATATAAAAATTATTCAAAACATAAAACATATGTTGAAAAAAGTAAAATAAAATAAATTATATATTATTTGATATACTTTTTTTTTATTTGCGTCCTAAAAATTTCTATTTAATTTAATATTTCTGTAATAAAACTATTCTTACATATCAAATTTAAAAGAATTGCATCAAATTTTCCTATTTTATTCACATATTTCAATATTTTCTTTTTTAGCTTTTTCTTCAAGCTGAGAACGTTGTGCCAGCCTAAATAAGATTACCATAATTTAAAGAATAAATTCGCTTTGATGAGAAAAGTCAGTGGCAATTTTTCTTTTTTGAAGGACTTGAGGCATAACGGAATTAGACGGAGAAGCTTCGAAATAGGGTTTTCCTCGATATGAATCTCGAAGGTGTAATCAAATTATTAATGGACGCGTACGGGATGAGAGAAAAGCTGTTAAGTTTCTTTCCTTTAGTAACTATTGATTGTTATATATTTAGAAATTTATTTGAAAAGAAACACGGTGAGAATTAATTTAGTTTTGTTTGAAATGTAGTCAAGCACTTAAGAAAATTCAAGGATTATTTGCAAAAAGGTTTTTTTTTTTTTTTTTTTTTTTTCTCCTACAAATATATGGTAGAGAAAATAAATGTTTTGAGGTGAAATTCTTAAAACTGAGTCTTTGTTAGAAGTACATGTTTTAAGTTTTTTTAGAATCAGCAAATGAGGTGTTTAACTGTTGGTCTGTGTGTCTGTCTGTGTGTGAGTCAGTCTACAAGATACCTCAAGAACAAATATTAGCAAGAAGTCCAGATCTGTATTATATGGGGATGCTAAATGAAAATCTATATTGAGAGCTTACAAATGGTTCATAAACAAGGAAATACAAAAATATTAAAATATATTATTTCTATGGGCGAAACTTTTAGTAAGTAGATTTTGACATCTTTAGACTGCACTAAACACTATTAAATTAATAAGTAGTTTTATATGCATAAAAGTATTATTTCCAGAGAATATGGTATGAAAAATATTTTTAGCTAGTTTAAGGAAACACACAAAGGAACTCAGATACATCATTCTATTTTTTCCTTTTTCTTTATTTCGTTTTCTCTTTTTCATTTCTTATTTTATTTTACCGTGTTAAATTAAAATACACCGTTTAGTGCGTATTTAATTTAGAGATAATATACAAGGCTATTTAAAATTAATCCAATAAGTTAAAGCGATTAGTGTAAGCAAAAATTTTCTGAATAATTTGAAATAAACTTTTCACTCTTTTTTTTTTATTTATTGGTTTTTGTATAATCATTTATTATTTAGAGATATATGTAAGGGCTTGTATTTGAATGGTTTGTAAAATATTGGTATATGTAAATACACTAATTTTATGTATTTAAAATATTAAACTGATTTAAGTTTATAATGCGATCGTTGTTCTGCCTTCCATTTAAGAAATCCCACTCCCAGGCCAGCAGATTGGCTGTTTAATATCCTCAATAGAAAAAGCCTGCTTTCTAAACTAAATAATATATTTGAATTCCTTATGAATATGACTAATCTCACAGATTAATCTCACATCTGCTTGCTCTCGCTTTAAGCCACTTGCTCTGCCTTGCTCTTATCTTTAAGCCACTTGTCACTTTTCTACCAGCATAGAGCATGCCGCTCCTTATCGCGTGGGAGACCTGTCTCTAGCGGCTTTTGTAATTTTTTTTTTTTTTTTTTTTTTTTAGAGTTTAAATAAACTCCGGAAGAGGGGCCTAGCATAACTCGAATCGCTCAACACTGCTCCTAGAACGGTGAGCGGCACCTCTTCCCTGTTAAATGCAATCGTTGTTTAAAGTATTAGTTAAAAGAAATTTATAATTTTGATGATGTCAAATAGATTTACACCACTTTCAAAATCAACAAATGTGAAAATCATACATTTATAAAATATTAAATATTGGATATTAATTGAATAAAGTCAATGTTTTTATGAAATTTTTATTTTAAATATGTAAAAAAGAGGCTTTATTTCAATACTTTTTTATTCCATTTTAATTATTTTAATTATAACTTTATATTAATATGTTCCATTTTTAATTTTTTATCATTATGAGGAAGTTTTTGAAAATAGTCATGATGTATTGAAGGAATATAAGATAACGGATGGATCTTATCATTGAATTTTTATGTTATTAACGCTATTGCCACACATAAACTTTTTTCTATTCTTACAAATAGAGGATTTCCGAAAACTTTTTGAAATAAGCGTACCATATTTTGTATTAATATTATTAATAATTTACTATTTTATTTAACATGTCTCTTTTCTGCTTTTTGTATAAGTGTGTATAAAAGTTTGAGCATGTGTACGTAATCTTTTGTTAACATATTTTCCGGTTGTTTTATTTAAACAGAAAGAAAACTATTAAATGAACTATATTAAATTTAAGATAGAATGTATTATACTGTTAAAAATTTGTTTTTAGTTTGAACCAAAACTTGGCACTGAAGTAGCTGTTGCAACCACTCGAGGGTTTAACTTTTACCATAAATTGGTAATTTTATGTTGGACCAAATATTGGTATTATTTTTTAAATAATAATAAATAATCTGCTGTGTCACTCACACGACTTTCTCTTACCCTGAAATTTAATACTATAAATACAGGTTGGAGATTAAGAGGTAAGATAACGAGTACTGTTATGTAAACCTATGTTAAACAATTCAAATTAGGCTTCGGAAGCGTTTTATATGATAATTAGTTCTGCGTGAGGGGAGCTACCGTTCCCCTCAACCCCTCGTTTCATTAATGCACCTACATTTATATAGAATTTAATTCGGTTTTTAAAAAAAATAATTCTGCTTTAAAAAAATAATTTATTAAAATTATTATTTAAAAAAATTATCTTTTATGATAATACTGACGATTTCCATAATAGCGAAGTAGTATAACACTAAATATCCAAAAAAAAGTTGAATGTATTCTCAGTACATTTTTTTTTTTCTTTTTTGGTTAAAAATTTAAAAAAAATCGATAACTTTATTTTAAATTATCGCAGATCGATTGTTCAACCATTCGTTTTAAAGGTATTGGCGAGATCTTTTGAAAAATACCCATCATGAAAATTTACTCCCCTCGAGGGGGACATCCCCCCCCCCAGGGGGGAGGCGAGGCTCCTACATACACAAAAAAAATTTCTCAGTTGACCATCTCTATTACAAGAAATATATATTCGTCTCATTTGGTTTAGTGCAATCTTCAGATGTTAAACTCTACTTACCTGCAATTTCCCCCATAGACGTAATGTATTTGAATACTTTTGAGTGCCCCTGTACACGAACCATTTGCTTCATCTCAACGAAAAGCTTACTGTAGCATCTCTATATGATACACATTTAGAATACCGAGTTTGGAATTTCTGTTACTATTTGTTCTTGAGATATGCTGATAACAGACACACAGACAGACACACAGACCATTTGCTAAAAACATGATTTTCGTATTCTGGGTACCAATGAACATGTAAATATAACAAAATCTCACGTTCGAAAATTTGACCCTAAAACAATACTTTCTCGACCCTATGGATAAGAAAAAGTAAAAAAGAAAATATCAAAATTCGATCAAGACGGGGATCGAACTGAAGACTTTCTTGTCTTAGGTCAAACACTCTGGAACCGTGTTACACTTCATGCCCGTTGATTTTGTGTCTTGTTGATTTTGTTAAAAGGGGTTAAATTTTCTAGGGTGTTATCTTGGTCAATGAGGTGATTTGTTTCATAAAATTTGAATTTTTCCTCATGTGTCCAACCATGCTCTTTAATTTCAGTTTGGTTTGGTTTCAATAGGAATTTTACTGATTCATACTTCCCTTACGCACTGAGAAAAAAATATATACGGCCTTCATCTAGAATGAATAAGTGGCCTTTTTCTAAATTCCTTAACTAGAAATGTAGATTTCCGAGCTATGCGCATAAGGCACGCCAATAAACTAAATAGACGAAATGATCGAGAATTTCTAGTGTACACATTTCTAGATGGTGAAACAATATTCTGAATCCTTTATATGGCGAGGAATTCTCGCTATATTATCTAGAATTGGGTCATGAACCAAGATAGTAGTTGCTGAAACCCGCCTCTTGTGTTATCATTTATTTGAAGATATTTTCAAATAGGTTTGACCTCGATAATATAGACAAACTCTCTAGAATTCTAATAGGGGTTTCTAGAACTCTCTTACAAAGAGGACTAGAATTTATAAGGATGACATGGAACTATTTTTTCTCGAGCCACAATTTAGATTCTAGATGTCAGTTACAGAATTTTTTCTCAGTGTTAGTGGATGTGAGTTCTCTATGTTTTGGTGAAACTTGATTCAATAGCAAGAAGTAGAAAACTTAAAAGTGGGGTTGAACCATATAATGGTATTACTTATAACTTTACTCCATATAGTAGTTCAAGTTTGAACTGAAAATCTTAGCAGCGTATTGAAAATATGATTAATTTTCTATTATGTATTGTGTTATATTTTAGATGGATTTCCTAGAACATTTTAAGTAATGCAATACATTTTTATAAACAATTATTATAAACGACGTACATTTAAATAAAAACAAATATGAAACTTATAACTTTAGTTTGCAATTTAAAAATATTTGAAACTTCTAGAAATTTATTAGAAGAATAAATTCTTACAACTACTATGGTGTAAAGCCTTCATTTACATAAAATGAAAAAAGTAAAGTCAATTGGAAAGTTTTCATTTTACGGTACTTTGAGAAATAAGAAAAATATTTTGATCCTAAAGTTCTAATTATGCCATGTTATCTCTTAAAATTCGGAAATAATAGCGGTCGTAATTAGGCATGTGAACTGAATATATGCATTTATATTGTATCGCAGCACAATCATTCTTAATTCTGAGAATTCCTCCTATTTTCACATCATTCTGGGATGAACTAAAATTGGAGATTTTCAAAAGAAGTAAATGAAATTCAATCACGATGATCTGAGGATTTCCTTTCGCTAATTAACTTCAGAACAAATTAGCTTGAAATGTATGCAACATGTTTCAAATGAGTTATAATGTATCATATTTAAATCAAAATATGAATTTAAAGAAAAATGCTTTCCCAGAATAATAAAGTTCATTAATAGTGATTTCCTTCCCAATTCCTTCATGTCTCTAGTATAATTAATTAATCTAATTATTTGTGTTTAAAACCACGTGAGTTGCTGAAAAGTTAGGATTACTTTAGATAAGGAAATGAATGGTGGTGGTGTTTATTAGACTAATTTGTGAGTAATTAGTTTATGTAATTCAATATTTCTTTTTTTTTTTCTTTTTTTCATGTGTCACTTTAAAACTCTAAATAATCAACAATCTCATTATACTTTCTGTTGTAGATTTTAAGAAACATTTTTATTTAGTTATTTATTTTTAATATGTCTTACACTGCTGGAGTTATTACATTCAGTTATTGTGAGTTTAATAAGGTCCTTTTAATGGTTTTAAAAGTAATTTAGTGATTTTATATTGTACAATCGTAAGTATACTTTCGCTAGATTTTAAAAACTGAACTTAGATATCTTACAAAGAAAACTTCCATATGTACATACCAAGAAAATTTTGAAAAAATTACAGAAGACTCTCCTCATAAAGTTATGTATACAAAAGTCTGTATATATATACAGATTTTGCAGAATATATATATATATATAAACGCCAGTTAAAAAAAAAAAAATTAAAATTAAAATGTCCTCTTTATCGCTATTTATCGCTCATCGATGACACAAATTTTTTTTTAAACCAAAATAGTTTTTTATGATCGTTAAGGACAATCTCTTTCTATAAGATTACTTGAAACAAACAGTTTTAACGCTACAATTTTGTCCTGTATATTTATTTTTAAATGTGTAGTTTGAAATCTTAGTGATCGTATAATAACAACCTTTGTTAATTTTGGAACATTTGAAGTAGCTAAAAATTTGTTTGAGATTTGCGTGTTATAGATTAAAATCAAACATTGTACATCCGCTCATAAACGACACAAATTGTTTTTTAACCAAAATAGTTTCTTATGATCGTTAAGAACAATCTCTTTCTATAAGATTACTTGAAACAAACAGTTTTATCGCTACAATTTTGTCCTGTATATTTATTTTTAAATGTGTAGTTTGAAATCTTAGTGATCGTATAATAACAACCTTTGTTAATTTTGGAACATTTAAAGTAGCTAAAAATTTGTTTGAGATTTGCGTGTTATAAATTAAAATCAAACATTGTACACCCGCTCATCAACGACACAAATTGTTTTTTAACCAAAATAGTTTTTTATGATCGTTAAGAACAATCTCTTTCTATAAGATTACTTGAAACAAACAGTTTTATCGCTACAATTTTGTCCTGTATATTTATTTTTAAATGTGTAGTTTGAAATCTTAGTGATCGTATAATAACAACCTTTGTTAATTTTGGAACATTTAAAGTAGCTAAAAATTTGTTTGAGATTTGCGTGTTATAGATTAAAATCAAACATTGTACACCCGCTCATCAACGACACAAATTGTTTTTTAACCAAAATAGTTTTTTATGATCGTTAAGGACAATCTCTTTCTATAAGATTACTTGAAACAAACAGTTTTATCGCTACAATTTTGTCCTGTATGTTTATTTTTAAATGTGTAGTTTGAAATCTTAGTGATCGTGTAATAACAACCTTTGTTAATTTTGGAACATTTGAAGTAGCTAAAAATTTGTTTGAGATTTGCGTGTTATAGATTAAAATCAAACATTGTACACCCGCTCATCAACGACACAAATTGTTTTTTAACCAAACTAGTTTTTTATGATCGTTAAGGATAATCTCTTTCTATAAGATTACTTGAAACAAACAGTTTTATCGCTACAATTTTGTCCTGTATATTTATTTTTAAATGTGTAGTTTGAAATCTTAGTGATCGTATAATAACAACCTTTGTTAATTTTGGAACATTTGAAGTAGCTAAAAGTTTGTTTGAGATTTGCGTGTTATAGATTAAAATCAAACATTGTACACCCCTTTTTTATTGTATAATAAATTACAAAGAACACAACACTTCACATATGAAGAAATGTCACAAGTTTTTCCCTTATTATAAGAGACATAAATTTAATATTAAATACTGTTTTGGTTTAAATTCTATATATTTTTGTCTGATTTTAGAAAAATATATATGTACTTATGTTTTCAGTAAAATAAACTCATTAAGAAAAAAATCTTGCTTTGTTCATACATTTTGCCTTGTATGCTTAATCTCTAAGGCTTGCTTATAAGAGAATTTTAAGAGAATTTCTTTATTACCATTAATATTCTGCGAACCATGGGAATACTAAATAAGGAATTATCATTTTTCATACAGTAGTAACTAGTTGGTATTTTGAAATTTCAGTATGGTTAATCTTCCAACTGATGTTAGATGAATAGTCTTTATTATCATTATTATTCATTAAAAAGGAGATGAAAAAAAATCTCGTATTTTTAACTGTTTTTAACAAAAAGTAATTTTTTTCTAAAAATAGTGATAATGAGTTTTCCCAGTCAAAAAATAGCAAACTTCTCATGAATATTAGAGATTTAAAATACATGTATGTAACTTTTAATTAATTTTATGATTAAACAACTTTTAAAAGACTATAATTTGCGAGACAATATTATTGTGATTGAAAATTACTGATTTTATGGAAAATTTTATTTAATTAAATTCACTGTCGGTTTTTTTTTTTTTTTTTTTTTATAAAGTTCTTTACATTTGTTTCTGAGGATGCTATCTTAAATAAATGTTCATAACAATAGTATAATTCAAAAACTTTTTCAAATTAAGATTGTTAATTAATAATTATTTTTAATGTAGATTTAATATGAAATTTCTTAATATATATACATATATATATATATATATATATATATATATATATAGTCATTAATAAATATTATCATGAGGCTGAGCGTCCACCCGTAGGTAGTAAATTTTCCAAAACAACACTATGTATATAATAAGTACAAAACTGTGAATAAACACCATAAAATGCAATAAACTTGCAACAATTATTTCGGGTCGGGAGACACGACCCTTCGTCAGGCGAACAAAGTAAGCACGAGTGCTGCAATAAAAGCGGCAACGCACAAAACAGTTTTAAGTGAAGAGCAAAAATATATAAGGATGAATGTAAATAAAAATACTTAAGTAATCAGAATTATCAAATAAAATAAATAAATAAATAAATAAATAAGATTAAATCATAACAAATTCTAAAAATTTCAAAAGTATCAAAATTAAACGAAAATAGGAGTTATGTGAGTAATTTTCAAGCATCAGACAAGAAAAGAGTGGAAGAAATAACATTAACAGGATTTTTTGAATTTTTAAATATGTAAAAATCTTCATGGATATCCAAATGGGAAGAGGAGACAGGGGATGAAATTATATTAGTTTAAAAAAAAAATCAAAACGACGACTATGAGCCCAGTGAATAATGTTTTTGTACACTTTTCTTTGTATAGTATGAAATCTGTACACTGAGTTTTTATAATATGCTAATATGTTAATCTGCCTGCTAAATAATTTTTTAAGGTAATATAATAGTTTATCTTTAAAATCAAGAAAATTATATTCATTTTCTAGATATGCATGTGTGATAAAAATCTATTCTGATGAATGATACATTTTGACATTTAAATTTTTAAATGATTAAGATTTTTTGCTTCATGATTCGTTTTTCATTGATTATGATATTCATATATTTCATAACGTGCATTAAAATAACATAAGTAAAAACACATAATGCATGAACTACTAAGTTATGTTATGTATTATCATACAGTGTTTAGCAAAGTAGCGTTTATATATTATTTGTACATTCTAATGTACAAATACACGATAATTATATTCTAATCAAGTTGATTTTGTGGTAGAGTTAAACTTTTCTTCTGTTGCATAGCAAATATTTATTTTGGGAGGCTTTGTAAATTCAATCCTTTAAATAGTTAGATTATGTGCTCTTTTTAATCCAGCAAGTGAGGGGTGATATCCTTGAAGTGTTTGGCTAAATGACGTCATATTTACTTTGAGGGAGAATATCCACTTTTACCTCTCTATAAGAAGTAGAACGCGTCCATATGTGACTAAGTCTCCTACGTGCTTCACTCATATGCAATGGAAGTTGCATGTAAGTAACAGAAAAATAAACTTTACCTTTTACATAAATACATATATAAATAACTATTTGTATATGTTTTAAAATATATATATCATAAATGCAACATATTCTAATCAGAATAAAAGAACAAAGTACCTTATTAAAAAATTTCACAGTTTAACGGATAATAACAAAAATTAAATACAGGATAATTGATTCGACAAATACCCTTAGACAAATACCACTACATTAAATGTTAAATATTTAAAATTTCGCGCATTCCTTGTTAATACAAAAATGCTATTTATTTTAATGTGCTATTAAAGCATTTTCAGCTTCTCATTGGCCGCCTAAATAAAGTACGATGAAACATTTTCCTATATTAAGGGATACAGTAATAGTTACAACTTGTGGAAAATGTAAATGTAGACTTAATTACGTATATTTACACGTGTATAAGGCAAATCAAATTGTAAAAACAGAAGAAAGTAAAATTAAGCATCATTCATAAATGATAAAACACTTCCTCATACTTGTTAAATAAGAAATAGCCATTGCGGCTTGGAACTATTATTATTCTGGTACTTTGTTTATTCTATAAATTGTGTTTTTATCTACAGAGAACAAATTCACATTTTATTTAATTCACACACGTACAAACGCACATACACGCACGCAAACTTGCATTTACATGCGTGCAAACACGCATATACATGCACACACAGATGCTTAAACCTATGTATACACATTCACACGCATGCAATGAAGTTATGCATCATTAGTAAATAATTAAACACTTTTCTAAATTTGTAGATACAAAATAACTATTGCGCATAGCCCATTAAATCTTACAAGACAAATATTTTGATTCATACATTGGGATACAAATTTCATTCTTTATTTTTAAATACGATTTAATGAGATAACATTTTTTCAAATAAAAAACTTACAAAAATATTTATATACAATAAATTTTATGTACCAGATCATTTTTGTTTCTCAGTGATTAAAAATATGTCTTGTGACATGCATCTAATTAAATGTAGATATAAATTGTCGGATAGTAATACAATACTACATCAGCATGTTTTAGAACAGTGTTTACACTTAAATTTCAACCCATAGTAAATTAGATCCTCTTATGTGAGATGAAATGCCTTAACGATATCAGTGTATTAAAAGATCATACTCCACCTATTTATTGCACCTCTCTGATATAGACCGGTTAATTCAAAATAAGTGTTACGTCTATACCTATTAAACTAAGAGTCATAGAATCATATTTCAAATTACAAATTGTGTACAAATACCAGTAGCATTTGTTTATTAGGGACTGTGTACATATTATGATACGAAATTTGATTTTATACCACACATGCGTTTCCATCATTAATATTTTCATGTTATAAATAACAATTTGAAGTTTCTTGAAAAAAATGATTTCAATAAAAGAAATTTAGCTGCAAAAATGTTTTAGTTCTATGTTTCACCATTTGTGATGCTTTTGGAGAAAGAACTTCTAATTATAGTCCTAACAATTTCGAATCGTTTTGTGTAGCCCTATAAATGAATGCAGAATGCTTCTCAAATCACAGTCTTTATAAAAAACTCCTTATATAGTAAATACAAGGTGGCAATAAAAAATAACTTTGAAGGTCTCAACAACAAATACTAATTAACTGAATGAAAGTAGGTTTCCTGTACAGACTGTAAAAGACATGAAGCGACGATTTCTGCAAAGAAAAAAATTACGAAACAAGTCAAAGAAAAAAAAAAGAAAGAAAGAAATCAGTATTTTAAATGGCATACCGTCAATACAATATGCCATTTAATTCTGCATATGGATATTTATTCGAACATTAATAAAACTTTACGTAATCTAGCTATTTAAAATTTTGACTTATTCCCTTTTCAACACCTCACAAATACCATATGAACTAGGAAATTTTCCGAATCTCCTTTTATTGTAGAAATTCAATAATACGTTCTTGAGAACAGCGCCCAAAACTCCCCTATTGTTGATATTTTAACCATTTTCTCTCTGCGGAAATCATTTATCCATGTCTATCCATCTATCCACAGTTTGTAAGTGATATTCGGTTTCATTTCATTCGATAGATTTAGCTGCAGAAGCCTCTAAACATAGGAAGTTATTTTATACCTCCCCCACCCCATATAAGTTTATTTCATTTAGGTTAGTACAATTTTTAAAGCTTTAAAATATACTCTATAACAAAAAATCTGGTGTGAAACAGCCACACGACTACCATTACCCACTATTACACGTATTATATGTATTTTTTGGAGATAATGTGATCAGAAGACATAAAAGTGACCTAAAGAAGTAGTAGGAACCTAAAATTTATCCGGTGACAGAAATTTTATACACATGTAAAGACATTTAAAACGATGCTTACATATAGCGAGGTAAAAAATGAGGGGGGGGGGGGGATGGTAGAGTTATTTTTTGAAACACCCATTTCCGAGATTTAGAACTAACCTACCTAAGCGGAATGACTGTTAATTTTCCTCTAATAACCACATAATACATGAAAAGGAATGGATTTATATTACAATTTTCAAGAAAATCGTTAGAGCCGTTTTTGAGATACCAACTTTTACCAAAACTCAATTAATGACCGAAAAACAATAATTACATACAAAAGGATATTTAAAAGTGAGGTAATATGTCAAGTTTGAAAAAAATCCGCACAGCGGTTTTTAAAGGAACGCGCTTGCGAGACCTGAAATTGAGCTATTTATACAGGACGCCTATCAATTTTCCTGAACTAACCAACTATATCATTCAAAAGGAAATCTAATAGAGTGTTAATAGAGCAATTTTGAAGAAAATCGTTAGAGCCGTTTATGAGATACGGACTTACGATAACACTTCCGGTTTCCGATGTCCCGGTTTTTCAATTTCCACGAAAATCTGGAAATTTCATCTGTACACGAGGCTTGTCTCAATTCTGAAGTTTCGTAGTTTATGTCTTTATTATAGTTTCGGAGATATGATAGCCAGAAGATTCCGTACATACATACACACATACATACATACATACATACATACACACACATTGACCAATTGCCAAAAACCACTTATTTGGACTAAGGGGACTTTAAAACGTTTAAATCAGGTGAAATCTCGATATCGAATTTTTGGAACAAATACTTCCATTACCTACGGTAGTAAGTAATGGAAGTAAAAATCGACGCACCAAGAAGGAGTTATCCTAATGAGACGAAAATTGGTAGATGTGATGTACATGCGAAGAAAAACAAATAAGTACGGTTTCAGAAATTTTGAATGGTTTAATAATTAGAAACGTCTCACAAAAGTGAACAAGTCAATAACGCATTGGTCCACTTCTGACATTTATGTAAGCAGTTATTCGGCTTGGCATTAATTGGTAGAGTTGGCAGATATGCTCCTGCGAGATATCATGCCAAATTTTGTCCAACTGGTGCATCGCATTGTCAAAATCCCGAACTGGTTTTAGGACCCTTATCATGATGCTCCAAACGTCCTCAGTAGGTGAGAGATCAGGTGACTTTACTGGCCAAAATAATGTTAGGCAAGCAGGAAAACCAGCAGTAAAAACTATCTCTGTGCGCGGGCCGGAATTATCATGCTGAAATAAATTGTCAGGATTGCGTGATATGACAGGAAACACAACGGGACATAGTATGTCATCGACGTATCGCTGTGCCGTAAAGATGGCAGGGGTGACAACCAAAAGGGTCCAGCTATGAAATAAAATGACATTCGGGTAAATCACTCCTGGTTGTCGGGCCGTATAGCTGGCGGCAGTCGGGTTGGAACCCCCTTCTTTTCGAGGCGTCTTCAGACGAGTCTTCGCTGGTCATCGGGGCTCAAATCGGAGTGGTACTCATCACTGAAGAGAATTCTATTCCATTTAGTAACATTCCAGTTCGAACGATCCTGATATCACTGCAAACGTGCGTGTCGGTATACAAAGTTTAACAGTAGTCCGCACAAGCGGCTCCGCGAGCTCAACCCCATTTCTCTGAGCCACCTATTAATGGTCTTTGAAGTCACAGAAGTATCAGTTGCACGTAGGATTGATGATAATGTTGAATTGGGACTTGAGTACCGCTCTGAAGATTGATCGGTTCTCACGTTCTGTCATCTCTCTAGGCCGACCGCTTCCTCCCTGACGCTGTGCTCGGTTATGGTTCCCCCATTCCCGTCAATATCATTTAATAGTGGCATCGCTCCTATCCAATTGTCAAACAGTTCGCAGATTAAACCAACACGCTTCTTTGAGCCCAACTACACACCTCTCTCAAACGCTGTCATCTGCGCATATTGTTTGCGCATCTGTATGCGAGGCATATTTACTGTCTATCTTAGTAGACGGAATGAAATTCTCGAAGAATTTATGACCTGGAATTAAACTTTCTCATTTTTAATATTCTGCCAATTGCGCAGTTAAGATGCGCTGCAGCGTCACATGCTCATTCAATGGCACCCAAACTTTAAAATTTTGCATTTTCCATCGAAACCTGTTTGCATGTCAATTTACGTCCAGTTTGCATTAATCCTTCTTGGTGCGTCGCTTTTTTTGTTATAGAGTGTATATCAAGAAGAAATTTCGCCCATAGCCTGGGTGTACCTTAATACTTTTGAACGTCTCTGTAGACGAACTATTTGTTCGATTTAAAAAAAAAATCATTCGATGTGCAAGAGCCACACGACTTCCTTTACATTCTACTATACATATTATGCACTCTTTTTAGAAATAGTGTAACCAGAAGACATGGAATTGATTTAACAAATTAGAATATCTAACAATTTTTTTGTTAGAGCAATTTAATACATAGATCGTGAAGACATACAAACATTCCAAAGCAAGTTAAAAATTAAATAAAATAAAACTGTTACAGCCGTTTATCGAAACACCCATTTCCGAGGTTTATAACTGACCTACTTAAGCAGTATGCCTGTCAATATTTTTAGGAACCACGTACTTCATTTTGTAGCAACCCCGTACTGCATGCTAAAGGGTATCTAAATAGTGGTTTATGTAGAAAATTTGAAGAAAATTGTTAGATATTCAATCTAAACTAGTATGTTGTGGCCACCACATGACTTTCTTCTATCTTTTCCTATACAAATTCACTCAGTAACAATAATTAAAAAAAAAAAAAAAAAAAAAAAAAGTGGGACTTTGACAAAATTTTGGGTAAAATGTGAAAATTATTCTAAGTTTGTCAAAACACGGAAACCGTAGGACTTTGACAAAATTAGGGGAAAAAAGCAAAAATTAGTTTAAGTTTGTCAGAACACGGAAACCGTGGGAGTTTGATAGAATTAAGGGGAGAGGGGAAAAAAAAGTGGACTTCAACAAATTTTCACATTTTACCCAAAATCTTGTCAAAGTCCCAATTTTTTTTTTTTTTCCTCTCCCCTTAATTCTATCAAACTCCCACGGTTTCCGTGTTCTGACAAACTTAAACAAATTTTTGCATTTTTCCTCCAATTTTGTCAAAGTCCCACGGTTTCCGTGTTTTGACAAACTTAGAATAATTTTCACATTTTACCCAAAATTTTGTCAAAGTTTGTCAAAACACGGAAACCGTGGGACTTTGACAAAATTAGGGGAAAAATGCAAAAATATGTTAAAGTTTGTCAAGACACGGAAACCGTAGGACTTTGACAAAATTAGGGGGAAAAAGCAAAAACTAGTTTAAGTTTGTCAGAACACGGAAACCGTGGGAGTTTGATAAAATTAAGGGGGAAAAAAAAAAAAAAAAAAAAAAAAAGATTTTTTTTCTAAGTTTTTTTTCGTAAAAAGTAAAAAAAATCGATAACTTTGTTTTAAATTATCACAGATTTATAGTTCAACCATTCGTTTTAAAGGTACTGACGAGACCTTTCGAAAGATACCCATCTTGAAAATTTTTGCCCTATATCACCCTGTTAAAAATTTAGAAAAAGCGGGATGGCAACGCAACCTGTAAGACGATTTTTACCAAAAGTTGATAGGCACTAATTTATGTCAAGGTGCAACTACATACCAATTTGTATGAAATTCTGTGCAGTGGTTCCAGAGATACAGTTGCCACAAAATTTTGTCACACACACACACACAGACAGACAGACAGACAGACATTTTCTAAAAATGGTAAAATCGTGTTCTACATCTCTCAAAACGTGTAAATCCATCAAAAACCCGAAATCGAAAATTTTTACGAATCCAATACTTTCTTCTATTGAAGATAGAAGAAAGTAAAAATGTATTTTTAACAGTTGTTTCTTCAGAACCTTTGCAAGCGTCATTTTAAACCTAGCAACATTTTAAAGCTATATACGGAATATGAACTTTTGTGTCATAAATTGACTAAAAAACACAATCATAAAAAATATAATCAAAATAGGAATTATTTTATTTTATTTATTTATGTACAAAAAAAAAAAAAAAAAAAAGTACCAAAATTAATAAAAAGTCATCGCCAACATGAACAAAAAATATAAAAGGCGTCGTGGGAGTCCTATATTAAAATTGTACTGCCTGTGGAAGTAGGAAAATTGGGTCGTGAACCATAAATTTTGTTTGGAAAACTTTCTTTGAATGATTTTGGTTTCAATATTGTACAATATAATTTGGTTTTATTAATAATTTGGCTTTTGGTAAATTAAAATTTTAATTAGGTGGTGAAATTGGTGTAACATTTATGAGTTTCAATTTTTAAAGGTAAATAAGAAAAGAAATAAAATGCGAATATTTCGCACGGGTTTGCTAGTTTAAAATAAAAAAAAAAAAAAGATTTTTTTTTTTCCTTTTTTTTTTTTTTTTTGTGAAAATTAATACATATTCAATCACTAACAATAATAAAAAAAAAAAAAAAAAAAAAAAAAAAAATCGAATTTTTTTTCAAAGTTTTTTTTTTTTTTTTTTTTTTTTTTTGTTAAAAGTAAAAAAAATCGATAACTTTGTTTTAAATTATCACAGATTTATGGTTCAACCATTCGTTTTAAAGGTATTGACGAGATCTTTCGAATGATACCCATCTTCAAAATTTAACCCCCCCCGGGGGGTACTTCCCCCCCAGGGGGGGAACCGATGCCCCCCCATGCACAAATTTTTTTTCCTAGTTAACTACTACTATCATCAATAATTCAAATTAATTTTACAATTACAAGTTTAAAATAACTCTCATTATGCCCATTTATACGGAATTTTGTCCTATGCTGCCATGTTAAAAATTTGCATAAAATGCGATTACAGCGCCACCTGTTGAGCTATTGATCCCCAAATCTAATGGGCACCAGTTCATGTCAGGGTGCAACTAAATACCAAGTTTGGTTAAATTTCATTCATATGTTCGTGAGATACAGCGTCCACAAAAAAATGATACAGACACACAGACAGACAGACAGACACACAGACAGACATTTTCTAAAAACTATCAATTCGTGTTCAGGACATCCCAAAACGTGTAGATCCGTCAAAAAACGGAGGTCGAAAATTTTCGCGAATCCAATACTTTCTCTATATTACATATAGAAGAAAGTAAAACTTCTTCACACACCAGAAAACTAATGAAGAAACTTTTAGATTGAATATTGATTATACACCAGTTTTTTTATTTAATAAAATTGTTAGAGCTGTTTTTGAGATGCCAACTTTCAGTCTCACATCCGATTTTTCCAAAATCTTGGCAAACTCATCATTTCACTGGAAACTAACAATTATATATGCAAGGATAATATCTTGAAGGGGGTTAATATGGCGAATTTGAATAAAATCCGTTGAGCCATTTTCAAAGGAACGCACAGTCGGTAACAAAAGTGTCCGAACACTAGCAAAAATTCCTATGTAAAAAAAGTACACTTCATACGGTTTTGTTAAATAAATCCTTATCGAATTTTGTTTTTACACTGACTAAGAACAGCATTCGACAAGAATTTATTTAACAAAACTGTATGAAGTGTACTTTTTTTACATAGGAATTTTTGCTAGTGTTCGGACACTTTTGTTACCGACTGTACTTCCGAAATCTAAAATTTGCCTGTTTATACAGGACGTTAATCAGTTTTTTAAACTAACCAACTGATGCATACGAAAGGTTATCTAATAAGGTGCTTATATGGAACCTTTGGCGAAAATCGTTCGAGACGTTTTTGAAATACGGACTTTACAATGACCTACTTTCAGATTTTCCATTTTCAACAAATGTTGGAAAAATTAACTGTACATACATTAGACCAGTCTTAATTCTGAAGTTTCTATTTTTATTAGTTTCGGAGATATGATAGTCAAATGATTCCCCACACACATACACGAATATTGTCTAATTGACAAAAATCACATTTTTTAGGCTCAGGAAACCTTAAAACAGGTAAATCAGTTGAGAACTGGATATCAAGTATTAGGACCGTAGGTAGGTAGTCGGTGTAAGGGAAGTAAAAGTAAAATACAGATAACATCCCCACATAGCACAGCTAGAAAAAGAATAAAAGGAATTGGTAAAAAATAAAAAATAAAATAAAAATGTTTTATTAAGGTTATTTTGCTGACATAAACTAAATTTTTATTTGAAGTAAAAAAATCAGGAAAATACCTTTTAATTTGCTTATATTAACAAAATATTTTGTTTAATTTTTCTATAATTATTGCATATAGAGAACAGTATTTTGCAGGAAAACCAAAATATTTTTGCTATAATTGCAAGAAAAATTATTTGTTAATCAGAACAAAAGTTTTATTAAATAACATTTAAATAGGTTTTTATCTATTTATTATTATTATTTTTTTTTGGGGGGGGGGGGAGGGGGGAATTAAACTTTCTTAATTCAACAAGACTTTTCTATGTGTAACAATTTCAGAATAGTAAATATTGGTTTCCGTCTAACACTTGTTTTTGAGTTATGCAGAATAAATTCTCTCACATAGAGACACAGACTTGTAAATTGACTCAGAGACCAACTGCTAAAAGGTTTTTATTTCCTAGTTTGGAGGCCTCAAAATGTACGAATTTAGTAAAATCTCGGCATTGAAAATTATATATATATACTCTATAACAAAAAAAGTGACGCACCAAGAAGGAGTAATGCAAACTGGGCACAAATTGACATACATACAGGTTTTGACGGAATCAAGCACCAATTCATCATTATCATCGATCCTACGTGCAACGTGTACTTCAGTGACTTCAAATACCCTTAATAGGCAGATCAGTGAAATGGGTTTGAGCTCAGTTTCCGGATCTCTCTTCCATTGAAGTCGTTTGGAACATCATAAAAATGGTCCTACAACCAGCTCGGGATTTTACCAATCTAACGCAACAATTTGATAGAAATTGGCTCGATACTTTACAGGAGCACATCTGCCAACTCTATCAATTAATACCAAGCTGAATAACTGCGTACATAAGAGCCAGAAGTGGACCAACGCTTTATTTACTTGTTTACTTTGTGACGCCCTTTCTATTGATTAAATCATTCAAATTTTCTGAAACTGCAATCAATTGTTTTTCTCCACATATGCATCACATCTACCAATTTTTGTCCTATTCGGACCACTCATTCCACCCCATCTACCAATTTTTGTCCCCACTTCTTCTTGGTGCGTCGCTTTTTTTTTTTTTTTTTTTTTTTTTTTTTTTGTTATAGAGTGTATATACATAAACTAAAGAAAACAGAAAAAATAATTCAGCCATATATGGGTAAAAGAAAGTAAAGATATAAAAGATATAAATAATATACACGAGCAATTTCATAGTTTTGTTCAACAGATATTATAAAATCAAATTCTGAACATTTTTTTTTCTAAGTAAGTTTTTATACAAAAGTTTGTGGTGCTCACAATGCTGCGCATTAATATTTCTGCATAGATATAAACTGATATATTAAGAAAAACAAATTAAAGAAAACGAACTAATATATATATGTGTGTATATATATATATATATATATATATATATATATATGTATATATATTCCTTCTGTTTCAATTTATTAATCATTTCAAGCAATAATATATTAAATACCTCTTCAAAATTTTGAAGACCTGTCTCTAAATGTAACGCTTAATCATTTTCGGCAAGCCTTAATTCGAAGATCTGATTCGACAGCATTTAGCGTTCTCGATATTCCTGACTAAGAGATGCTAGAGAATGATGAAGAACTCTTAAGCTTAA